>OY720344.1:97926801-98249780 GCA_963082975.1 Labia minor | reverse complement strand
GTGCTATTTTCTACTACATCCTTTGTTTTTTGGCAAGATATACATCCCTTTGATAGGAAATCAATACCTAATACACCCACACACACACACATATATATATATATACATAAATGACTGGTTTGGGGATAAAATCAATTTCTGCATATTTTAATTTAAACATTCCATTATAGAAAACATGTTCATTTTATTTCCCCTACTAAAATTCAAAATAAAAAATAACAAAAATTTAAAAAAATAAATAAATATATTTAACAAACGAATATAATAATAATTTCTTTTGTAATATATATTCTAGACTTTAAATATTTTATAAAGACCATTTATATTTTCCTCTTTTTTACTATCTCGCCAGAGATAGTATTGCGAATACGAAAATTTTCGATATCGAGATCTTGATGTTTTTATACGTTTTGAAGGTTCCTGATTCATATTCACTAAGGTTGAGAAAAATGTCTGTCTGTGTATGTGTGTATGTATCTAGACAAGGTTACGCAAAAACGGTTTGAGCTAGAATAATGAAATTAGGTATATGGGCATTATTCAAAATTTGTAGTTTTCTATCAACTTTTGAGAAATGTAGCTCAACCGGAAGAGGGTCATTACCTACAACGTTTTTATTTTTTTCCTCTAATTTTCTCTAAAGTGACCGTAAAAATAAAGATATATGTTTGATAGTTTTTCACAAGATTAAAAATTGTATAAAACTGCTATATATAGAATTTCAGCTTGATTGAATCACTGAAAGTGCCGCAATTAATTTTTCAACACATTGACTGTCAATCACGCGCCAGCAAGTGACATGGTGCCATCAACAAAGAGCCAAACACCCGCTGGTTTAATAGATATTATTGAATATTTTTAATTTATAATTTAATTAATTAAATTTAATTTAAATATAATATTTGTTAATTAATCCAATTCAAATTTCCTCTAAAGTCACCGTAAAAATAAAGATATATGTTTGATAATAATTTTTATATGAATAAAGATTGTATAAAACTGCTATATATGGAATTTCAGCTTGATTCATTCGCTGAAAGTACCTGAATTAATTTTTTAACACGTTGACTGCCAATCACGCACCTGCACGTGACGAGGTGCCATCAACAAAGAGCCAAACATACGCTGGTTTAATAAATATAATTTATTAATTTTAATTTATAATTTATATTTAATGAAATTTAATTTAAATATAATATGTGTTATTGTATCCAATTCAAATTGCGAGATAGTCGAGTGGAGACACTCCAGCTTATTTTTAATTTAATGTTATTTATTTATTATTTTTAGTTTTAATGTTTTTAATAGTACTGAAGAAATAAAAAATAAATTTTTAAAAAACTTAATTGAAAGAAATTAAAAATAATATATATATATATACGTAAATTGAGTGTGTGTATGTGTTTGTTTTTTTAAATATGTAATTATATTTCTCTCTGTTGTTTTCATTATGACTCGGGTAATTAAAGTGGAAACAATTCGCGGTTCTTTATCCATGGCGCGGCACCCCGCCCTCGACACCTAATTCATTTCCCGCGAGTTTGTTCTCATTTCAAACCCAAAAGGAGATAATTGGCTTATTAGAAAGTCTTTCGGAGTTGTTATCTATTCAAGCCAGTTCTACATTTATTATATCAATCTACTTAAATTCACTGTTTAATATGAATTTTTTATCACACAAAGGTCAACAAATCTTAAATTACAAATTAATCTTATATAAAATGAATTCATTCACACACAAAAAAAAAAAAAAATAATTAATGAAAAGTTCTTTAAAAATTTCTCCAGAAATAAATTGAGGAATATTCTCATTTGCATTAAAATAAGATACTATTGCCATAATTTATTCTTTGAAAAATTATAATATAATTTAACCATATTTGTCGGATATTAAATACTTCAACCATACCTTTCAATGGCATATATTAAAGATTTAGATTTCACTAAGTTTCCTTAAAAGGATGTATTTATTGATAATATTTAAAGGGACATAATTACTAATCGATTGTCTTAAGCAGCATTTTCGATATTTACTTACTGAACTATGACGTCAAAAAAAAATTAAACTTCAAGAACGTTCCTTTATTACTGTTGTTGTTTGGAACTAATTTTAGTACTATTGTGATAGCAGAAATATATTACCTAAGGTTCCTTAACCTAGGTTAAAGTATTTAAGATATATAGAAGGTAGATATTTATAACTTTAAAAAAAAAGTTCTTGTTCTTTACAATATTTTAGTATTAACTATTATTAACTACGAATGTTAGATAAATTAATTATTGATTTTCTCATCGAATTCTATATAATACAGTATATAATATAGTACGCTTGCCTCTTGTCGCTTATCTTTTACTGAATTGTCGAAAAAATCTATAATATCTATTGAAGTTGAGAAACCTTACTTATTTGTATAGACTTTACATTACAACCAGCACGCACGAGTATAGTGAACACGGTAATGAAGCCTTAATAACTTACTGGGTTTTTCTATTGTTTTCAAATGGCTAATAATATTTATTTATATCATTAACAAGATTTGAAATTATAAAATCCGAACTAACTTTAAATAAAAAAATACTACAAAATTTAAGTATATTATTTAATTTTTTTAATTTTTTTTTTTTTTTTTTGTTAATATCAAGACAAAGAAGTTGTTTAATAATTTTTTGATTGATTTTTATTTTATTTTTCTGAAATAAGATATTTTCTCAATAAATAAAATAAAAATTTTTGTTTGTATCTTGTATACTATACTTGTATTATATTAAGGACAATAATAATAATAATAATTATTATTATTATTATTGCTTTTGTTAAATCTTCATCAAAATTAGACATTTCGATTTAAGACAGTGATTCTCAACTTTTTTTTTACCGCGGCACACTTTTAACGATTTAAATATTTGGCGGCACACAAAGAAAAAGATAATTGTAAAAGTCGGTTTACCTTTTTTTTAGAACCATATTGAAAATATTTAGAAAAAAAATGTCGGAAATGAATGTTTAAGAGCCTCTTTACATTTGTAATAATTTCGCGGCACATTTTGATAATATCGCGGCACACTTTTGAAAATCTCGCGGCACATTGGTTGAGAATCACTGATTTAAGATAAGTTCCAAGATCACTATCTAATTATCTCATGTTATAAAAGCGAGTAGGTTGCGCTATGGGCTGGGCAGAATGGGAGAGGAAAAAATGACGGAAAAATATATTGGTGGGGAGACCGAGTGGGAAACGTCTGCTAAGAAGTGAGGTGAGAGAGATGGGAGAGGGTTGGAGTTGGATGGTTGTCGCTCAGAACACTTGGAGAAATGTGATTTCTGTAGCCAAGAACTTTCGAGTTCTGTAGAGCCACAGAGATAAATAGATGGATTAATTTTTTATTTTTTCTATATTTCGTCGAGGAAAAAAAAGGAATAAAATTTATCTCTAAACGATGAAAGTTGACACTTGAATCTGGTGTTAAGGTTGGTTATAAATAGCATAATTTGTCATGTTTTTTTTTGTTTGTCTCCATAACGAAAAATTCATCATAAAATAATCCAAAACCAACAATAATATATCACATTCACTGTTATTTGTCCACAGAAATTAATTAGATCCATTGTCAAAAAGCCATTAGACATTTCGATTTAAGATAAGTTCCAAGATCACTATCCTATATATCAGTGCTCCGCAACCGGTGTGCCGCAGCTGAAACACAGGTGTGCCGCCGCTTGAAATTACACAACATATTTATTTTAATGCAATGTACTCTAATACAAATTTACAATTTATAAAAACGAATTGTATATACTTACTATATTTCAATGCAAAACCATCAATAAAATAACAATTGTTTAGCACTTGCTATAATGTATTCACACAATAGAAGAAATGGATGGCAATAGAAGTAAATAGAAGATGGACTCTGTAGTCTGGGTCGTACTGAAAACTTTACATTTTCAATCATAAATACAAGTACCGGGACCCCGAGCCTTGGCTCGGTACTTAAGTTAAAAAATGATTCATTATTATTAGATTTGGCTGGTAATATTAATACCTGAGACACCGAGCTCTCGCTCTACCCTTTAAAATATATTGATATACAATTCTTTAATTATTTATTACAATTATTAAATGTTACACATTTGCATCAATCTGATTAAAATGAATGAACTTGTGCTCCTCAATAATACATAAATATATAATATATATATTTTTTTCTTTAGTGTTTTTTTGAAAAACTGTTTAGCCCCAAGTGGTTATAAAACAAACTAAAGACAAAAAAAAGTGCTTTGCAGCTTTTCGAAATTAAAAAAGCAAAATTGGTAGTCGTGGGACTGGCCGATAGAAGTGAAAACTTCTGCGTAAGAAATTTTAAAACAGACGAAATTCGCGCTATTTCACAAGAAAGATGAATTTCATATGCATGTATATATGTATATACATATATAATTTATATATTATTTTAAACATACATTTTAAACAAATTTGTAACTTATATTTATATATATATACAACTTTGTTTAAAATATTGCAATACGAACTTTTTTATAAATTGTAATCTCTAACATAAAATATATATTTATTATATTATATTGTCAGTGTTAGATACGAATTTCTACTGGACACATACACCCCTATAAATTAAATCGCAGAAGTTTATAAATTAACCATTCGTGTTTGTTATTAACGTGATTTATTTTTGTGCCCATTTCAATATGGATAAATTTTTATTTGGAAAACAATCTACTTCTCGGGCAGAAGATGATGAACCTTGCACAAGCAGTATTGCTAAGAAAAGAAAGATTGTGAATAGAAAATACTTCGAAGACTACATTCGTTATGGCTTTTATTGGTGCGGCGATGAAGCGGCTCCGAAATGTGTGTAATTTGCAACGAACAATTAACAAACGACTCAATGGTGCCCAGTAAACTAAATCGCCATCTAACTTCAAAACATCCGAATTGTGCTAAAAAGGATATATCATATTTTCAAAAGTTTTTGGCTCAAAATTTAAAACAAAAAAAATTTATGATGTCGACCGTATCTGTTTCCGATAAAGCATTAGAAGCTAGCTATTACATTGCAAGATTAATAGCTCGTGAAAAGAAACCTCATACTATTGGAGAAAAACTTATTAAACCAGCAAGTATGGAAATTGTGCGAGTTATGCTTGGACCTAAAGAGGTTCAGGAAGTGAGTAAGGTTTCACGGTCAGCTGAAACTATTAAAAGACGTATTGGCGACATGTCAACAGATATTTTGAACACGCTTATTTTGAAATTGATCGCAGCTAACAATTTTGCTCTTCAAATTGACGAGTCAACGGATATTAAAAATCAAGCACAATTAATTGCAATTGTACGTTTTGTTGGCGAAGATTGCATAAAAGAAAATTTTTTATTTTGTAAAAAACTTTCCGAACGAACTACTGGAGAGGATATTTTTCGAGTAACTGATGATTTCTTCAAAATACATAATCTACAATGGAGTAACTGCATGAGTATTTGTACTGATGGCGCCGCAGCAATGACTGGTAACATAAAGGGTTTTGTTGCCTTTGTAAAACAACAAAATCCGGCAATACAATTTACACATTGCTGCATACATCGGGATGTATTGATGGTGAAGAATTTACCAGAACAACTTTTAAAAACTATGAATTAATGCATCAAAATTATAAATTTTATTAAAATAAGAGCTTTAAATACAAGAATTTTCGAAATGCTTTGTGAAGAAATGGGTTCAGAACATAAATCTTTATTATTTTATACTGAAGTACGTTGGTTATCCCGAGGAAAAGTGTTGACTAGATTGTTTGAACTTCGCTGTGAAGTGCATCAGTTTTTACTAAATCAAAATATGCCCGAACTCGGCCAGCACTTCGAAGATAACAGTTGGATCGCCAAACTTGCATATATGGCTGACATTTTCGACCATCTTAATGAACTTAATAGAAAAATGCAAGGTCCGAATGAAAACTTATTAACCTGTTCCGACAAATTGCAATGGTTCAAAAATAAACTGGAACTTTGGCAGAATGAACTAAGTAACAACTCTTTAGAAATGTTTCAAAGGGTTCATAATACAATAATTGAAAATAGGCAATTAATTATCGATCTGGCCCAATCCCATTTAACAACACTGGAAAATAAATTCGACTACTATTTTCATTCGATTAAAAGTGAAGAATATGATTGGATTCGCAATCCTTTTGCAACTAATGCAAAAAAATCTGTTGATGCATTTTCTCTTAAATTTAAAGAAGAGTTTATTGAACTGAGTAACGACGGGACGTTAAAACTTACTTTTGGAGAAGTTCCATTGGATGTTTTCTGGATTTCGGCTAAGAATGAATATCCTCAAATTTCAAAACAGGCTATTTCAATTTTAATCCCCTTTTCAACGACATATTCATGCGAGCAAAGCTTTTCGACACTTCTTTTAATTAAAAATGATAAGCGGTCTTGCTTAAAAAATCTCGATCAAGAACTTCGAGTTGCACTATCAAATATCGAGCCCAATATAAAATACTTGTGTTCCTTGAAACAAGCTCAAGTATCACATTAATTACCCTTTTTGCCTATTTTTTTGTATTATTGTAGTTTTGTAATTAATTATATATGTTATGTACATATAATATAGTAAATATGTAAAATAAAACGAATTAAAATATTAATTAATGTATTATTTTCTGATGTGTATACGTGTTGTTTTATTATATTTATACCTATTAAATTTGGTGTACCGTGAAAACCAGAAAAAGCTTTTGGTGTGCCACGAATAAAAAAACGTTGCGGAGCACTGCTATATATAACTATCTAATTTATGATTAATTTTCTATGAATTGTTTTTTTTGTTGTTTATTTCATATATTTCCGTATTTGAATCATGCATCCTATATTCTCTCTTTCTAATGGATATTCATATCAAGAAATTACTTGCTATAACGCTTATCATCTGAATCACCCCCTCATTGAAATTCCTGAATCAACTACAAATATCAACTTGGTTCACTCACATTGTCTGCCCTTTCACCCTAACCAGACGTGGTATGTTTTCAAAATTGACCCCAATTTGACAAAATTCATTTAATTCTATTAAAGCAACTCAAGTGATCGGTTGTCAAATCTTTCTCATTAACTCCAACCCCTCCAGGTGGCATTTGAAGATCATTAATCACTTTAATCCCGACTGGTTCAGATGACGGCTTCACTTCACTTTAATTAATCAATTTACTTTCGAATAAACTTCTTTCAATTTAATTTGTTTTTCTTTTTACTATAACTTGCCATTTTTTTTTTCTTCTTCTTTCAAAATAAATGGTAAAAATACATTATAAAAGATGAATGAAATAGAAAACTTTTTTTTTTAAGATTTTTAGAAGATCAATTAACTAAATTAAATATAGTATATAAAGTTGCTCTAACAAGAAAATAAAAGGAATAACGAAGTTTTCCCAGTCATGTTTTGATATATGAACTTTAAAACTGAATCATATAATCAAATATTTTTATAGCATAGTATTTAATAGGTAAATTACATGATTTTTTTTTAAATGTGAATCTCTCACAAATTCTTCGGATGTTTTGAACATTAAAAGCCAAATGTTATATGGATCTATAAACATTTTATAATGATTTGATTTATTGACAGTGCCTAGGTATAAATAATAGTTTCTTTTTATTTCACTCTCTATTTCATCTATTTTCTGAGCTGTAAATTTTTTAAAAATCATATTACAAATATTTAATATGATTTTAATTATCAACTTTGAGGGGGGGAGTAAATATATCATAAGCATTTTAGGTAAGGAACTGTGATTCGATTATTATTTATATAATAACTATCGATTTTATATACATATATGAATATGTGTATATGTCCCTTTTAGGTTAAATATTAGGACATTTATGGGACAATTTGTATATAGGTATATGTGCCAATAAAAATTAACTATCCATTAAAGGATAATTAATTAATTTTCAACAGTACGAAGGTGATAACTATAGTGCTGAAATATGGACTTCAAAACTTACCATGTTCAAAAGTTATAAATTTATATATATATATAATCCAAAAATTAAATTAATCATTTTTAAATGACTGAAATTCATTATAAAATTATATAAATTATTATAAATTAATTTATAATAAAGGTAATTTATTTATACTTTTATTTAATTCAAACAACTAAAAATACTTTTTAGGGCAAGACGTCTCACAATCTGGGTGGCAACACACTTGTCTCTCAATGTCTCAAGTTCTAACTGCAGGATTGGCAAGAAACATTCTTTCTTGTTGGGGTCTATGGGAACTAAGTACACATAAAGTTAGGAAGTTACTTGAAATAATAAGTGCATAATCCGATTAAAATAAAGGGTGAGAGGATTCTTTGTACTGATCATACAACACCTTTATCCTGCTTAGGCGGCATTTAGTCTGATAGACATTTTCCTTTCATAGAATGTACAAAAGTTAGGAGTTTTTTTGAGGAACTTGCTTTAGTTTTTATATTTTTATATTATATTTTTAATTATAAAGACCGAAATTGTTTTGTTTTTTTTTTTCAATTTCTAAATTCAATTTACCTTAATTGGCGTTCTCTCATTTTATAATATTTATCAATTCCTTAGAAAGTTCGTATGAGTTTTGTTTAAAAAAAAAAACTATTAACAAACACCACACCGTAAAACTTATTTAAAAATAATTGAAAAACTTGAAAGGAGGAAGAATGGGAGGAATTTTTAATGTAAGCCGGTAGATAAGCAACCGTGATCATCTTCCGTCTATTGTCGATGTTTAATACAGAAACAGACAGACGGATCGTTTTAGATTATTTCAATGAATTGCGATGTCACGTTCTTCTCTCTTTCATCATTTTACTTCAAATACTCCATTTCTCTCTTTTCATTTACGTTTGTTTCCCTAAATTCGTTGATCCTAACAAATGGGAATAACAAAAGCAGTCCCTTTTCAAATTAATCCACTCACATTGCTATTCCCATCTTCATTGTTACTTAAATTTTCTGTAATGTACAGAAGTTTATCAAATTAGAATTTCTAATGATTCAGGATGTTTTTTTAACACTTTCTAATTCTTATAATTCTTCATAAATAAATATATATATATATATATATTTCTGCTTCATTAAAGGCACATGAAACTTAAATAAAATCTAAAATTATATCCTATAGTTCATTCTATTATTATGATTGATCAATTATTAACTAAATTGATTAAAACTATAAATGTTATATAGATTTTTTGATAAAATAAAATAATTTCTGAAAATAGCAAATATAAATGATATTTCAATAACCATAGATATAGAAAAGATCAAAATTTATTAATTTATTTTAATAATATGGTTTTCATTGTTTTATTTTTAAAATTATTTGTGATTGTTGAACTACCTTCAGGATAATCAGTTAAACTATATACCAATGAAAATTAAAGAAATATTCTATTATATAATAAGGAAATCATAAAATAATAATAAAATTTTTTTTCATATTGTTATTGTATACTATAACATTAGTGATCTATGAATAATATCTACGAAAAAATTATCCATACAAATATTGTAAAATAATTTTCTAAATAATCATTTTAATTTTGATTATTTTTAATGGTATTTATTTTTATTTTATGATTTATTTTTCTGAATTCCTTGCATATACAATATTTTATTTACTTTCTAAAAATCACTTGAATTCCGAGGATTTCCTGGAATAATATTTATATTGTAGTCGTATTTACGGTACTTATTTCCGATAGGTAATTATTTTAAAATTTAATGAAAATTTATAAAATTGTTGATTTATTTAAATGTTTCTCATGAAATTTATTTTGACTTGTCTTCTCCATTTGGTAGGAGCATTCATGTTTTCTTTGTTGCATATTATTCAAAGAATGTTTTGTTTTTTTTTCAACATTTATTTATTTATCAGTCCTACTTTCTTATTAGGCAAGAAACAGAATGAATTATTGGCCTCATGGCTCATATGAGAATGAGAATTACGATTAAGAATTATAATATAATAGAAAAATGTTTTATTAAGAGAGTTTTATTTTTATACTTTATTATAAAGAATCTTATTTACTTAAAAAAAAGATTGATTGGGCTGTCTTTACTTTTAAAATTATATAATAGAATCAATTTTTTATTATTTTTTTATTTTTTTGATTGTTATTTTGGAGATAAATATATGTCGAATTACATATTTATGAAAGAAATAATGCTATTAAATTGAGTTTAATGAATTTCAAAATTATTTATTGAAAAAGGGAAAAATTTCTATCGTTCCTATCTTCAGAATTATACTTTTTTTAATAAATTATGAAATGTAGGTATATACATTAATATATATTTATTTATGTTGTTTAAAATAAAGTAATCTAATTATTATTTTTTTCTTATTTTCAGGTGAGTTATCTTGTTTTTGTGTCTACACTACTATAATTTAATAACCCAATTGTTATTAATAAGTAAGTACTAATTTTTTCTTTTAATATTTGCAATATTTTTTTTTAATCTTGAATAGTTTTATTTGTAAGAAAATATTACATTTTAATTATCTTTGGTCCGATATTGGCATTTTAAACAATACATATGTAATTTTAATATTTTTATAATAATAATAATCCTGTTAAAGAAATTTAATTGAAATTTTAAATATTTTTTTTTATTATTTTTATCTTAAGATATATTACAGTTCCAAATATTTTGAAATTTTGTCTTATAAAATTTGAATATGCATATAGTATAAACAAATAAGTTGATTCTCTGCTGCCAGACCAGAAATAAATTTTTTAAGTCCTAATAATTATCCTTTCAAAATTTGTGGATAAATACATAAAGAATATAAAATAAAATTAAAACAATAAATTATTAAATTTCATCAGCCTGTCAAGTCGGTTATATCAATTAGGTGTCCTATGATCAGTAGAACCTATCAACCTTTACCTGGATTTTCTTGATTGGAGGCGCTACTTTTTATCAAGTAGCTTTCCAATGTTGATCCCGGAGGTTGGGTTGACTTCGTCCCATAAACCCCAGCTAGGGAAATTCCCTTGCCAGGCCCGGGACTTGAACCCGGGACCACGAGAATGTGAGCCAGTTGCACTAGCTTCCACCCTGTGGCACCTTCTCAGTTTCAAAAAAAAACTAAATATTAAAAATATAAATTTAAATTGCCTTTATTTATTCTTGTAATTTGTTTAAATTCAAAAAAAAATATTTATCAATTGGTATACGTAAATCTTTATGAAAAAAATTGTGTAATATGAATTATATTGATATAAAATTAAACATTCAAAGAAATATAACAAATGCAATTATAATATCTAATATTTAAAAAAATTTAATTAATATAATAGAATATATAACCACAAGTATTATATATGTAAATATCATCTATTCAAACGTTATATATATCAACAATCTTAATTAATGAAATTACATAAAAAAAAGGAAATTCAAAGTATTTAATTAATCAGATTAAACATTTTCAATTCACTGTTAAATATGATAATTGAATTTACTTCATTAACAGAATTACTTATTTGTAAATTTTAAATGAATAAGATAAGGGATCTTGTGTGCTGTAAAAGCATGATTATAGCGTGTTCGTTTATTTTGAAACTCCGCTCTCTATGATTAAAGATGTGCTAACATAAACGAAAAGATGAAAAATGCTGGAAGGTGAATGATGAACGAATGAGAAAAAGAATGGATCCTCGGCAATGAATTTAAAGACCGGAAACGCCTATGTCTTTTTTTTTTAATTTCCACCCTGAAAGAAAAATGATTAAATCCTCCCTCGATTTCAAAGAAATAAAATGAATACGTAGAAAGCATAAATTGTTAAAAACCCATAAAACCTATCATAATAAAAAAAAGACTTAAAAGGATATGAGAAAGTAACAACAGAAAGGGAAGAGGGAAAGATAGATTTATGTCTAAAAATGGTATATAGGATGTGAATAGAAGTAAAAAATTATACTATATTATAAAATATTACATTAATGATTTATAGTGTAACTATACTATAGTAAAAATAGTAGATGTATAAACATAATAATAAAATTGTTACAATTGTAATGTAAATCTAAACCTATACAAATAATTTTCATTAACAAAAAATATATATATATATTATATGTATATATAATATCTATTCTTCTCTATTTCCTTCTAATGCGTTTTTGGACTTTATAATTCTTCGCTACAGCAATTATATTCCTTCACCAATACAATATTCTCTCCTGATCTCCCTTCTATTCCATTCTTAGTCTAGTGAATGTAATATTGCCTATAAATTTAAAAAATTCGCGTTTTAATCTTATTTTCAAATAAATTTTAAATATTAAAAGGTTAATTGAGAAAATTAATAAAATAATTAATTATTCTTTTTATATTTAGTGAATTTTTTTCTAGCAATGGATTTTTACAATTTAAGAGGTTTTTTTAGAATAAGCAAAAAATAAATCTTAAAAATATTTTTTAAAAAAATAACTGAAAATAATATTAAAATATTTAAATTATATAAAAATAATATTGTATGTAATTAATTATATAATATAATAAATAAAACACATTTATAATATAATATAATATATATATATATTATGAGACACTTCTCGCCATACGAAAATTTGAAACAAATACATAAAAATTAAACAGTCTGCTGATTCCACTCGAGCTATCAAACTAAATCAAGAGAATTTTCATAATTTTATTGCAATAAACGATGCAACTGATGAAGATAGCACAAATTTACAATTCGTTATAATTGATACACAACAGTAACTTATATCATAGAAAGTATAATTGGAAGAATGTCACAACTCATGTCAGCGTGGCTAAGCTTGACCCAGCTTGGCCAGTCTTGGCTATGGCTTAGCCAATGGTTTAACATTTGCGCTCCTGTGTATTTCTGCTGATTCCACTCGAGCTATCAAACTAAATCAGTTCCGTATTATTATTCCTGTATAGGTTGAGAAGTTGTGCAGAAGCTAGATGCCAAAATCGAATTGTATCGTATAGAGTGGTGGTGGTGTGCTATCCGAATAAACATTCACAAGCTGCATAGAAGAAGAAACAATGCGCTTTTCCCACCCTTTTAATGTCATGAATCACCCATATATGATGGTTATAAACACAAGTTAATTTGGCCTTTACTGGATTGTAGGATTGCGTCCGGATAATTGGTAGTTGTTCGAATGTTGAGTCATATGCCTTATGTTTAATCCTAGGGCGAGATCCACACCAAGGTACTGTGTTCGTGGAAGTGAGGGCGAGAGTATGCGATCTGGGCAGGGGACGATGCCCTCAGCGCTATCTATGGAGTTATAATCGGCGCCGAGGTCCAAACAATGAGTTGTTGGGGTCCGAAGTTTAAGGCGACGAATGTTGAATTCATAGAGAAGGCCTGATTTGGTTATTGTATAAGTCAAATCGGCCATATCACCGCGGTTGTATGCGATATCGCAGAAATAATTTTTACGATGTTCGCTCCACAACGCTGAACGGCGCTCTAAATAAATATATTCATGTATTTTATACTTTGATGAGTGAGATCTCAGATTGGCCACTTCTTGTTTCTCATTTGTTTATAAGAAGTTCATTTATGGGTTATAAATAAAGGTTGATAAATATATTAGATTCATATTCCTATATAAATATATATATATATATAATTAAATATATACAAATCTGAATAGAAAATTAAGCATTCATATCATTCAACTTCAAAATTTTTTCACTTTTGAGATATGAAATTAATTAAAATTAGATTTATATATATATACTATATATTTAATATCGTAAAGAAGTTAATTTAATTTAATTTTGTTATTTAATATTAATTATACCGCTTATAACAAATTAGTCGCAAGCTTTATTATCTTAAAGGTTGATCGATGATTCGATCTCACCAATTGGCCATTTACTTGCAAGTTAATCCATCATCCATTGAATGTTAAGTTCCAAGATAAAGATTAGCACTGGAATGCTTTAACGAAATACTTATCGACTATTAATGGATTTGATTTTACTTTGAAACTGTTCGAATATCAATGATAAATTATACTAACGTTCTATTTAATGGTAATTATGATATATTGATATTTATAATGTCCCTTGCTCTTTCTCATTTTAGTCTTTTCCTCAAAAAAAAAAAAAATTCTATCCCCATTTATTTTGATCTTTTATCAATTAGAAATTTAAAAAATTATAAAATTTTAATTTAATTAAGAAATAAATAAAATTAATTTATTATTTAAAAAAAACAACATAATTTTATAAATAATTTGTTACTATAAATTATAACAAAAATATTTTAAGAATTTTTTTATTTTAAATACAATTTTAATTATAAAATATATACTAATTCCAATTTTTAATTGTATTTTACGGATCACATTTGATGCTCATATATATCCCAACAGGATAGATGTCTTATGGATATCTAATCTGAAAAGGGGAAATTTCCCTTCTCATTCTATCCACTTTGAGATTAGTATCCAATTAGCAATTTCCGCCGTGAAATTAGACAACCAGCTATACTCGCCCGGCATCTATTACACACTAGTCAAACCAATGGTATAATAAGTATTTCATAAAATTGGAAAATTCAACTTCAAAACATAAAAAGGATTGTTTGGATATAAATAAATGAGTAAAATGTTATCTATTTTATTATTTCTGTTTTTCAGAGGAGGGGAGAAATTATTCATCTTATCGATTTCGAAATTAACACATTAAATTTCATTAATTATTTATCTGTTCTTTTTTTAGCAGGTTTTTAACTATAAATAATAATATTGTTCCAATCAGTACCACCTATATTTAACTCTCTCCAATCTTCCTTATATTGCTACTGAGCATTCATCTCGATTATTCACAAATGTTTTTGGTTTATAAATATATATATATATATATATTATATATTTCTTTTGAATATTATATTTTTATACTTTTACCCAAAGAATAATAAACATAATTTAAATTTGAATTTTCAATGATGTTAAAAATTGATAACACTTTTGTTGCTTTATGAGCACATTTGCCGTGAAGCAATTTTTTTTTATATTATTTGATAAAATCTTTATTTATTTTTTCTTCAATGCAATACAATACAATATATATATATATATATATAATATATATATACGTATATTAAAATGGATATTATCGAATACCTCCCTCATGGACTCATGGATTTTATAAATTACTTATTCGGAGATTGGCACTTCTACTTATTTTTCTTTTTTACTTTTAGTTTTTTTTTAAAGCAGTCCAATCATCCACCTTATTCCTTCCCTATTCTACCATATTCCTGGTGAAAATGTCATCCCCAACTGCCACCAAAGTTCAATCAACACTTGCTACCGACGAATATTAAAAACAACCCCTTTTGTCAAAGGTAAACAACTCAGTTGAGCGTTTATTTTATATGTAGCCGAAGGGGAGAAGTAAGCAAACGAAAGATTCTGTTGACATTTTCGAAAACAACGACAACAGGGTGGAGGATGATCTTGGATTGAACGCTATCCTTTTCACCCTTTTATTCACCGATCCACTGGTTCAATTCTAGAGACTTTTCAAATCATAACACACACAAAAAAAAAACAATATCAAAACATTTGTGCTTATTTGTTGACATATTGTTTGTTCAAAACCTTTAAATCAAAAGAAATGTATTCTTTTTATTTATGTTTGTACGTAGATATATATATATATATATATAACTATATATAATAAAGTAATCCAAATATTTTGCTATTTCACTTCAATTGTACAAAGACTAAAAAAAATAAATGATAAATAAATAAAAAAATAATATATAAAAAAAAAAAAATGAAATTATTACCAATGTTTTCATTTTAGAAAACAAATATTTAAATAGTAAGTATAATACATTTAGTATATATACCGTATGTACTATATTCTATACTGTTTATATATTTTTGTGAAAATAGAAAATACATTTTTTTTTAATATTTACATTTATATTATAGAATGAGTTTAATCTACACAATAATAATGATCCTTTTCGTTATATTATAAAAGAAAATATATTGAATAACATAAAATTGAAAGTTTTATTATTAATATTATTATTATTTATATAAAATACAATCCTTAAATAAAATATGAATTCAATCGTAATTCAAAGGTTTGGTCATGAATTAGGCAAATTAAATTCAAGAGTTAAAAACTTAGCAAGGTTATAATTTGCAAAAAATAATAATTTTAAAAAATATAGTATTGTTATTATTACTATTAATATTTTATAAATATTTATATACACAGGTTGAAAGGATAAAATTTAGTGCCTACAACTTAACTAGTATAATAGAATTGTGTATCATATTATGTTCAGCTATATTAGGGTGAACATGGCAAAGGTTAATAATATTTAGGATTAAATCATTTTTAAGAGTCCCTTGCAATCTCTATTGTATTTTAATAGTTTACTAATAATCTCTATCTCTTTCTATATATATAAAGGTTTTTGTCTGCACATTGCTAGAATTTAAAAATTTTTGCATATCTTCGCGTTTCTTGAGGGTGACTTTAGGATTTTTCATGTCTGTCTGTATGTCTGTATGTCTGTCCGGAAATTCTCACGTTATAGACTCAAAATTGACTGAACCGATTTCGATGAAATTACATCACAATATTATTGCATATCTCTATTTGTTCAAATGCTATAAATTTTTATTAATATCTAATCAATAACCACAGAAATTAATTTTTTAAAATTTGATATGTAGACGTTCTTTGTATTGTATTCTTTGCGCTGATGAATGACAACATGTATATATAATCTTAAAAATTCAAAAAGAAAATGTAGTCACAATGTGAATGTTTTCAGTGTGTTAAATAAGTTAAAAAAGCCAATATGATTAATTGAAATATTGTAAATATTAGAAAAATAAAAATATAAATATTATAAACATCTTTAATCAAATCATTGAATAAAATTAATTCCACATTTATTTATATACTTAAGTTAAAAATTAATTTTCTTATTGGTGTCTTTGTCTTATAAATTTTTTATATATTAAATCATTGAATTATATTTCTCCATAATCAAAAATTCTATTTCAATTATTTATTAAGACAGAAGTTGCACCTTCGGCCCATTACAATCAAATTCAAAATGACATCTGAATAATTTAATTTCTAAGGATGGAAACTAATCTATCTACCTGTCCTGATTCTGTATCCTCACTCTATAATTTAATCATGCTGAAGATGGACGAACTGTCTTAATCGAAATATTTATTTAAAACGAATGTATTTTTATATAAAAAAAATTAAATTAAATCAAGATAACATATATGCTATGATTAATTAAATTATACATATATTTGATTTATCCAATAGTTTAAATTTAGTTTAAGAAAAAAAACACTAGAATAAATTTTATAATAATCACTATAGTGTCTGTGAATTGGTTATTCTTATTTATATTTTAAAATTTTTCATTAAATAAAATAAAATTATTGATCTATTTAATTTAGTTTTTAATATTTTCATTATTTTATATTTTATTTTTATATATACTTATATATATATATATAAAATTGACTAGAGTATATAAAAGTCAGACGATATTTCTTTCTTTCTTTTATTTAAATCTAATTTATTTATAAATGGTTTTTAAATATTCTTATATCAACTTTCTTTATACATGAAAATAATTTTATTCTGAACCGATTTGTAGATTATTTTTCAAATCAATGAATCGGATATAAATCAAAATGGTTTTTAGAAAAAAATAATAAAAAAAAAATAATAGTAAATAAAAACAAACAAATATCTGCCATAGGAAAAGTGGGTGAATAAAGTTGCCTCGATGAAATTATCTCACCCGTACAAATCATTTCGTTGAGTTCATTTCGTCGATGTTATCTCTGTTACAATCATGCTTATCCGAGGTATTGTTTGTTATCCCCATCGCGTAACTTTATACAAAGCCATTGAATGGGATATTTCCATTGCAGCTGTGGATTCAAAATGCAATTAGAAACTCAGCTAATATAGTGAATTTCATTTCTGGACAAATGAAATAGTCTATTAATATATTTTAACATATTCGAAAAGCATATATTATAAATAGTATATACATATATATAGATCTATTTTCAAAACTATATTGACTTTAAAGGATTTAAATATATATTTTACCCACAAAACAATTTCTCTAAATCAAAATTAATTAAACTTGAAATACATTGAATATATACATTCCCATCTAAATGAGAGAGAAGTAAGGGGAGTTCTTCTATATTTAGATGAATCAATTTGTATCAACGAATCTCCCTTCTAATGGAATCACATCTAATTCCTCTAAAGATTAGTATTTCAGGAATTTTATTTAAGTATTTATTTTTGTGCTGAATTATAATCATATATTACATATCTCTTTAACTTGAAGAAATTGCATCTGAAATACATCATTTACTCCTGTAAGCATATGGTGAGACTGCTTTAAGTAAAAGTATCGTGAGTAGTTTTAAATATAGTGAAAATCTGAGACTAAAAACCATTTTATTGAAGCAATAATTATTGGTGAAAGATCCTGACATAGAATTTGAACTTTCATAAGAAATCATTCAAAAAGCATTTTTGTTAAATTTCTAAACGGCGGAAACTTATTTAACTTATATATATATATATATATATATATATCACTCAAGGGACTGGGGGAGGGTGTAGGTAACAAAAAGAAAATATCTTAGATAAATAAATTTTGACGTAGATGGATAAGATAACAAATTCGATAAATGGATTTATTGTGCATGAGGGTGTGTCGAAATCTCGGATAATATAAGCCCCTTGTCTTTTTTTTTAATTAGTTATGGATGGTTTCATCGACTACGCATAAAATGATATAAATACATCCCCTTCTATAAAAATATGCATAAAGTATATTGCTTCAATTTTACAGAAAAATACATTCGTTACAATTATAATTATTCATAATTCATCTATTTCCGGGACAATTCGCAGGGGCTGATATTATTGTATTTGCATAGACGATACAGACAGAGAGAGAAAGAGAAAGAAAAACAATACTGCTTCAAAAGGGGCGTAATGAAATAAGTGAATGATATATCACCACTGAAAGCCCCCCTCTAAAATAGCACTTGAAAAACACTGTTAAGCAATTTCAATTCTTTGATTAAAAACGCTTTCTATATTCAAACAATCAAATAAATCTTTTTTTTAAATTCCAATTTTTTCTAAAGTTTTAATTAATCAATGAATATTTAATTGTGAAAGGGGAATGTATCTACAGGATAGAGAGATAAATTGCTAACAGTTATAATGGAATGTCAACGGATATGTCTGTTGCCATTTTCACGCGGTTGATTGCTCGACAACAGCATTTCCCTGGCGTTTACATTTTTCCATCACTATACATTTCTTCTAAATTGCTTTTCAAAAATAGTTTGTTTTTTATATTTCATTTCATTTCACTCATTTTAAGTGTTGCATTTGTATATTTAAATGAGTGAACCTCAACCTTTTTTTTTTACCGCGGCACACTTTGCCTTTTTTTTAGGGCCATATTGAAAAAAAATTTAGAAAAAAAAGTCGGAAATGTTTAAGAACCTAGTCCCAAAAACGTTTTACCTTTTTTTAGAACCAAATTGAAAAAAATTAGAGAAAAGTCAGCAATGTTTAAGAGCATCTTTACATTTGTAATAATTTGGCGGCACTTTTTGATAATCTCGCGGCACAGTGGTTGAGAATCACTGATTTAAATATTTATTTTTTGTAAATTTGCTGAGAATTGAACCGTCTTTCAGTTCCGCAGATCATGAATATATCAATTGAGATACGTTAGACTATATTAATAGATTTAATTTCATAATATTTTATTTCACATTAAACATCAATAAAATAAAAAGAAAGATAATTAAATAGTTTTCAATTCATACTAGAAAAATAATTATTTCTCTATAAAATTCTAAAAAAATTTAATTTATATATATATAGCTATATTTATAATATTATTTAATAGCTCTTATTGGGAAATTTAAAGTAAAAATATTTACTATAAATAAAAAAAAAAAAATAAAATAAAACCGTTAAACGATGTGAGAGGGATAAATAAATATTAATGATTTATTTTTATGTTGGGCAAAAAATCATAATTTAAAAAATATATTAAGTTATTATTTTATTAAGTAATATTATTAGTATTAAAAAGCAGATAAATTGTTTTTTTAATCTAACGGTATAATATATATAATATTAGTGACTATAAAAGAGAAAAGAAAAAATACTAATTATTTATTGTCTCTTGTAAAATACTCCTATACCGTTTTAGACTTGAAGTGATTCAAATAATGGATTTCCTTTACTTTTTTTTTTCTTTCTTTAAATTAGTAATTGTCTCTTTGTGGTTCAGTATTTGAATTCGAACTTACCTTTAAACCGCTGGGTAAATTTACAGAGTGCTTTCTTGTTTATATCCTAGATATACGTACCAAAGTTAAACAGATTAAGTTTAAACTATTTAAGCTGCTTTTCAAGATTAAAGCTTAAATAGAATTATTTATTTTTAATTTAAATGGAAAAAAAATATTTTTTTTAGAAAATAACAAAAACTTTGGATTCGTTATTGCATAGTAAACAAATAAATCTATGATTTTTCAATTTCTTTTATTGAAAATTTGTAAAAGTAGCGTCTTCCAATAAGATAAAAGTTGAGATGATCGGTTATATTGATCATACAACACCTTTACCTTTACAACACCTTTATCAACTCGATTACAGCCAATGTAATAGGCGCTGTCCTTTCATAGATGTATATAAGTTATGTTTATTATTATTATTATTATTATTATTTTGCGTCTGGACCATCTAGGATCACGCAAAGCTCCCATATACAAGGGTATTGATGTTAAGTGTGCCCATATATGAAGGTTCTATTTAGGTGTTAACTTCATTCTTCTTCTTTTTTTTTTTTTTTTTTTTTTGTGTGCTCATGAAGATCTGGTGTTATTCTCATCACGAACCATTGTTGCTTGAATAAGGGTATTGATGTTAAATCTGCCCATTTATGAATGTTCTTTAGGTGTTAACTTTTCATTCTTCTTTTTGAGTGCTCGTGAAGATCCGGATCCTCCAGGTGACGGGCGGATTGGGTACCAACTGGAGTTATTCTCATCATGATCCATTGTTGCTTATGGTTGCTTGTTTTTGAGGTAGTCCTGCTGGTGCAGGGTTGTAAAGAACCAGGGCTTGTCAGTTCCTGGAGCAGGAGGCAGCTGATGTTAAATTGAATTTATTAGAAAAATCCGTTCTTGGTTAGAATCGAACGCCGACTTCTTGTGTAGAAGGTTGCCACGCTACACTCTCAGCCAAGCCACCTCCTATTATTATTATTATTATTATTGATATTACAATTATTATTATTAATCTAGTTCGGAGAAGCTAGAAATTATGTGTTCAAATAAGGAAAGTTGGAGAACTGTGGTTGTTGTGGTTAAGATTTGTGATTTACAGTGATGGATGATAATTGAAAATAAAATTCCAAAAATAGATTATATTACTATAGTGTAGGTTACAAAATAATGAATATCGTACATTTTTCTATAAATTTCAAATATAATTATAATTATAAAATCTCTAGAAGAATGGATCTGGACAGATTAGATACTACTGAAGAATGGACTTATTAATTTTAATTACATTTTGAATCAAAAATTAGTTATAATTCAAATAAATAAATAAAAATATGTAAAAAAAAACACTTCAATAATTTCTCTGAAAAATAAACCAGATATTAAATTTATTCATCTATTCTATAAAAATTCAAACAAATTTAATATTGTTCATTTAAATCACTTTTACCATATTTCCATGAAATTATAAATATGATAATTTAAAAAAAATTAAATCAACAAGTATTCATATGTGTGTAGTACTTGAATGAATGACCATTTAAAAAAAAAATGGATAAATTTATTTTTAATTATTTTGAAACTTTTATTAACATTCGTTTGGCTCATATTCCAATCGTTTCTGTTTTGACTGAGGCTAGTCGTCAAAATTTATTTCACTAAGTAATTATAAGCCCATCAACAACAACTTGTGAAAAGTATAAATATAATAAACGCTTGCCAAATATATAATGGCCAGCAATAAACAAACAAGAAACATGCAACAAGAAAGAACATACAATCAGTAAAATTTAAAAAAAAAAACATGTAAATTGTTTTTAGGTATTACTATGAAATTCAATTCATGTCAAATCATCCAAATTTATTGCTTTAGATATCATTATATCTGTCAATTTTTGAAAAATATTTGTTGTAATTTACTTAATACACTAAATAGAAATGTAGTTATACCATGATAAATATAAATCGAGCATTAAGAAATTTGAATATCAAAGGTTAGATAAAATTATTTTATCAATAAGTATTTTTGAATTTGAATTTATTGATATTGTGTAAAATTTATCAAAAAAATTTTATAGAGGTAAAATAAATAAATAAACACTCCTACATTTCATTGTCTTTTGATTATAAATGTAACTCAATGTTTTTTGTTTTTTTTATTTATTTCTTCAAATTTTATAAATTCATGATTAAATTCTATTTTTATGTGGGTGTACTATTAATCATTATAACAGATGAGCCAGGATCATGAGTCAAGGCTAGAAAATCATATAGTTTCTATTCTTGTAGGTTTTGATCTTTCTAAAAAGATTATTTCTCTTGACGATATTTTAATGTTTTCTATATATAAAATTGCAAAGTTTATTTAAACCACTGTCATTTCTTTCTTCTTCTGTTAACTTTTCATCTCAATCCCTTCCTCCTAAGTCCCTTCAATATCTCAAACCATAGTTTTAATTATAATTCATATTATTAAATATATTGAAATATTTTATTTAACAGCTAGAATAGGTGTTTCCAAATAAGGCCAAGCTAGTGAAATCATAATTTTAGAATATTTCCCAAAATCTACTGGCGTGGTCACAAAAAAAGTTCACTTATGCCTTGTTTACACGTGCTTAGTTCTTGTCATTAGATACTGGGGGTACCTACTTGTCGCTAGTAAATAGAAACCATTTCTATCCACTCGACTCGCTACTCTTCTAATACTAACTACTTATACAAGGTGTTTACCCGTCACAAAATTGTTGTAAGTAGTTAGTACTAATGGCAAGAACTAAGCCCGTGTAAACAAGGCATAAGGAGGTGATCTTTTTCTTTTCTTGGGTCATTTTCAAATTCAATGGATTCATTTTATTTAAAATAATTTATAATGAGTGAATAGTTATTTTTTACTAACTATATTCTCTGAAAATTTTTCTTTTCTTATTTATTTATTTATTTTAATATTTTAAATTTTTTAAATTAATACAATTTTTTCTAAAGATCGTCAATAAGAAAAAGTTTTCAAGAAAGTTTATTTAAATTTTCACTTCTTTTTTTTTCTTTAATCTTAAAGAATATAACATCTATTATATTTTATTGAAAAGTTTATTCTGTTGAATGTAACACATAAAACTAAAATAACTTTGAAATTGTGGATAACCATTTTTTATTGTAGTTTTAAAAAATATGTTTGTTATTTAAGAAACGACAGAATTCAATTTCAAAATTCACACTAACTTTTATTGGAATTAAAATCAAACTTCAATTTATTACAGCATTTGATTATGATTTTATTATTTAATAGCATACTTTTTTGTAATTTGTTAAAACATCTCTTATTGCATTTATTATAGTTTTCATTGTTTTTGTTTATTGTTTGTGATTTTATGGTAATTATATTTTTTTTTAAAAATGTAAAATTATGAAAATAAATGGAATTTTAAAGAAAATTGAATTTGTTCCAAATAAATGGTAGAAAACAACTACATATCTATTACAAATAATAATTGAATAAACTAGTATTAACCAATATTTTCAAATTTCATTTTCATATAGTATATACATATTTAAATCATATATAATATAATTTAAGTTAGCATTCAATAAAAAAAAATTATAATTAATAATAAATATTACTGTAACGTATTAACACTGGTTATTAATTATTAATTTTATAATTTCAAATTCCAAAAAATACAAATAAAAAACCATAATTTAATTTTATAAAATTTATAATTAATACTTTTAAAATATTAAAATTTAATTAAAATCAAAAATTTGCAAAATCTCTTAAATCACCCTAGTAATATCGACATTTCTGATTATTGAATTTATTCATTTATTTATTTAATGTTATATTTGAAATTAAATATCTTTTACATTATAAATACCTTATATTTATTTATTGAATTAATTTGACTAATTTTTTTATTATATTAGTCATTTATTTATTATTTATTTATTAATTAAACAGTTTAATTGTGTTTCATAATTGTTGAACTTTAATTTAATTTATTTCATTCAAAATTTAAAATAAAATAAAATTAGATAAATTTAGGATATAAACATATTTTAACTTTTTCCTTTATGAAGATTAACATTAATTATTTCTTTTCCGACACAATACTAATGTAAGTAAATAATTAATCATAATTTTTTTGAAAAAGAAAATAGAAATGTTTTTTATTTCCCATTTAGAGTAGTATGAAGTTATTTTTTTTAAATTTAATTAAAATATAAAATTAATTAATTCCATGTTATTTTGAATTCTTCTAAAAATCAATAAAATCGAATACATGTTTATATTAAATAAAATCATAATGGAACAATTAATTCTTGACAATTGATTTTTGCCCGAAGGGGGAGAGGAGAGAAGGGATGCCCCTGAACATGAATTAATCTCCTCTATAATATAATAATATAATTCCCTTATGGACATCGTGGTAAATCGCGCACAGATCTCATTGTCAAATGCAGGTGTTATCTGCTGTGAATCACACAAACCCGTACAAGTTATGGTCACAAAAATCCACTTTAACTCACCTGGAGAAAATCATTTGAAAAAGAAGAAGCCATGACGAGGGGGGGGGGGGGTAATGGGGATAGAGAAGAGAAATAAATAGATAATATACGAGTTTGTTTTTTTTTTATTCTGATAAAGATCTGAATTTATATTTGAATTCATTGCTGATTGAGATTTATCTTAACGTATAGAATGAAAAATTGTAAGATTTAACGAATCATGAATTGTAACTAAGCTACATTCAGCCTCATTTATCTTATTTTACTTTTAAGTTCAAGGTTTTTTTTATTACTATAAGAATTATGTTTTAATAGAATCAAATAGCATATATTTCAAATAAATCTGAAATGATTTATCATTTTGTATAATTTATTTGTTTATTTTTAGGATCTTTCTTAACGAAACAAATACATGTTAATATAAACTTTTAAATTCTTTTTCAACTAATAAATAAATGGATTTTCAAAATAAAATAAAAAACAATATTAGATGTGATGTATCGGCAATCCAGGACTTGAAACAGATCGTATCAATTTCTAAATTAAAAGAGCATTTTCAAATATAAATAAATAAGTATTAAATTATATATTCTTTTAAATTTCTGTGAAAATTTTTATTATTGTGAGAAGTTATTTTGGAGTTATTTTCACGTTTTATTGAGAAATTTGAGTATTACGGCGCCATTTTGAAGATAATTTTTTGCTATTCTGGATTTTAGTCTGTGTGTGACCAAGAGTCAATGTTGGGATTTTGTGTTAAATGGGTGGATCATCTTCTGAGCTAAAGTTTTGAAGAATCTTTTGTACTATCACTGACAATGAATACATCTGGCTCGTATTATATATATAAAATATTTGTCACATAATTATATTTGAGTGTCTGCAAAGGGGTAAGATATGAATTTAAACTAAATAATTATTAAAAGTAATGATCATAAAAACAATAGAAATGACGTTGAACTGATAATAAAATCGTCTTCAAACACCAAGATACTAATTCAATTAGTTTTATGTATATTTATGTAGATAGTATGCACTAAAACTGAAGTATCTCTTTTCTCATTAGAGAATGGTCTTTAAGAAAATTTGATTTCTAATTAAAAAATATTGAAGGGGGGGGGGTAAACCAAAGAAGATGTTAAATACTATTGTCGTATAAAGTATGATTTAGTATGGGTTGGTTAATGAGAAAAATGGGTTGAAAATTAATAATTAATTAATTGGTAGCACTCTACGCGATTCAAATACCTGGGCTCAGTGTTCTCTTACGATGGGTCTGAAAGTATGGAGATCAGGCAGGAAGTCATTGCTACTAGACTGAGCCACTTACTAAAATCCCGCAGTATATCGGAGGACCTCAAGCTTTGTATATATAAATCCCTTATACAGGTCCGGCAGTCAAACCTGACGGTTTTTGAAATGGGATAAATAAAAAAGTTGTTGAGATATTTTAATTAGTTTTTTTTTATTGTAAAGAGAAGAATTGGAAATTTAACATTCATAATAAAAAAGCACAAAAATAACTTATGTAGCAAAGATTATGTCACTTAAATGATGACCACCATTTTCTCTTCACTGTACGAGTCTCCTGAAGAAGTTAGTCATGACTCTCTTCAATATTTGGCGCGGGATCTCACGACTTTCTCGCCGAATGTTCTCCTTCAGTTGGTTCAAATTATTTGGTCTGTTAACATAAACTCTTCCCTTGAGGTACCCCATAGATAAAAGTCACAAGGGGACAAGTCGGGAGAATGTGCCGGCCATTCGATGTCACCTCTGAGCGAGATCAGCTTACCGGGGAAAAATCCTCTGAGTTGAGCCATGGACGCCCAAGATGGGCAGTTGCTCCGTCCTGCTGAAACCAGACTCTCCTGAGAGGGATACGATGGCGACGTAATTCTGGAATGAGAAAGTCACGGATCATGGCAACATAACGCGCTGAGTTCACTGTCACTGTTTGGCCATTCTCCTCAAAAAAATAAGGACCTAACACTGTTGACCTACACATTGCAGCCCAGACAGTTACTCTTTTACAGTGAATAGGCTGCTTGTGAAGTTCCTGTGGGTTACTTGGAGCCCAATATCGAAAATTTACAGTACAGTGTAGAGAAAATGGTGGTCATCATTTAAGTGACATAATTTTTGCTACATAAGTTATTTTTGTGCTTTTTATTATGAATGTTAAATTTCCAATTCTCCTCTTTACAATAAAAAAAAATAATTAAAATATCTCAACAACTTTTTTATTTATCCCATTTCAAAAACCGTCAGGTTTGACTGCCGGACCCTGTACAACCGTCGTTCTCTAAAATGAAATGTTTAAACTTAATGAGCAATTTCAATTTTATAAGTAAGCAAGGGCACTTAGCTATATTATAAGTATAAATAGTCGGAGAATTATTAGAGACTAGAGTCTTCTGGATCATCTTGAGGATTATCAGAACATCTTTTCGAATGTGGCAGCTGCAGAAGGGGTGGCCGGGATGTCTCCTCCTTCAAGGGATATTTGTCTCCACTTCTCCAGAACTATATGAAGACTAATTCGAAAATTGTTGTTCCATCAATAAAGAAAACATTCCATCACTCCCCTCTTCTCTCTAAGACCTCTGTTTATTGGTCACCTCTCGCCAATATCTTCTGGCAACCTGGTGTGCAGTATTTGATGAATTTTTATAAAAGAATTGAGGAAATATTTGTCTTTTTATCAATAGAAAATATTTCCTCTCAGTCTCTTTGTTCTATCAAAGAGAGAGAGTGTTTTACCTATTTAATTTATGAGGGTGAGTACGTGCAGATGTCAATGTTGGTTAGAAATGTCTTTTTAGAATTTTCTCCACCTTTGTGTATTAAAAGCATATTCATGCGAGTATGTTACGATATATATAGTGTGTGATTAGAGATTAATAATGAAAAAGAAAAATACTAGCTTAGCTGTTTATATGTATTTGTGGTTGTTAATGATGAGATGATCCAATAGTAAAAAAAAACTAACGACAATAAAATAATAATAGTAATACAATTTTATTTGTAATTTATTTCATTAATACATTAATTCCTTATTACATTTATTAGAATATAAAAATAAAATTTTATTTTAGAATTTATTATTTAATTTTCTAATTGAAATATACTCTTTTATATTTAATAATAATCATTAAACTTTTCTATTCTAATATTCTTTGACAATATAATTAATAAACTATTATATTTTATATTTATACTCGTAATGGAATAGAATTGGAGATATGTATATTCCTTGACCTTGTGTTTTAATCTATTTATTATTATTATTATTATTATATAATAATGTTTATTATATATATATACATATATATACCATATATTATTACGTATTTAATTATTATTTTATTAATTGTATTTCTATTGAATCCATTTGACGTGGTATTTAGATGTAATCAAACTTGATAAAAAAAGAAAGAATATGTCTATTGATTTAATTTTATCCGGACATCAGAAGAAAGCAAACAAAAAACATCTATATAAAAGATAATAAACGAGGGAAAGAAAATTAGAGTTGAATCATCTATTAATTTTTGAGATCATTTTTGATTGAATTCGAGAGGGGTTGTAAGAAAATTGTTTCGTTTCCAGAATTATAAAGCACCAACCGTCTTAGTCTTAAAATTGAAATTACATATTGACTAAGAACAAATCTTTTTCCTTACAAATATAATATTGTAGTGTTTTTTTTTAGAAAAGGTGGACTTTTGGGGGAAATAAAATTTGAGATGGAGAGAAAGATGGGAATTTGAAGGGGGATTCTGTGTAATGGTAGCACTCTGGTTCTGTTAAAATGGGGTTGAATCTAATGTGAAAAGATTGCTGGGCATGACGGGAAGAAATTAATAAATTTAAAAAAATATATTTTTTTTTATAAAGAAATAAAATATAAATTTATTTGAATGTTTTGATTTTTATCCCTATATAAAAAAATATCATTTATTTTTATTTTATAAATTCAAAAATAGAATAGATAAGAAATTAGAATTTTCGTTTTTATTTGCGCCACAGAAGAAGTTATATAAATAGATAAATAATATATATATACATATATATAGTACATATATATATAATTTCAATAATATTAATAATTATAATAATAATACATAAAGAGAGATGAATTAAATATAATTATAAATAAATAAAAATATTTAAAATCACATCAAAATTCTCTTTGAAACATTGAAACAAATTAATTAAATTTTGTAAATATTATTTTAATTAAGCAAAAATATACAGTTATATTTAAATAAATAATTATAATTTATTTAAATGGGTATTAGGTTGTAGCTAATGAAGTCATCATAGGCCAATGATAATCCATTAAAAAAACTATAAAAAAACAAACTATTTACATACACCAGTGATTCTCAACCTGTGGGGCGAGCCCCCCTGGCACACTAACGGGGGGCGCGAGCAAACTAATGGGGGGGGGACCATATCCAACAACATTTCCGATTTTTTTTCAATATGGTTCTAAAAAAAAAAGGTAAAATGTTTTCAATTTATTGTATGCGGTGGGGAGGGGGGGGGGGGGGGGCGCGATGAAAATTATGATTGAAAATTGGGCCGTGAAACATGACATACACAAAAGATAAAACAAAATTTTAAAATGAATCAATAAATCAATAATTTTTTTCTTGACAAAAATCTTTATTGATTAATTAATTAATGTTTTTTTTTTCTTTTTTCTTGGTTAATTTTACAAAATTGAATCTTAAAGATGGCAAGCGAAAAAATAAAATAAAAAAATGTTGACATACAAAATCTATTATGAAAATAAAAGTCTCTCACCTCATTTGCTATTTTAAGATACCTAATCGATGATAATTGTATTTTATGATGACATGTAAAATTCCATTAAATATTTATTACATAGAAAGCAGAGCTATCATAAAAATACGAGACGTGTAATGCGGGACTTTCGTTCTTCTGCAACTTTAGTTTATTATCTATGTATATTGTATGCATTGTAAGATAACTGATATAAATCATAAAATAAAAGTTTTGTTTTTGTTTTCCTTTCTCAAATCTTGTCATAATATACAATTAATAATTCTAAATATTTAATAAAAAAAAAATTGATAAATTAAGATTGCTCTTACAATTAAAATTTTTATAATTTTTGTCTATAAATATTTATTCTGTTTTCTCAATTTTTTGTTTTTCTTTAGTCAAATTTTTAATAATGTTTGGTTACCATCTCCTATTTTTCATCTGTTTGCTTTATTTATTTTGTGAATATACATAATGCAATAGGTTTGCTGGTTCTGACAGATTGTAATACAACTTCTCTCTCCTCCCTTTTATAATAAATTAATGTGTTAAATCTTGAAAATCCTTTTCTCAAATCAAATCGTAATGTATTATTTTAAACAAACAGGCTAAACATATTTTATTTGATCATTTTATAAAGCTTGTGATATCATTAATTTAAGTATATTAAATGGAACATATTTTTATTCAATTATAATTTACATAAGATCCTATAATACAGATTTTATTATATATTTATGTAAGTATAACATTAAATTAATTTTATTAATAAATAAAAATAAAAAAACTATTAATTTGCCATAATAGAGAGTTTATAGGCAATATATTGTATATAAACAAATATTTTTTATTTATAAAAATTATAAATTATTAATATGTGATATACTTTAAATTTGACTTTATTATTTTCAATTTTTTATATTATGATAGTTAATGCACACTTATTCATATTTTCTCAAATTTTATGAAAGTTGATAATTGTTTTTAAAGTAGATCAGAGATTCTTAATCTGTGGGGCGCACCCTCCTAGAGGGGCGCGAGATTACCCATAAAAGACCATTATTTAAAAAAATTGATTAACTGACTGAAAGAAGTCTTGTTTTGGCTGTTAGTTAAAAAAAATTTAAAAACATAATCGAAAATGTTCAATATACATTTTATTTTAATAGAGGGGAGGAGTCGATTAAAATTATAATTGAAAATTGAGTCACGAATACTGAAAGGTTGGGAAACGCTGAAATAACCTATTAACTCAGTTAAATATCTAATTTTCTTAAAAAATCATAAATATATAAAAGAAATATTGTTTAACTAACTAATTCTACCCAATTCGAATAAATTTTTGAACAATTCTCCGACTATACCCGCGCCAGTACCATCTAATTTCAATTCTCTCCTAATTTTCTCTTCTTGGTTTCATCGTCAATCATTCTCTGAAAGAAATCTTCATATTTCTTCTGTGATTCAACCATTATTTAACCATTATTGTGTAAAATAGCTATTATATTAATGTTATATTAATGTTTACATAAACAATATTTTAAAAATATTATAATATTTAAATTTTAAAACATTTTTTTTAATCTAAAAAAAAATACTTCAAGAGAAAATCATTTAGCTCAGTGATTCCCAAAGTGGTCTATATCGAACCCTAGGGGTCTATGTCAGCAAAAAAAAATTTGGGGGTCCATAATGTGAAAATAGGGGTGATAGTGGATCTAAACATACACTGATAGTACCTATTTACTATTTTAATGTAAGTAAACATTATAATTCTTCATATAATTCAATATGGCTCTAAAAAAAGGAAAATTTTATGGAAAGGGTTGGGAATGTTTGGGAACCTCTAATTTAGCTGATTATACCGCACCTTTTAAAGATTAAATAATCCATAACGAAAATATATATTCACTAATCTTAAAATAATTACTTACAATATAATATAAATTCAAATTTTGAAATTTACTTACAATAAATTTTTCAATTGGACTGGTTAGAATTGAAAGTACCTAATCGAAACCCATATGATGTTATACCTATAATAGTTTTAAGGAGCATGTTTTCAATCCTTGATTCTACAGAAACATGGCAATTTAATTTAATTTGTCAAAGCGCCAATGAATGCCTTCAGAGAACTTGTCTTAATGTACGAAAAAAGCCATTAAATAAAGGATCACTTACTTTTACATTTCAACCACAGGAAAGTCACATTTAAAACAATTTGAAATTTTATTTTCTGTTATTTTATTCCTTTTCTTCCCTATAAGATCTTTCATTGTACTTGAATTATATATAATACATAAAGTCCTATATATATATACATATATTACTTTTATTGCTTTTCTTTTCTAATAAGAATCAACTTGAAAGACATAAAATCAATGAAATTTGTTTCTTCGTTAATTTTTACGTGTAATCTCATTATAAATTGATTTTTGATAGTGTCCTCTTTTCCATCTTTCTCTCTCTCTCTCTCTCCCTCTCTTTCTAGACAGTATTAATTGGTGTGTCATAAAAAAAAGAGAAATTAGTATCCAGCCCTTTTACTATCTGAGATTAATGAAAGGGCTGACGAGGTTTTTTTCATTCTGTTGTATTTTAGATATTCCCCTTGCCAACCTGAATGAGTGCGTGTGCTTGAGGTCGTATTTGAAACAGCTGTTAGGTTTTGACAAGTTTGTCCCCAGGCTAACTCGGTGGAAACTTTTTTTTTATATTCATTTATATTTTATCCCCTCGTAGTCGTTAAATTTCAAAACGGTATATGAACAACAATAATATAAAATATATAAAAACAAAAAACAAAAAAAAAAATACAGGAATTCAACAAACGTAGTACTATGTATTATGATCTGATGAATAATGACTATTTTTAAAATACATACAAAGATATTAATATTGTGAGAAAATTCTTTTATATCTACTTTTTCTATATATGTATTTAAATTCAACATTCTTACTTTAAAAAACATTATACTTAAATTGCTTAAATAGATTTTCTTCAATTTTAAAAGTTAACTGTTTTTCCAAAAAAAAATTTATAATATATAATGTCAATAGTGTTTTTTTAGTTAAATCAATCTATAAATTTACTTCAAAAAGGCGCCACATGGTGAGAAAAGAAATAGTTTTACTTGTTAATTAAGTGTTTTAGTGTGGTATGTATCTTAGTATATACACTTATCCCCCGATTTACACGGTAGATACGTTCCTGAGAAAAATGTGTAAATCGAAAATTAAAAATTTTCAAGTCAAAACCGTGTAAATCGAAAAGCTTGCAGAAAATGCATAATTTTGCTATTTAACAGTTGTGATTATTTTCAATATTTTTAGGTGTACACCGAAATAAAAATAAAATGCATTGACAGGTTAAAATATGTAATATATTACGGAAACACTGTTTTTTTATTTAATTACAATACATTAAACAGAAGAACAAAAAATAAAACCAAAGGTGTTTTATTATCCTTCATCACTATCAGAAATTACTCTCATTCTTTTTTTCGGAATCGAAGGTTGGAATTCACTTTCATCACTTGAAGTTATTTGTGCCGATTCGATGTTTGAAGCAGAAATATTTACATTCTGAGAGGTGGTAATAAAATCGGTTATTAACAATTGCTAGATAAAACTTTAATTTTATGCGAAGAAATACAGACACAGTGTGTATGTGCAGCAAGTCAGCACATAAGCTCGGGATTCCCCGTGAGATGTGTACACAGCGCACGTGTTCAAACATAGTAGCATTTAGTAGAGTGCGATAAAAACAAAAAAAAACTTATTGGAAAACCGTGTAAAAGCGAAAACGTGTAAAACAAGTACCGTGTAAATCGGGGGATAGGTGTATATATATATATATATATATATATATATATATGAATTAGAGCTCTATAAAGGAAGTTAATTGCATAGAAATAAAATTAAAACTAAAAGCGCCCAACCTTTTTAGTTGAATATGAAGCAGTTCATCCATAAACTTTGTCAGGTTTATAGAAAAATTATTTTATTCTTTTTAGTCCATTGGAAAAACGTTATTTTATAAAAAAAATTTTATATTTATCTTATTTTATTCTTTTTAGTGCCATTTTAATTTGATAAATTTATTTAATATAACAAGAGAAATAGAAAAGATGAACCCCCCTCATTGGCGATACAACTGATTAATAAAAATTCATCATTAATTTTAATGCTATAAAAAATTTTTAAATACGTTCAGAATGGAAATCTTTCTTGAAATCAATATTTATGCTTAAGAATCCGTTAAAAAAAATTAATCGGAGCAATACAAAAGGACTTAGTTTCTAAAAGTAATTAATCGCTAATTAATTACAATTAATTAATTATAATTCAATTATATTTATTCTATATCTTCTAGAGATCGATTGAAATATCTATAAAAAATTTTAAAAGTCTCTCTCAACATTAAGATGATGAAAAATCGATTTCAATTTGTCAAAAGAGCGAACAGACATACAGACAGAGAGACAGACAGACAGACGCCAAGTGAAGTTGAGACAAACGTTATAAAAAGATGCTAAATGATGAATTTTTATAAATATGTATTTACTTAATATTTTATCCCGATTCTTTCATATCCTTTATTCCTAAAGAATAACCTTAATGGGATTATATGCAATAATTGTCCCTTCTAATCTTAAATTGAAGAGAATTATTATATTATAAAATATCTATTGAAGGGCGTTGTATCGTGTTACCCTTGGAATTGGTTTCAAAGGGTTCTCATTATCTTAGAATGGATTCGATCAATTCTAAATTCTGCAACTTAACCTAAGTAACTCCTTTCTGAAGCACTTCGATGTGTTTTCATTTTGAATACAAAGCAAGCATCCTTTATGAATGTGGCTTTTGGATGGATTATTGATTTAATTTTATTTGAAACTCTGTCAGGGAAGCGACTATAATTTAAATGGATTTTATGGACATCTGTTAAGGAGAACAAAAGGATTAGGAGAAATTACTCATGATTAGAAAATTAGAAAAAAATACTTATACATTTATTTATATGTATAATATATAATATTATATTTAATTATTAATATAGAATAGATAATAATATATAATTATTATTAATGTTTTTTTATTAATTTAATTGTATTGATAGATTTCATAAGTGTTATCAGATGTTTCTCGAATCAGCCATTTATCAAATAATACGTATTAAAATTTGACAGCAATCAGACGATTAATTTGCTATACAATTTTAGAGATTCAATTTTTGATATTTATAAAACAAAGAAATTCCATAAATTGTTTCCCCATCCACCTCACACCCCAACCCTGGCTCCCAGAGACTATTATCTGTTTGCGTATAATCAAGAGAATGCTCTCTGTTAAGAAATTTAGCTGTCCCCTATTTAAGTCAAAAGACACTTACTTTAAAATACGGACTTATTTTAAAATATGATAATAATTGCTAATGTGTAATAATAAAATATTTTCTTTACGCAGAAATTTAATACATTTTATATGTAATTAAAAAAATTCATTTTTTTTTTCAGAATAAAAGGTTCATTTAATTTTATCCTTTGAAAATTTCAAAAATATTTTGTTTATTTTTACACAAAGAACTTGATTTAATTATTTAATTACATTCTTTTATCGCGCAAATTGTTCTACTCGTTAAATATGCTGTTTTTATCTTTACATTTTTAAATCGTTCCATAATAGAAAGATTAAAAAAACCTATTTATTTAACTATGTATTTTTAAGATAAATTGAAAATTCAAATGAAAGATTCTTTATACAAATTGAATATTTAGTCCATTTTCTATTAATATCAATTGCCATTCACAATTACTGACCAATTATTAGAAAGGTTAAATTTATTAAAAGTGCTTCTATTTAGAATTCAAACCACTGAATAATTAATTTAATGTGAAGTAACTTCTTTTACATGTCTAAAATTATTATTATTATTATTTAATTGAATCAATTGTCTATCTTTAGGAATAATATTAATAATAAATAAATAATAATAATGTCTATAAGAGAGAATAATCTCACATATGTTTTTATTCACTCTATATTTTATTTTTAACACCAAAAACGTTCAAATGCATTTTATAAAATTTAGTTTTATTGAAATATTTTCTTTTTTAAGTTCATCATTGAACTTAATTCAGGAGGTTCGGAATAAATTTGACATATTTATAATTGATTATATTTTTCAGTAGGTTATTGGTATTAAAACAAACTACTACTCATTTAAAAGTTTGGACCATTCTTTATTCAAGGTTGGAAGTCACCTGAATCATGGAAGAGAATAACTTGCATCATGATGATACGCGCCGGTCATCAAAATAATGATATTATGACTGTTGTCCAATGCTCCCTGAACACAGTAAAAACATTCAGGCATAAACTAGAGACTTGCAATGGTGACTACGAGGATGTTAAAGAAGAAGATCCCTAGCAGACGATCTGATTGCGTTCGTACAGCAGAATTTCTTGCAAATCTGCAGGAACAGGTGTTGAAGAACCTTGGCATTAAAATTCGGGCTTTGTCACATGAAATGAAAGTTACAGTCTCTAAAATGAAGTTTGCACTCAATGAAAACCTTTGCTACAACTCATACAAGAGCCGCAATGGTCAGCTGCTCACAGAAAATGGTTATCTGAAAATTTCTACGATTTCACCAGTCCAAATGTTTGGCCTCCTAACTCCCCATAGATTATTATGTATGGGGCGAAGTTGAAAAGACATCAATCGTACATCCAGTAATACAAAAGCCCAGTTAATGGTAAAATTTAAACAGTTTTTGAGGCCCTTCCCGGAGAGACTGTAGCATCAGCTTGTTCGAGGTTCCGAAGCCGGATTGAAGCTGTGAGCGATGCTAATGGTGGTTATTCTATCTATCTTCTATCTTGTTGATAGTATTGTCATTTACTCTGCCTGTAATTTTTTTTTTTATTAATTCATTTAATTTATACAAAGAAGATTTTCTCTTTCTTTACGAAACTGTCAAATTTATCCCGAACACCCTTTATATTTTGAAAAAAACATGGTGATAGGATGAAAATTGTTCAATTTTTAAAAGATTTAAACCTATTGTCCGATATCATAGAAATTTAGAAGAAAAAAAAAACTGAAAAATGTATATGTTTAAAGAATTTTCTGTGAAAATATATTTTTGAATTTTTTGATTTAATTAAGTTAAACAAATTCAAATAAATGTTTTATTTTTTATTTATATATATTTCATATCAATATCAATATGGTATATATTTATAATACACCATATTTATACATTTTATAAATTTTTCATAAAGATCTTTGAATAAGTGAATATTCATCGATTTGATTTAAGATCAATTCAAAAACACTATTATAATCATAAAAAAATAATTATTGTGTTTTTATTTTATTGATATGATTTTTAATATGTAGAAAATTGTAGAAAAGCGCTCACACCTCCGCTTGACCCTTCTCGCCCCTCTCCTTTACCCTCTTGCGCCTGGCCTCACCTCCTCCCGGCTGCCGGGCGACTCGAGCGTATTCAGTTCCCATTCATTGTGGAGAGGGGAAGACGCTGAGCGACCTGTCGATCGAAATCATCCCTCAATCATTTGCTAATCAAGAATTAATTAAAAATGTATTTATTTTTATTAATTAAATCGAAGATTAGTGAACTTAAAAAAAAATATTTCATTAATAATTAAATTTTATTAAATGAATTTATATAACCTTTTTACTTATATACTAATTTATATTTATACATTTTATACATTTTTGAATAAAATTAAGCTTAAATATTTTATCGGTTCTATTAAAGATCTCATTAATTCAATTTTATTAAAAATTAAATGAAAATTATTTAAACATTAAAAAATCATCCATAAGATTGAATTTAATTTAAATATATTTATTTAAATATTATTTTAAATGAATATCATCTTTAAGATCTTAGTATTATATTATTAGATTATTTTATTAATTTTCTGTAAAATATTAAGAAAAGAATTATTCTATCCTGTTTATATTCAATTATTATAAAAAGAAATTTATAATATATATATATACATATATATATATATATATATATACAATTTTTAATATTCTATATATTATTTCTAATATCATTACAATCTATCACAACGCTCCTTTTAAATCTCTTCCGATAAATTTGGAATCCAATTTCTTACTCTCGAATCCATTATAACTCTTCAACATCAATGAGTTGGTAAGTTAAAATTCAGTCAATATTTTTTTCAAAATATAATAATTTCTATAATGAATTTAAAAAAAATATTTCTTTAAGAATTTAACTTTGTAAAATGCATTTTTATAATTTTTTACTTGATATACGATATTTATTTATTTGTTCTCATAATTCAATTTTATAAATGAAAATTACTTAAATATTTAAAAATCATGTTTATGATGTTGGTATTATTTCCTGAAATATTTTTAAAATTTAAAGAATTTTAGTTATATAATATCATGAAAATTTTTTTTAAAAATATATCATTTCTATTCGATTTGATTAAGTAATAAATTACATATAAATATACCTATATTATTTATTTTTTTATTTATATAAATTTCTTTTGACTAGTACTAAAATTATTTAGTCATCATTAAATGCATATTTATTTAAACTTATAAAAATTTTTATATTTTTATTATTATTTGAAGAACGAGGCACTTCAGCTACTACGGCCATTTGTGCCTTAACGAAAATATCCATCGTACAAGATAAATTTCATTCTTCCCCAAGCAATCCCTACAGGGAGAATTTCATCTTCTTCGCCGGGGCACAGCCAGGTACACAGTAGTTTACTGACTACTGACCGATTCCATTGTGTCAGACTCAATACACCCCTGTTAGATCACTTGGAAAGAATCTTTCCTTTTAGACCAAAAACAATCCATTCAATAATTAACCAATAAATAAATACAATAAATAAATAAATAGATGAATAAATAATACAAAATATCACCGCTCAAAAAGGGACTGTAAAGGGGTCCTCATTGAACATAACTAGAATATAATTGCTCTACTGTAGTCAGCACTCTCGTTTATAATTTTCCATGACTATATATATAATAATAAAAAAAGATTGATGAAAATTTTATGGAAAATAAATTAGACAAATTCAGGGTGTGACGCGCGAGAAGTTCATTCTAAATAAAATCTTCAAAAATTAGAAGTGAATATAAATTAGGATGCATCTGGCTCAGTAAAGAAGTGTTTGTATGAATTCTGCAAAAATATTAAGATAAATTTTAAAAATTATATAAAATAAAGAAAAAATAATTTTAATTTCTAAATAATATAAATAAATTATGATTCTAAAATTTATAATAATATTTAATTTATATTTAATTAAATTATTAGTTCACGGTTATTTAATATTCTAGTTAAAATATGATATTAAAATAGGATTTTAGTATTCTTTGATATTTATTGATAATTCTTTTTAATTCCAAGAAAATACAATTCAGATCAATTTTTATCGTCAAAAACTCTTTGGATTTTATTAAAACCGTTTTAAGGACTTTAATATAGTATATAAACAAAAATTATATATCTACAAATTTTTATATTTTAATGAGATTACATAAGACACCTCGCAGTTGGGGCCCCCCTTGGGAGAATGCCTGTCTTTCACTCTCGAGATCCCGGGTTTATTCCCAGGCCTGGCAAGGGAATTTCTCTCTAGCTGGAGTCTGTAGTAACGAGGTCCACCCAAAAATTGGAATGCTTTTTGAAATAAAAATTAGCCAAGTTCTTTCAAGAAAATTAAGATAAAGATGGAGAGGGACCGTTATACAACTTAATAGGTGGTGTCCTTTCATAGAATACTATATTACTTTTAAAGAAATTCAATTAAATTTGCATAATTATTTTTTACTATGTTCAATTTGTTATATGATAAATAGTAATAATCCTATCTCATCATAAGACAAGAAGGGTCTTATTATATCAATCAATCAGAGTGTCGATTAACTGAATTCCATGAAGCATATAATTCTATTGTCTGAATGGATGGACGCTCAGTCAACTCGATTGAATTGAGTAATTCTACAAATTTCAATTATTACAATATAGATACTATATATAGAGAGAGAGGAAGGATACTAACGTTGGGTCACTTAAAGGAAATTTGTGATAAAATCAATGGATAATCTAATGGATATATATAATTGTTAATGCAATGAAGGTGTCTGGTTTCCTTGATTGGGCTAGGTAATTCCTCTCACCAACTCCAAGGGTCAAATGTGAACTGAAGACCTGATCTTGTCGTTACAATAAGAATTTATAATTATTATGCTATTATTAATTTATTATTTATTTAAATTGTGAGTTAATTACCACTAATCCAATTGTGAATCAATTATTCATTTAATAATTACATTTATATAATTAGCGTAGATTTGTCATTCACTTGTTTATTATTATTATTCAATTGTTTCTTTTAATTCGTTTGCTACGAAACTCGGTTGTTTTGAAAACGTGCGCAGATACAGTTGTTTATTTAAGGCAACTAGCAAGAGCTTAACATGAACTAGCCTTAATTTAGGGCAAATAAATTTATATTGTGAATATGACAAATTGATCGAATTTAAATTAGAACACAAATCAGAAGAAAAAAATATTAAAATATTTACTTTCAATTACAGTTTCATTCTGCCTACTTGAAATGTCTCAAAACTAAAATGACAATCCTTTGGCAAAACGAGGTTCACTTATTAATTATTAAAATGTGCGTAATGTTTACATCTACTGGGAAATTAAGCTAGTCCATTTTAGGAGCCTGTCCTTCGATAGAAACCTTGTCATTCATATATAATAAGTACTTTTTTCGTCATCACTAAATATTGTATTATTCTATTAACATAAAAAGATCATATAATTAAAAATAATTATTTTTATTTAAATTTCATTTAAATATTTCGCTGACAAAAAAGTTTAAAAATGATAAAATAAATCAACCCCTACGCATCTTTTTAAGTTTAGCGACAGCTTCAAAAGAGTTTGGAATTTTCTCTTTGAACGATAAATTAAAAATGTTATTAAGTTTTTTCTTATTATTTTTAGACAATTACAAAAACGGAAAACAGAATAATTAATTTCAAATCTAGAAATCTTAAAAGTACTAAAGTCAACTTTAGTCTTATTAAGTTAATAAATTTATAAATTTCGTGTTTTATCTTATTATTAATTATTTATAAATATTAAGTGAGGGAAAGATTTCAAGACATAAAAAGACTCTTAGGCATAATCGTTTTCTAATCATTGGTATATATATATACTGTTTAAGTAATGAGATGAAATATTATGCTTGTATATGGGTTATTTTATTGGTGAAGAGAATATTCACTAAATTATAAATAACTTGAAATTAAATTTGTTCAATCTTTCGTTTAATTGCAATTTAAAAGGAGTAAAGATCAAAAGCAATATGATCTCCGTTTGAATTTGAGATTTAGGAAATTAAATCTTGTTTTATCAGTGAAAAATAAATAGAACAACTTGATCTTATGAAATTGGATTTCATTGAATAAAAATAAAAAAAAAAAAATAAAAATAAAATAAAATAAAATATTTAAAAAATTAAAGAATAACTTTAAAAGCATAGGAATGGATCAATTTATGACTAAATTTGATTATAATTAAGTAAATATTCAATCGAAATATGAAGAGAATTATGTAAATTATAAATGGACTCTAAGTTGAATTCACTGGGGAAAGTAAATCAACATAAATGACAAATGCACTATGTGCACTGATTAACTATGATCCGCTTACCTATTATGAATAGATATAAATGACATAGAATAATTTCACTGGAGAAAATATTCCAGCATATAATTTTTCATTATAGATAGAAAACTTTCGATCAATCTATATATCGCAGCCCGGCAAGAATAGTGACACAACTAAAAAACCTTGAATTTCTACAATATTGAATTAAAGAAAATTAAAACTGTCAACTAACCTAAAAGTAAAGGTGACACAACTGCCATATTGCGGACAAATCTAGAGTTACAGATAAGACATTTTTCGTGCTCGTAGTTGTACGAAGGTGGGGTGAAAAGTTTCCGACCTGACCAAGAAAAACGATGTTTTTAAATTTTTTTTTTGCTATATTGTTCAACATAATCTCCATCAACACTGATACATTTCTCATAACGGTGTTCTAATTAATTAAATTAAATTAAATTAAATTTAAGTCTCATCAACAGTTATGAATCTACGCCAAAATTCGTTTGGCTAAATTGTCGGTAGAAATGGTTTTTCGAAGCAGTTTTTGGCCTAACGTTAGCAAACGCGGCACCCACGTTGCACACAGCTTTCCATATTCAAATGGTTGTGCAAAATATTTCGCACACCTTCAACTGACATCGTACAGGTCTCAGCTATCTTGAATGTTGAAAAATAAAGCATAAAAAAAAAATTTAAAAACATGGTTTTTCTTGGTCAGGCCGGAAACTTTTCACCCTACCCTCGTATAACAGATCCATTCACCAGTGTACTTAACTCAAAATCGGGATTTTTTAGTTGTCTCATTGTTCTTGCCGGGGTGCGATATATATGGGTAATAACAGATAAATATTATAAATGAAAGTGGCTGGTTAAAAAAGAATCGATGCGCCATCTAAAATAAATTATTACTGCATTATTTGAGACCTTTATTTAATAAAAATGTTAGGACGTGAAATAAACTTTATGAAAAAAGAATCATTTTAATTTTTTTCACATTTTGGAATTTGACTAATTTAAAAATTAAAGGAATTATAGAAAAAGTTTTCTTTATTGATCTTCCTTGTTGATAAATATTTTATTTTTTGTATAATTTAAATTTTTATTTTATTTTTTTATTTTATTATTTAATTTAAGGTAGAGAACTTGTTTATTATTTACCTTTATTTATATAAATTATTATAAAATAATCTGACTTAGATATTATATTAACGAAATTATGAAAGAAACAAAATATAATTTTTCCTTCAAAGAGTTTAGGACATAAAACGTGTGCTTCAATCATAAATAAAGATTCATTAATCATTCATATCTGATTGGTTGAATTGGATGATTTTTGTTTTTAAACAAATCATATGGACATGTACGTAAGGGAAATATAATATATATATATATATATATAATATATATATATATAAAGTTTAGTGTGCAGACAACTATATGGATTGCACAAACATAAATGATCGATCTTTTAATTTCAACTAGAATCCATTTAGGTAATTTTTACCAGGGTGATGATGTCTTTGAATTGGTGTTTAATGGATGTTGATGAAAACAATAGCTTCAATGTCCTATTGTGTTCAATTTTTATCAGACCTATCAGAAATTCAGTAGTTTAGACAGTTAGATGATTAGTTAGAATAAGTTTGTCAAACAAATTCATCTCTACACATGAAATAAAAGGAATTAAAAAAGAATTTTGAATTAAAATTTAAGAATTTTTACTATCTCATCAGATTGCGCCAAAACGGTTTGAGCTAGAATAATGAAATTTGATACAGGGCCATTATTCAAAATTCGTAGTTTTCTAACAAGAAATGTAGCTCATTTGGAAGAGGGTCTTTACCTTCCACGTTTTCATATAATTTAATTAATTATAATATATGTTAATTAATCCAATTCAAATATGCGAGATAGTTGAATGGAGACACTCCAGATTTTTTTTTTATAAAACAATGAAATGGAAATATTACAAATTTTAGAAAATTATAAATAAAAAAGATATAACAGTGAGAACATAAAAAGTAATTTGTACTGATTTTCAAAGTGAGCGGAACTAACTACTACCACTCATTGTAGAGACAACAATTTGTATTACTTTGAATGTATAAAAATCTAAAGTAATATATGTTGGAGTTACTAGGGAAAAAATAACGTTCTGAAGACTTAGGAAAAAAGCGGGGTGTTCAACGATATATACTTTATCAAATTCTGGAAAATTGGTCTCTTATTTGTTTTGTTAATTTTGAATTTGAAGACGAGTCTCTCTATCTCTAAAGTGAAGGTGAAAAAAAATTAATGTGTCTTACAAGATATGCAAATTGGTATTCAAAAATTAAAAACAAAATGACAAATTAGTTATTATCATTTTTTGTCCTCTTTTGCAAATAGTTATAAAATAAATACTAACAATAAATATAAATGAGAATTTTACTCACTAAAATAAAAATACATATCATGTAATTCAATGCATTAATATTATTTTTTACATCAAAAAAAAAATGTTTTTTCTTTTATATTCTCACAAAAACTTATATAATAAATTATAAAGAAAGAACAATTAATTTAAAAAATCTGGAGTGTCTTCACTCGACTATCTCGCAAATTTGGATTGGATTAATTAACACATATATTTAAATTAATTTAATTAATTAAATTAGAATTTAAAATTAATAAATAATATTTATTAAACCAGCGCGGGTTTGGCTCTTTGTTGATGGTACCACGTCACGTGCTGGCGCGTGATTGCCAGTCAACGTGTTAAAAAATTAATTCTGGTACTTTCTGCCAATCAAGCTGAAATTCTATATATAAGAGTTTTATACAATTTTTAATCATATAAAAAACTATCAAACATATATCTTTATTTTTACGGTCAGTTTAGAGGAAAAAAATCAAAACGTTGTAAGTAATGACCCTCTTCTGAAAGAGACACATTTCTCCAAAGACCTTCAAAACGTCTAAAAACATCAAAATCTCGATATCGAAAATTTTAGTGATCGCAATACTATCTCTTGCGAGATAGTAAAAAGAAAAATAATTTTTGACAGATAATTAAAATAAATTTAATGTTTGCCAAATAGATAAAAAGAGATGAATAAGAGAGAATATTCTTAAAAATGTTTTTATTTTTGTGTGTTTGATTTTTATGTGTACCACAATTGGAAATTTGCCAGTACATAGATCAAGTGTAGTTTGATATGAGAGTATTTTAACAAAATAGAAATGATTCAGGATAGGAACTGTTATAAGAATGTGATTGTGTGGCTAAGAACTTTTGAGTTCAGAAGAGCCATAAGAATAAATATAAGTTTAATAAATGTAAGTTGAGAACTTGACACTAGAGGACGTTGGAGAAACTCATTAATTCAGACTGAAAACTTTCTTAGATAAATATTTAATAAATTATAACAATCTTTTAAAAATTTTCAATATTATTAATCATATAAATAAAAACACACAAAATGACTTCAGATTTGATTCTCCTTAATTACAGAAACATATCACACTTCTTTTATCTCAAACACTGCATATATATATATAGAGAGAGAGAGATTTAGTTTTATTTTCAGTAATTTTATATATTTAAATATTTATTAATATAACTTATTTAATATTTGTCTCATTTTTATATTATTTATAAATTTCTGCCAATTTAACAAATTTAAAAATATAAAAAAATTTTCACTTCTAATCATAAAATTCATTATTCTCTGTATTATTTAGTATATAATGAATCTATATTAAAGTCTTGAAACTAGATGGAAAATATTAAATAAGGAAGGGTTGTCATTATTACTGAGAACAAGTCCTATAACATTAAATTTTGCAATTAACAGCCCTCTACCAAAACAAGACCCCTAAATGATGCGGTTTCAAATTATATTGTCAATGTATTACATTTTATTGAACATGATAAAGATAAAGATATAGAACAATCAAATTGCTATTAATCATCTTTATTAAAAGTTCAATTAAATTCGCCTGTTTTCATGAGCAAGAGGGTTTATATGGTTGCCTATATACGGACCGTCCTTTTAAATCCACTTGATTCTTTCTGATGTTTGTTATAATTCAGAGAGTTTAAAAATTTGTCTAATCAGACCACAATCCACATTTTGGAAACAAATGTCGACAAAGTTTTAACTTCTCTAAATATTAAACTCGAGACCATAATTTGATTTTATGAAAATTATTTCTTAATTTTCCTTTATGCATCTCCAGAAATAGTTAGAATTATAAAATCGAGAAAGCTGCGATGGGCAGGGCACGTGGCTTGAATGGGAGAGGAAAACTATATTGGTGGGGAGACCGAGTGGGAAACGTCCGCTTGGAAGACCAAGGACGCGGTGGGTGGATAATGTGGGAAGGGACGTGAGAGTGATGGGAGAGGGTAGGGATTGGAGGGATGTGGCTCAGAATAGGGATACTTGGAGAACTGTGGTTGATGCGGCCAAGAACTTTCAAGTTCCGTACAGCCACAGAGATAGATAGATAGATTTCTTGATTTTTTTTATTATTTTATTAAATAGGACCTATTATCGCATTCTCAGAATATATAAAACTGTCACTGTATCGTATCATTATCACATTTAAGGTAATATTTTCTTATTCAAATTTATCAATAAATTTATACATAGAAAATAAACAATTAATAATAAATTAATGAAAATCTTAATACAATTATAGTGGCTGTAAAGGAGCTCTCGAGAATTAATTTTAAATAAAAATTAAACCGAATGACCTTAGCATCATTTGAAATAACTTTGAACTTAGCAGCATAGTCATCCTCTAACACCGAATAATGCCTATCTAAAACTATTGTTGTGAATGTATTGAGCCATAAAAATACATTTTTTTTTAATTTTTATCTAAAAAAAGGCAATTATAATTTTTATTCTTTTTTTTTTATTTCTTTCTTTTCTTTCTTTTCTTTCTTTTTTTATGAATTCAGAGTCAAAAATTAACTGGGAACTTTTCTAATAAAAGAAGCTATCAAGAATGAAAAATGTCTTAATCGTGAGCATCAAGAAATATTTATCTTTTCTTTCAACTTGTAATCAAAATAGATAGATAGATTTAAATGAGAAATTATAAAAAAATCGTTCTTAAAATCGAATAATAAAATAAAATCTAAATAATAACAAAACATAAAATTTTTCTTATAAATTTTCATTTAATTTTCGGGATGTTTTTATTTTTATTTTTCTTATCTTAATTTTATTCTTCTGTATTTTCATAGTCATTAAAATTCAAATTGTTACGAAATACGATTTAGATAATTATCATTAGTATTAATTAAAATAAAATAATAATAAAAATAATAATACTTTGTTTTTATTTTCTGTTTGTTAAATTCTCCTTTTTCTCTCTTTCTTCTGGTATTAATTCTACCTGGAAAGAAGTGATATTAATTTTATTCCACGAGAAGAAATCTTCTAATTATCTTTTTGTTTAGAAAAGGCTTATTCAAAAGACAGAGAAAGTGAATGAGAGGGTAACAAAAAAAAATAAAGAAATTGAAATGAAATAATATAATATATGGATTTATTTTAACATTCAATTTCATTTCTTGTTACTGTTATCTAGAATGATTACATCGATGTGGAAGTATTTTTTTCTTAAATTAGCGAGCAATTAATGGGGCGAGGCCCCCTCTTTGGGGTCCTAGCCACGTGTTGGACTGGTATGGGGTAGGCACCCCCGATCAATACAGCGTTTCGCCCCCAATCCGAATAGCGCCCTCTGCTCGCCAAAGGAGGACGAAACAAACCCAAAACAACGGCACAGACAAAGAAATTCTACGCTTGCTAGGTTTCTTATACTGGCCTTTTATCTCAATAATAAAAATAAAGAAATAAATGAAAAAATAAGAGAATATAAAATTGCAATTTAAACAAAAAAAAAATAATAATTTAATAATTTAAAATATTATTTTTATACTAATTTTATTTCTGTTATTAATAACAAATAATTAACTATTTTTCTTAACAATAAACATATAAAAAATATTTTTCATTTAAATTCAAATACTTATAAAATAAAATATAATTAAAATATATATAAATTGATATATGTATACATTTTTAAATCATGCAATTTTTTTACTATAATAAATGATACAAATTTTATATTAATTCCATTTAAAAATATAATAAATAATAACACTACAATTAATAATAATTATTATCATTTTTTGATTAATAAAATACCATTATTTTAATTAGTTTCTCCAGTTTTATTATAGTATTTATTAGTATTCTATATTAATAGTAGTAGAAGTAGTATAAATAATTATATAAATATTAAATAAAATATTAAATGTTGAATGAATTAATAATTTTTTTTTTGTTTGTTTTAGGTAAGCAAAAAATCGTTGGTTGACTATACGTTAAGACTGAAAATCTGATCAAGAAGTTGGATGGTGAGATTCAATATTCAATTTTTTTCTTATTTCTAGATATATAACATATCTAATATTATTTCAGACTTCATTCAAATTTATAAATCACAAATAAAACTTTATTTTTTATTTGAATTGACTTTATATTATATTTACTCAATTATAGCTATACAATTCAGTAACCTACAAATCGAATAAATAAGTATATATAATTTCATATATATCAATCTGCGATATATCATTTATTTATTGGTAATATTGAGTGAAGCAATGTTATGTTTGTTCACTACACAAGTCTACATAAGTGTGTTCATTCAGTGTGTTCTGAAACACAATTCAATTGATTAAAATACAGTTGCTTAATGTTTGCCTGTGCCCCAGCAAAGATGGCTCAATACTCCCAAATGGGATTTTTCTGATAAGAAATGAAATTGATGCTTGATTGAATGCATTAGGGAATTTCTTCATAGGACCAATGATAATTCTAGATCCTTAACAACTAATTAATAATTTTTATTTAATTTATAAATTGATTTTTTTCACAAAATTATTATCTATTTAATTGAATTTCTTACAAATTATATAAGAAGACCTTTTATTTTTTTGTTAAATTTCAAAGTAAGCCAATCAAGTATAATAATATATTTATTTTATGCAATATTTTTCTCTATTAATTTTCTTAATATTATACCTATATTTGCCTAAATTATAGTCTTTATGCTTACAATTTTTTTTCATAACGCATTTATCATCCAATTACCGTTTTTATTCACGTTATTTTTAGAACGTATATATTAATGACTTGAAGGAAAGAGATAAAAATAGCTCGTTTTGTCTATAACATAAAATTTTAACACTTCAATGATAAAAATCTTACATTTCCAAATATAATGATGAACCTAAAAATTTTATTTATTTTTTTTAAATATCATCGTATTGTCTATAAATTGATAAAAATCAATCTGTTAATACATTCTCCTTTATAATAATCTTTAATTATGGGATATTTATTGGTTTATGATATTATTAAAGTTAATCTATATAAAATTGTGATGTATAATTTACTGTTTTTTAAAAGAACTTATAAATCATTTATTGGATATTTTCGTTAAGTAAATATGAAATAATATTCATTTTCATTCATTTTTAAATAAAAATTAATTTATTTTATTGATTTATTTATTAATTGCATTAATTAAAAAGATAAAATTTGATCTTAACTAATAATATTGAGTTTGACAGTTAATTAATTTAATTTATATTTATTTTTAAATTCATAAATCATTATTTATTGGAGAAAGTAGCTGATTGATTTATTTATTTATAATTTGTCAATCTATTATCAACAAGACTATATAAACGAGTTTATCATATATAACCGCATTACTCTTTACCTCAATCTAAATTAACCCTTTTTTTCTGATTCTGTGATTTTATTATTATTTATTACAGATAATTAATTAAAATATTTATTAAAATAATTTATTAAAATAAAATATTGCCATCATATAAATATAATTAAATTTCTCGATCTATTACTCTTATCTAGCATTAATTTTTAATTTCAATTTAATAGAAAGTTTTTTTTTTATTTTAAATATAAGTAATATAATTATTTTTTTTTGTGTAATTTATATGAATATTTTAAAAAATTCTAGTACCTTATTTCTAAATTGTTATCTCACCTTTTAAGTAGGAGAAAAATTTATATTTTATTTTATCAAATAAAAAATTTAGAATAAAAAACACAAATTGCTGAATATTTTAAATAATAATTTATTTTTTTTATTACATTATATAAACATTATAATGTGTACTTGTGTTATATTTCTAGAATTGGTAGATTCCAATTCTACTTTTAATAATACTAAAAATCAACTTTAGGATAAATTGCTGTTTGAGTGTCTCATAATTTCGATATTAAATAAAATTAGCTGCTGGGTATACCCACAACTTTCCTTTTAAATTTTTGAAAATAAAGAAATATTAGGTCTTATAATGAATACATTTCCAAGACAAATTCATGAATTTCAAATTTGAGACATATTCCTGAGAAATCAGAACAAACAACCTTAAAAATGGAGAAAAAGATAACCTCTCAATGATAATAAATCGGTTAAACGGTGTAGTTTGTAAATTTTTTTTATGTACCACCGGTGGCCTATGCCGCCGCATAAAATAAATAGACAAATTATGGAGCCGGCGGGAACGTGTTAAATGTCCGAGATCTATGTTTACATCTCTAAATTGTATAGAAATATCATACAATATTTCTAATCATGATTATAAAATATTTTATGGTGCTCGTAAAGTAAAACCAGGCGCAGAACCGACCGACGGTTTGAAGTAAATTAATTTCCAGCTACAGAAACAATTTCAAATAATTTAAATGTACCTATTAATGCAATAAAAAACAGATATAGATATGACATAAATATTTTTAATTTTATTTTATTTATAATAAATAACAAAGAGCTGGCTGTGACGTCATGAAAGGCTGGGTGACGTCATATAATTTTAAATTAAGAAAAAACTAATGAAGATGATTTTCCCGAGGATAAAACCAATACAAAGTGCATGATTTGAGGAGATATATAAAAAACTCCTCGCGTGAAATTTGGTGTGAAAATAACCCTTCCCTTCCTATCGTCGATCGCTAATACTACCCCTTCTGGTTTCCCGATTTGCACCAAAAGTTGATCAATTCATCATACTGATACATTATGCAAATATACTAAATTTCATTAAAATCCGTTGAGCCGTTCAAGCTGTACACATCTATACGGACGGACAGACATCATGCTAAAAATACTTTTTTCTGTTAACAAAATGCATGATTCGTGGAGATATGTAAAAATCTCCACATGTGAAATTTGGTGTGAAAAAAAATATGATTATTATGAAACCAACATGATAAGAATAAGAAAATTATGTGCATTAATGAATTAGTTCGTGATATTGGAAATAACCAATTAATATAAGATTAAATTCAGATGACTTAATATCTTAAACTATATGATTTTTTTTTATTACGAACTTTTATCCAAACTTTTTACTTAACCAATTAATAATTTAAAAATAGATTATACGATTCAGACTAGTAAATTATATTTTACCATTAAAAAGTTATGTAGAGGATTAAATTGTATTTAAAACAAATTCTAAACTTTCCATTATAAATCTTTTTTCCTAGAAAAAAAAATAATATTAAAGGCAACGATTTTGCACAATTTCCATGCAACTCCAAAAAGAAAGTGTGAAAAAATTAAAATTATTATTTTATATCGGTACTCCGTCTTTCGTTTTTTATTATAAAATTAATCTAATTTATAGTTAAATAAATATAATGAACTTTGATATAATTCAATTTTTAAAATAAAAAACAATCAGGTGGGAGATCCTGTTTCAATTTTCATTCACAATATCCAATTATAAAGAATATAATCCTTTTTATACCAATAGCATATGTGATTTAAATCTATAACTTCAAATTTTAAAATTTTATACATCTAATTGTATTTTTTATTATGAAAAAATGTGCTTTATTAAAATACTGAAATTGAAAAGCTCCCTCTAATCCCTTGCTCTAGGTAAATTCAATTTTGTTCTTTAATAATACATTTGAACGAAATCTCAAAAAAAGGAGATTTCCCCCTTTCGATTCGTAAACAGCTCTCTCATGGCCCTTCTTTAAAATACATGCAGCAATCTCCCTTTTAATCCTCAGGGGAACAAGTCACCTGGGTGGAAAATCATCTTTAGAAATACCATCAGCATGAGGAAATTTCTAATATAAAACAACTAGAAAGATGAATTGATTCATAATTTAGATCATATCAATAAAATAAATTCATTAATGATAAGAGAATTTTCTTATATTAATTACTAAGGGGGAAAAGTAGCCCTTTTAATTAAATTAATTAATGAGTAAGGTTTGGTGAGTAAAATTTTGGTAACTATTTTAATCAAATGAATGAAAATATCCTTGATCAAAGATTAGCTAGGTCTTTATCACCATAAAGCTAATCAATAAGGAAAAATTAGCTGGAGTGTCTCCACTCGACTATCTCGCAATTTGAATTGGATTAAATAACATAATATATTATATTTAGATTAAATTTAATTAATTATAAATTATAAATAATAAATATTAAACCAGCGCATGTTTGGCTTTTTGTTGATGGCACCACGTCACGTGTCGGCGCGTGAGATTTGCAGTGTTAAAAAATTAATTCTGGTAATTTCAGCTAATCAATCAAGCTGAAATTCTATATATAGCAGTTTTATACAATTATTAATCATGTGAAAAATTTGCAAACATATATCTTTATTTTTACGGTCACTTTAGTGGGAAAAAAATAAAAACGTTGTAAGTAATGACCCTCTTCCGGGTGAGCTACATTTCTCAAAAGTTGATAGAAAACTGCGAATTTCAAATAATGTTCATGTACCAAATTTCATCATTCTAGCTCAAACCGTTTTTGCGTAATCTTGCCTACATACATACACACACACACACATACACATATACACACATACACACACACAGACATTTTTCTCAACCTTAGTGAAAATGATTCAGGAACCTTCAAAACGTGTAAAAACATCAAAATCTCAACATCGAAAATTTTCGTGATCGCAATACTATCTCTTACGAGATAGTAATAATCATTAAATACAAAAAAATTTATATATACAAATTATTTTAAATAATGCTTTATCTAACTTTTCTTTTCCTGGAGTATCTCTACTCGACTATCTCGCAAATTTGAATTGGATTAATTAACATATATTATATTTAAATTCAATTTAATTAATTAAATTATGAATTAATAAATAATATTTATCAAACCAGCGCGTGTTTGGCTCTTTGTTTTGGCGCCAAGTCACGTGCTGGCGCGTGATTGCCAGTCAACGTGTTAAAAAATTAATTCTGGTACTTTCAGCGATTCACTGAAGCTGAAATTCTATATACTTATAGAAGTTTTATACAATTTTTAATCATATGAAAAACTATCAAACATATATCTTTATTTTTACGGTCAGTTTAGAGGAAAAAAAATGCAAACGTAGTAGGTAATGACCCTCTTCGGAAAGAAAACTACGAATTTTGAATAATATCCGTCTACCAAATTTCATTATTCTAGCTCAAGCCGTTTTTGGGTAATTTTGTCTACACACAGACACAGAAAGACATTTTTCTTAATATTAGTAATAGTAATATAGAAAATATGACTCAGGGACCTTCAAAACGTGTATAAACAAAATCTCGAAAATTTTAGTGATCACAATACTATCTCTTGATAGTAAAAAAAATAAGTTGACCTGTGGCCAGGTCCGAACCGACCGACGGTTTGAAATAAATTAATTTCCAGCTACAAAAACAATTTCAAATAATTTTCATATATCTATTAATGTAATAAAAAACAGATATGGATACATAAATAATAAATATAAACATTTTTAATTTTATTTTATTTATAATATATATGCAAGACCAGGTTGTGACGTCATGAATGGCTGGGTGACGTCATATAATTTTAAATCAAGAAAAAACTAATAAATATGATTTTTCTCGAGGATAAAACCAATACAAAGTGCATGATTCGTGGTGATATATAAAAAAAATCTCCTTTGGTGTGAAAATAACCCTTTCCTTCCTATCGTCGATCGCTAATACTACCTCTTCCGGTTTCCGGAATTGCACCAAAAGTTGATCAATTCATCCCACTGATGCATTAAGTAAATATACCAAATTTCATCAAAATCGGTTGAGCCGTTCAGGCTGTACACATCTATACGGACGGACAGACGGACAGACGGACGGACAGACGGACGGACAGACATCATGCTAAAAATACTTTTTTCTGTTTAGAAAATGCATGATTCGTGGAGATATGTAAAAATCTCCACATGTGAAATTTGATGTGAAAACAATACCTCCCTTACTATCGTCGGTCGGTAATAAGAGGAAATTTTTTATTAACATTTAAAAATATAACTATTAACTGAGACTATATCAATTAAATTATTAGAATTAAAATTATTATCAATATTTGTATTTTTAAGATTTTTTCAAGCATTAAATTTAATTTTATTGAACCTATGATTTTATTGAAACTATTATTACCTAGTAGATTAAAAAAATATTGAATGTTTATTTATTTATTTTCCATTATAAAGATTGCTCCTTGACATACGCTTGCGAGATTTAAAAAAAAATCTCATTATTTATATATCATTTTCAGAATTCATTTTTGATTTTGTTTTATCTCAAGTTTTAGAATTTTTATATAACATATATATATATTTTTAAAAGTTAGTTACAATTCGTCAAGATAATTGAAACAAAATTGAATCTATAATGAATAAAAAGTTTTATCAAACTTAAATATGCATTCTATTTATAAATTTCAAAAAAATCATTTTTTCTCAACTAATGAAAAGCTTGATGAACCATGGAACCATGTGAATAAAATATCAATAAATAAAATTATTTTAGCAACATCCAAATAATCATTGATTAAAAAAAGATGAAGTTAAAAGATAATTAAAATGATAGATTATCAATAAAAACACATTTTTAGGAGTATATATATTTATATTCTCATAAAATTTTTAATATTCATATTTTTTTAAAAAAATGAGAAATAAAGATATATAGATATTAAAAATTAAAAAAAAAATTTAAATTTAAAAGTACAATTAAAATATAGACATTGTGATTGCTATCAAAAATTATTTATAGCTTTAAATAGTATTAGACTCCCAAAGTAAAGATTAAAATCAATTAATAATACAATTTTTTTACATTTGAATTTTATTCTTTTTTTTTTTAATTATTGGATTTTTCTCTTTTTTTTAATTAACAAAAAATGAGAAGAATTTGCCTTTTTACTTTATCTTATAATATAGATCTCTCCCATGCTAGTTTTACATCATGCATATTTTCTTTACTGAAGTAATACAGAAAAAGTGGCTACTTTCAAATATTTTTTGTACAAAATTTAGTTACTTAATTTAATTAGAATTTTGCACGAAAAACTGTTCTGAGTATCTCTGTAATAAAAAAATGTGTCGTATAATACAGGTTTTTAAATAATAATTAAAATGAACATATTTTTATTTTACATAATTTTGTACCATTTATCTAATCATGTAATATTAGCACATACTTTCTTATTTTTTAAAAAAAAAAAATTATGGTCATTTTGCTGAAAAATCATACAAACACACAGACAGAGAGAGAGAGATTTTTCTCAACCTTAGTGAAAATGAATCATGGACCTTCAAAACATATAAAAACATCAAAATCTAGGCATCGAAAATCTTCGTGATCTTATCTCTGATAGTAAAAATTATAAATTATCATTTAACTTTTAATATATTTTAAATAAAATAGTATTTATTTTGTGTATTATTTTTATATTACAATTTATTTTTATTTTATAATAAATAATTTTATTTTTTATGTAAACATTTTTTTTATTTATTTATAATATCTTTATTTTAAGTATTTAATAAAATTTATCTTCAATAAATAATAATATTGACTTTTAATTTTTTTGTCATAAAAAAAAACCTCTGACTTTGTACGTCCTACGCAAAGACAACGCCTATCAAGCCGGTTATATCAATGAGGTGTCATATGATCAGTAGAACGGGTCCTCTCAACCTTTACCTTGATTTTCTTGATCAGAGGCGCTATCAAGTAGCTTTTCCCCAATGTTGTTCCCGGAGGCTGGGTTGATTCCGTCCCATAGACCCCAGCTAAGGAAATTCCCTTGCCAGGCCCGGGACTTGAACCCGGGACCATGTGAATGTGAGGCAGGTTCTTTTTTCATAAAGATACTTATAATAATAAATAAACTTATTGTCAAAACTATTTTAAATTGGAATTAAAAGATCTAATAAGTAATTATAATTATTCAATTCAAATAAAAATGATGGATTTTTTTCTTTTTAGGAAAAATGAAGAATAAAGGAAATTTTTCATTGATTTAAAATATTGGGAATTGAAAGAAAATAGGATTTGGATTGAAATGCCTCATAAAAGGGAGGGTAAGAGGAATGTGGTTTTTAAAGCTAAAATTGATAGTATAGAATAGTAAAGTTTAGACAGAATTAAAAAAAATACTCTTTAGAGTAGCGTTTTTCAACCTTTTTTGACCAAACGCCCACTTCGTAAGGCCGGCTTCATAATTCGTCCCCCTATAAATTTTAACAGATAAAAATTGCATGATAATCACTAAGGTACACTTGGTGATACTTAGAGCCATATTGAAAAAAATTGAAAAAAAGCGCGGAAATGTTTAAAAGATAGATCTCAAAATCATCTTACCTTTTTTTAAAGTTCGCCCCCCAAAAAAATAACTATCGCCTCCCAAAAGGTTGAGAATCACTACTTTAGAGATTTTTCATGATCCCTCGAATCTTTCAATCAATATATATATATATATATATATATAAGAAAATTGAAAAAAAATTTTAATGTTTTTTAAACGTATTTTTAGAATTATTACTTTTCCATTTTTACTTTCCCGCATACTTCGTATAAGGGAAGTATTGGAATCGTCAAAAATTTCGACTTCGAGATTTTGATAGATCTTGACGTTTTAGACCTCCCTGAGTCGGAAAATACCATTTTTGGAATTATGTCTGTGTGTGTGTATGTATGTATGTATGTATGTATGTATGTATGTATGTATGTATGTATGTATGTATGTATGTAATGTCTGTAAGCAAATTTACTCAAAAACTAATCAAGCTAGGACTTCGAAATTTGGTACACCGATATTATTCACAGTTTGTAGATTTCTATCAAAATTTCGTCAAAATCGGTTAACCGGAAGTGGTACTTTACCTACAATGGTTGCGTTTACCTTTCAAGTAAAGTACCAGTTTGCTTCGAGATATTTGCTTCCTATTTTGTATATAGATTTAAAAATATGATAAAAATTCAGATACCAAATTTCATCATGATCTGACTACCGGAAGTGACATTTTACCTATACAAGTAGCGTTTCCTTTTTACCGACCGACGATAGTAAGGGAGGTATTGTTTTCACACCAAATTTCACCTGTGGATATTTTTAGGTACATATCTCCACGAATCATGCATTTTCTTAACAGAAAAAAGTATTTTTAGCATGATGTCTGTCCGTCCGTCCGCTGTGTGTCCGTAGAGATGTGTACAGCTTGAACGGCTCAACGGATTTTGATGAAATTTGGTATATTTACTTAATGCATCAGTATGATGAATGGATCAACTTTTGGTGCAAATCCGGAAACCGGAAGTGCTAGTATTGCCGATCGAAGAGAGGAAGTGAAGGGTTATTTTCATATCAAATTTCACGTGAAGGCATATCTCCACGTGTTATGCACTTTGTATTGGTTTTATCCTCGAGAAAAATCATCTTCATTAGTTTTTTCTTAATTTAAAATTATATGACGTCACCCAGGACTTCATGACGTCACAGCCAGCCCTTATATATTATAAATAAAATAAAATTAAAAATATTTATATTATATCCATATCTGTTTTTTTTACATTTAAAATATCAGTTAACCGGAAGTAGCACTTTATTACATTCTAAATATTCATTCACAACTCTTTATACCTATTTATATGCGGGAAAGTCTAGGGGAGGACACTCCCGCTTATTGTTTTTGTTTTATGAGATAAATTTACATCTTTCAACTTTAACAGTTTTAGGACATGATTAAAGTAATTTTATTAGAAATTATAAAACATTAATTAATTAAAATGGATCTTTTTGAGTTTCTTTTTCATAATAAGAAATTATTCTATACTTTAATCTTAAAATATGAATATCTTACTGAAACAATTCAAAAGTGTGTCCTGATTTTTATAAATAATTTCACAATATGTAAAATAAATTCTTTTTGTTTATTTTTTTTTTGTTCTTCTTTTTTTTATATCTTATAATTCTTATCAAATACATTACTTGAAAACGGGCTCTTTATTTATTATATCCACATAAAAGTTTAATTAGAAAAAGCGAAAGCTACTCAAACACTCACGAGATATGATGAATTTTTTTGGAGTGGCAACAAACCCTTATTTAACCAACGAGCGCCCATTCCGTATACAAACCTTTGATCTCTGAACAATTTCAGTTTAATATTTATATTGGATGAAATTCTATTTATTTATTCTCTTTAATATATATATATATAATATATATAAAGTTTATATGTATTTTATTGTTTCTAATACTATTTCAAGAAGTATATTTTTACATTTATAAATGTAATCGTATGTTTTTGAAACAAATTTTTTTATTATTTATTCACTACTGACTTAATAAGTCTAAAAGTTTGTACTTCTATGAGAAAGTTTCTCGTCCATGCTATGATATTTATTAAAAAGTTCATAAAAATAGAGATAAATCCCACCACAATTTGATATTACATTACAATAACAATAAAATAAGACATGAACAATAGTCCCAAAATTTTTCTTTATTATTTATAATTTAGTATTTAAAATTAGACGACAAAAAATATATATTTTTTTAAATTTATTTGACAATTATTTGATTAAGTGTAAATTTCAGTTTGATATACCTACTTAAAGTGTATTTGTGCATATTATTTATTTTTTATTTTATTATAAATATTATATATTAAACACCAATGTTTCGGATATACCCAAAGTATTCAAGAGTAATTCTTGTATCCATTAAAATTTTTTAATAATTATATATAATAGAATTGAAAAATTTTATTATCCTGATAAGATGATATTACTAATTAAGAAAAGTAATGTGCGTTCATATGTGAATAAAAAGAAATTTAATAAAATAGTAAATTTTTTTATTCCTTATATCTAATTTTCACAAGATAATAATTATTTTGTAATTTTATTCTTCAATATTAATGAATTTAAAAATTCCATTCAAACTATAAAATTTAGAGTCAACTAAACTTAAATTATTGTAAATAGTTTTAATTAAAAAAGTGGATATTTATTAAAATGGATTCTTAATTTTAATATTCTTATATCTACTTAGAATAGAATTGAAGATTAAATAATCGCAAAAATAGAAGTTCTGCTTTAATTAATAAATTCAATACCATTATCTTTATAGGTCAAATCATTGTCTCGATTATCAAATTGTTTTAATTTCAATAACATGGACGAAATGTTCTGTTTATTATATTACAAACACATTCATATTTTGTATAGTGAAAGTACTTCTAATAATATTCATTTTCTCATATGCAAGCACATCCAATAGGCACTCGGTTCTCTACAATACATTATACTCGTATATATATGTTTTGTCCGTATAATGCTAATAATTTAATATTTTTTTATCTACTTGTATGTTTACGTTTGATGAATACAAATATGTTTGAATAATTTTTTGTAAACATTGTACAATAATACTATAGACTCTAATAGAGCTAATTTCTCCTCCCATTTATTCTTATTTTCTATCTCGTAAGAGGTTTGTTCAAAAGAAAAGATGAATTTTGAATTATTTCGAAAAGTATTTAATTATTCATCAATATCCATTTTGTCCCCTTCAAAGTAATTCCCCTCAAATATAATAGTCTTATGCCAGCGCATCTTCCAATCGTTGAAGCACTTGAAACGCGCTTTTTGGTATGACCACCAGCTCGTTCTTCGATTCCGACTTTATCTCATCATTTGTGGCAAAACGTTTCCTTTTCATTGGTCTCTTCAGTTTTGGGAATAGAAACAAGTCGCAGGGAACCAAATCTGGTGAATACGGTGGTTGAGGCATGATTATGGTGTTGTTTTTGGCCAAAACATCACGAACAAGCAATGATGCTGGAGATGATTTTCGTGATGCAAAATCCATTATTTGTTTTTCCACAATTCCGATCGTTCGAAACGTTACATAGCTTCCTTATAACAATACGACCTGTTTGTAAGAACTCATGATGCACCACGCCGTTGTAATCTAATGAAAACAGTGAGCAAATGCTCATGTAAAGCACTTGGACCACTTATAAACATTTTTTTGAGACAAAGTAGACTCGTCGAATGCCACAGTCAACATTTTAAGTACGTTGGAGCACTTTATTCCATTTTAACGCAAAATATAATACAGATTCTTTGGTCCATTTTTTTTTTAAAGTAAAAAGGAACATTCAAAAACGTGACTAACTTTTTCAGTTCTCAAAAACAAACTAATAATCCAAAATGGTTGATAATTTCAACATATGAGAAACATAACAAAAAACATTTCGATAATCGAATGTACATAGCCCGCGAAAATTCAAAATTCACCTTTTCTTTTGAACAAATCTCTTATATTTTGTTTATTTTTAATATTTTTCTAATAAAGATATTACTGTCGGCAATGAATTTTAAAATTAAAAACAAAGTCTTACTATTTATTGCCCACAGTAGTAAATACAATATAATAAAATTTTTCCAATTTATAATTTATAATATTACTTACGAATAATGACAGTGGAGGGAGCGGGATACAATTCCAAGTTTATCTTTGGACATTTGACAAATCTAAAAAAGAATATGAATTCTTTTATTTTTTTTTTTTTTTATAAATAGATAAAAAAAATAATAAATAAAAACAATTTTAATTTATTTTATTTTTAATTAAATATTTGGATTCGCTATAAAAATATAAAAAAAAAATATTCAATTTATTTTTCTTATTTTTCATTCTTATTATAATAAATAAATATATCTTAGACTAAATATATATAACAAATAAATAAATAGAATTTCATCCAATTATGTTGGCAAAGAAAAAAAAGAAAATCATTTAAAATATTTTCAAGTTCTCCAAAGGAAAAAGTCATGATAATGAAAATGAATGGTTTCTTTATTATTATAAATGTACCATGGCATGGCGTATATACGTTTTACTTTTCTCCTGTACAAATTAAGGGTCCTGCTGGGTGAATTAAAAATAAAATCTCATCTCAGAAAGTGAGTGACATTTCAAGCAAGCCTGGGAGTTTTTTGCTTTTAATGAACCTATTATTAGTAATAACAATAATAAATGAATAAATTCTATAATTGTTTTTTATTGTGAAGTATTTATATTATACGTAAGTATATAGACATAAATATAATATAATAAAAATACTATTAATTTATCACGTACCGTTTATGAGGTAAACTATTTATAGCCACATTAAAAAACATATTCTGTCAATATGAAAGCATCTTATTCGTTTAAATGACAGACATCCAATTTGTTGCTTTTAATTAATTTTCGTCATGATAATCTAAAAATAATTTTATAAGTATACTAGCTGCTCAAAGCGCCTTCGGCGCTCTTCATACCTAGGCGACGGCTCTGCCCCCTGTACCCTCTGAAGTCTATCTTTTTTAACCTCTCTCAATTTTCTTCTTCTGTCTCAGTAGAGCGACCTGCTGCATGTAAGACCCTATTTTTAAAAAGCCTATTTTCTCTCTCTGACTGAGACTCGGAAGATTGAGTCTCATTGTCAGTATGGTAAATCCGATCTTTTTTTCCCTCTCTTCTTTTTCTTCTTCTGTCTCAGTAGAGAGTCCAGCTGCATGTAAGACCCTATCTTTAAAAAGCCTATTTTCTCTCTCAGACAGAGACTCAATTAATCGTTTTTTTAATTTTAGGTTCCCTATCTTTGTTTTGTAATTCTAACAAATGAGATGACCCTAACTGACTTAATTTTAAACTTTCTTTTCTTTGCCTACTATTTTTTAAATACCTACTTAAATTTGATTTTTTCGGTGGTATTCTGGAAAAAAAATTTCTAACTAAAATTTAGAGTCAAATTTGAAATTTGTTGTTATCGGGAAATAGATAGGACTGTTTTTAGGGTTTTCCCCGCCAATTATTTGATTTTTTCTCGCCGTAAAACCATCTTTGGACTTCAACGAACATTTATTCATTTGCTAATTTCAAGATGGAGATATAGGCGGAAATTTTGATTTCACAAATATATTTTTTTATCAATTCAATCAAAGTACTAGTACAACGGTACTTGAGAACTTGATATTGAAATTAGTTTTTGTCAAAAATTTATAATATAAGGATGATTTATAATTTTTAAATTATTAAGACTTAAAAGCCATCCATTACAAAGACTTAAAAAAAATATTAAAAAATTACGTGAATTAAAATTAAACTAACAAATATAAAACTTAATAAGAATATTTTTTTTAATAAATGCAAGATTATTCATATACTTCAATTGTTTCATCATCCATAAGATTTTTCTTCTTCTCATCTGATAATGGTGTAATAACAGAAATGTAAAGCTAATATGTATAACAATAAACTTGAAACTTCATCAACTATTAAATAAAAAAAAAATATTTTTAATTTAGTCTAATAATTAGTAAGTTTAATTTTGTCTAGTCCTTGAGGTTAATTATTTATACTCCAAATTGTAATGGTTCGTAATAATAATGAATGAAATTCATTAATATTTAAAACCATTAATATGATTATTCATGAATTATTTTTTCGTTAGATTTAGATATTTTAAAATTTTTTTTAATTTTACTAAATATTTTTCCTTCTTACTTACATTTTAAAAAAATCAGTTAAACTAAAATAATTTTAAAAATTATTAAATTAAAATTCATCTTTATTCTTCTAATTCTTGTTGACCCTTCACCCTTCTCCAACCTTTTATTATATTATAAATAAATAAATTTAGAATAGGTAGGTTTTAATAAAAGTATAAATCCTTTTAAAATATTTATTGATTGAAAAACGGACATAGTTACAATACATTTTTTCAATGTATTCACCTGGAATTAATAATTTTTATGGAAATAATGGACAGCAGTGACACATGCCATTGCCCATTCAGTCAAATTATGTTTTATAACATAGGTAAGTTCTGATTTCTCTGATTCCATCCAATTCAAACGACTAGTTAGTCCCAATATTGTACCATTTGTTTACGAATAAATGAAATCTATAAATTAATAAATATCCACTTGTTACATTCAAAGAATTAGAAATCGATAGAATATGAATAAACAATCACATACATTGTGATTGTCTGAGAGAACGATTTATATTTACGAAAAATCTTTTAAGCTAACCCAGTATTTAATTATATTAATTATCATACACACAAATTCTGGATAATCTCTCTTTAAATGTATATAATAATTTATTAAAATTAGAATTAATTTTTTTTATTTGATTTCAATGAATTTTTCAATATAAAATAATTATTTTACCGGTTCTATTATATGGGTGTGAGTCATGGTCTATGATATTGGGAGAAGAGAGTAGATTTAGAGTATTTGAGAAAAGAATCCTTGCAGTATTTATGGGTCAAAAAAAGATGAGGCCACTGGGGAAAGGTTGAGACGAGAAATAGCATGACCTCAATGCATCTCCAGACATAGTTAGGATTATAAAAGCGAGAAGGTTACGATGGGTAGGGCACGTGGCTAGAATGGAAGAGGTAAGAATGACGAAAAATATATTGGTGGGAAACGTCCTTGGATGACCAAGGTAGGTGAACAATGTAGGAAAGGAGGTAAGAGAGATGAGAGTGTAGGCGTTGGATGGTTGTAGCTCAGGATAGAGACACTTGGATAAATGTGGTTGCTGCGGGCAAGAACTTTCGAGTCATAGATAGATAGAATTTTCAAATTGACGGAAATTTAACTAAATATTATATCAAAAGAACTATATATAAATGAATTGCATTAATGAATAATATAGAAAATTATAACTTCAAATTTTGTTTTATAATATGAAATTTAATTTATTAATATCCTTTAAGTATTATTTCTTTTCTTTTTATAAATCTAACTAAATTAATGATAAAGTAATCATTATCTAAATTGATAATGCTACTGAAGAGTAGTTCTTAGTCGCATGAAACACCATTACTATTCTGTGTCACCTCCATCCAATTTCCAATTTCTCTCTTCTCCAAATTTTATAAATATTTATATCTCCTCACTCTCTCTTCTCTCTACCCATAAACAATCAATGAGGATTAAACTAATTTTAATCTTTAACTTCTTCATAATCATTGGGTGAGAGGCTAGCCTCGCTGTCTCACATTCACATGGTCCCGGGTTCAAGTCCCTATCTCTAGCTGGGGTCTATGGGACGGAGTCAACCCAGCCTCCGGGATCAACATTGGGGAATAGCTACTTGATAAAAAGTAGCGCCTCCGATCAAGAAAATCAAGGTAAAGGTTGAAAGGACCCGTTCTACTAATCATAGGACACCTCATTGATATAACCGATTTGATAGGCGTTGTACAAAAGTCCGAGGTTTTTTATTTTTATTGATATATATATATTTTAATTTTAAAATAATGAATTTTGCTCTATTATATCTCACCAGTAAACCAACCTTTTTATTGCTATAAGCATATTTTATAAAAAATCGATAATTCTCATATGAATATTATGTATAAAATAGAAGACTAGATACATGATAATATATTTAAATTATAAGCAAAATAAAATTGAATTTCTAAATTTAATTTATTTTTTTTAGAAGGAAGATAGAAGAAAAACGGAAATTTAAAAATATTAATTTCAATTCAGTTTAAAAGTCTATTTTTGTGCATCTTTCCCTTTTATTTCGAAAAACAAAATTTAAACCTGTTTATATTTTTTAACAACACATTTCGGTAGCTAAGATAGAATGATGCATATCTTCCATTTCGTGAAATAATATTCTCTAGTTCTCCAGATAATATTAAGAAAGACTTCTCTTTTCCTTAAGTTTAGCTAATATCGATTTCAGATTAAACGCCTTTAATGTCTTTTGTGGCATTTGAGATCGTATTTCTGATAAGGAACCTCTTCACTGGGTTGTCATCACCCTTTCTTCAAAGAGCCATGATGGAATTCTCTCGTTGACATTTATCGTACCCGCCATTGATAAACTAACACCAAACTCTCCAATTAATTCATAGATTATCCTTCTGATGACTGGTGAATCACTCTCACTTCCCATTCTTCTGATCGACGCGATTGAAAATAAAAAAAAAAAAAATATCACCTTGTTAATAGTCTCCATTCATTTAGGATTCTCAATAGAATTTGTCAACATGGACGTTTATTGGAATACATTTCGATGAAGTATAAAAAAAAAAGAAAGATGATGATCCATTATGTCAAATGAATAGCTCGAAAGCACGTGAAATGGATTTTAATCTGATTTTTTATATGATAGTTAAATATAAATCCGAAATTATTTACGAGAAACACGAAGAATGAAAATAATATTATATATTATCATCAGAATGAACGTTTAAATAGATTCATTAAAAATAATTCTATACAACAGATAAAATAGATGAATTCTAAATTTTAATCAAGTCAATTATGATATTAAAATAAAAATAGTATTCAATAGACAATATATTCTATTTCGAAACATATTATATTATATCATATTTAACATATTAAATATTTTATTATATTTATATAATAATAATAATTATTATTTAAAATTTTTATCAAATTAATTTATATATATATATATGTTCATTTAGATTTCCGTGAATGTTATTATTATTATTACTATTAATTTATCAGGGATATAATCACGTATTTTTGTGAGATTGTCTTCTCTGATATCCTCTTATATCCCTGATAAATCTGATAGTAATAATATATATATACGGTATTATTTAAAACGAGGGATATTGCTTATGGGAAATGAGCTTTAAAACAAAAATAAAATCTCATAAAGTTGAAATGTTTAAATATTTAATTAGACAAATATTAAGATTTAAAAAAGTATATATAACCTAAATAATATATTTAAACACATCTGAGACTATTTGAATATTTCTCTCGTCTTACTAAATTATTTGGGGGATTCATTTTTTCACTATTAAGCAAAGGTAATATTCATAGCTCACAATATAATATAATATCACTTCTCCGACACAATTTTTGATAAAGACTTGCAAATAGTAGACAATAAGGGATATGAGAATAAATAAGTCTTAATATTAATTTTAATATACGAGGTTTGTTCAAAGGAAAAGATGTATATATTTTGAATTATTTCGAAAAATATTTATTAATATCCATTTTTTTTTTCCTTCAAAGTAAATCCCCTCAAATATAATGCACTTATGTCACCACTTCTTCCAATTGTCGAAGATTCCCAATTTCTGGAATGCACTTTTCGTTATGGCCATCAGCTCGTTCTTCGATCCCGACTTTATCTCATCAATTGGTCTCTTCAGTTTTGGGAATAAGAAAAAGTCGCAGGGAGTCAAATCTGGTAATATGTGGTGGTTCCTTGTATCATAGTATTTCTTATATTTTTTTTAAAGTAAAAAATCGAAGATCACACAAAGCGTGACTAACTTTTTCAGTATCAAAATCAAACTACTAATCTAAAATGGCTGATAATGTCAACATATGAGAAACATTTGTGTACTAAAATTCACCTTTTCTTTTAAACAGACCTCGTATGTGCAAAAAATATACTTAAAAAATTGTAAAAGAAAATTACGATCTTTTGAAATGAATAATTGTAAAAGAAAATTACGATCTTTTGAAATGAATATGATGAAATTTCACATATGTTGATCTTCAAGATGGCGGACAAAACAAATCCTCTTTACTCAATGGTTCGCTTATAACTAAATTAAACACCCTTCGCCTTGTGCCGTAGGTGAGTACTATCGTTCCACAATGTCTTTCGCACACCAAAAGGGTTAGCTTTCAAAATATTGAAATCACGACATATTCCTAATTGTTTTATTTTATATATATACAATTTAAATTTAAAGTTAAATTTTATAATTAAAAACGTACTCATTGATATAGTGCTGAATTTCAACATTTTAGTTATATATGAGGGTTTAAACTTCATAATTCTAGTACATAATATAATTAAGATTTAAATATAAAATATATTTAATAATTGCTTAAATAGTCTTAAATGACTTTAATTAAAATTTTTATGCGTAAATGTTTCAATGGTTTTCTTTTGTATCATTTTATTACACACTAGTGTATTAGCCCATTTCTTGTAATAGCTTAGTATTTTTTTTTATAATTAAATTATTATTTCAAACAAATTTTATAAATTCCATAAATAAATTAATTTTCCAAGGGAAATGTGTAAAATGAAATAATAATTATTATATTATAGCATTTAAATTAATTTTTAGAATAAATTAGTAAAATCGAAATGCTTGAAAAATTAAAATATACATTTTCCAAAATTTTATTTGATGCCAATATCTATATATTAATCTATATCAATACTACTAAAAAATAAATATTAAAAATATTTATTATTATTATTTATTTTTTTAACATTTTAAAATGTTCATTGCTGGTCCATCGATCTTTCTTCGACATTAACTTGTAAGTAACTTGAAATTAAAAAAAAATTCTTATTTTATTTATTTAAAAAAATTAATGGAACACAATAAATATTAGTATATTATCATCTACATTACGATTAAGACAAACCACAAACAGATAATAACCGATAAATCAAAGAATCAAATCATTGAAACCAGTACTTCATATAGCAGTTCTATTTAAAAAAATTCTTTATTAAATCTGCTCGAAGAGTGAATAGAAACTTCAAGTGTTTTAGATTGATATGTTCGTGATTTTGATTAATTGAAATTTGAAATATCTATAAGATAAATTGAAGTAGGCGATCTTGTCATTAATCATTTTCCACTCATTTCGAACCACTAAAATTACAATTTTTTAAATCCATTTAAAATTTATTATTTTTCAGAATATTATTTATTGTCCAATATAAATAGGTAGTATTATATTTATTTAAAAATAAAAATAGTGAATATATTAACGAATTAATTATACTATTGATAATTGATATCTCTCATTTAAGAACAATCAACCCCTTTTTTCCATTTAGAATTTAAATGAAAAATGATTTTAAATAATAATAATAATAATAATAAATATATATACTTATTTAAGCTATATAATTAATTAGATCTTAATTGTGGATTATTAATTATAATTTTTTTTTTAAACTGAAAATTTAGAAAAATATTCTGGTGCCATTTCAAGGTGATTTTGCTCATTAGTTTTAATATCAAACAATTTTGATTTGAAAGTAAGGGTGACCCTTTTATAGCCATTTTGATAGCTTTAGGATATTTATTAATTAAATAATTTATTATTGTTTATATTTGTTAGTTTATAGTACGTTCAATCGCTTATGAAAATGTTTCCTTAAATAATAAGATACGGGATACCTGGGATGATCTTTATGATCTATCTAATATTAATTCAATGATAATAAAACTGAAATTAAAAGAAATAATAAACATTTATTAAGAATAATTGGTTTATTATCTTAGTTTATGCGCAATTCAGTTCTAATATTATCTTTAGGTAATTTCTGTTGATGGTGTAACTACCGAAATGCATATTACACAAACAATTCAACAAATCGATTGTTTAAATTCAAAATTATTTTAATCGATGTTTTGTGATTTAAAACTCGGACTTTATTAATAACAATTTAATTATAATAATTACTACCCATATATATATACTAAGATATATACTCTTAATCCCAAGATATCCTATTGAACTGTCATTTTTCTTTTTAAATAACCCTTTTAATATTTTATTTCCGAGTTGAGGGTATTTTTTTCAGACAACGGACAAATTCTTGTTTACTCTCCCGGTGCGAATTTATCTCCTTCCCCTTATCTATCTTTTGCTCGACATTTAACTTGTTCCAGGACTCCCTGGAGTTCACACAAAGACCATGGCCTGAATTCTTTGATAACAAAAGACGAGTTCTGGTGAATTATTTCTAAAATCTTTCACAGTTTAAATTGGATAACAAAATTGTAATTTACCTATAGCTTTTAAATTGAACAGTTTAATCCTTATAGAATGTCAACATTATTTGTATAGAAATATTGTATAGCTATCACAAGTATACTATTTATCCTTCTATTAAAATATTTACTTAAATTTTTATTTTATTTTATTTTATAAATAAAAAAATGAAATTTGGAATTAATGAATAGACGTTTTGTATTTGTTTGAGAAGTAAAATATGCTTTTAGAACTATTAACTTTATAATTAAAAATTTTTTTATTCAATGGTCAATATTTTAATGTTTCATATATCACATAAATAAATCAAAATTTTTAATATCTTTTATAGAGGATAAAAAAACATGAATTTATTTCTAACTTCAATTTCAGTAGTTATTTATTTTTTATTTTTTAATTTAATTAAATAACAGACAGAAAAAATTCTATGATATATTAAAACACTTCAACGCTCTTACTTAATTTTCTTCCACTTCCAAGTCTTTAATTGATGTAGTAAAAAAGTTTTAATACGCAACTCAAGATGTCATCTAGTAAAATAGAGACTGATACATTGGTATTATACAAATTAAATCCCACTTAATTAAAAAAGACATATTGCAATTATAGTAATATAAATTAAATATTTAATTAAACACCAGATTTATTTTTATATTTATATTATGCTTATTTAGTTATTTATTTATTTTTATTTTTTGAATTTGTCTTGAATTAATAATAGATTTTTCGCGGAAAAAAAATCTATAATAGGAAAACATTGTCATCAATAAAAAAAATATAGATTTTTTATGTAAATCATGAATTAAAAAATTGTTCCTATTTTATTCTAGTTCTTTGATATTAATATTTTATTACATACTATAGTTTAGAAGAATAATTTATTTTAAAGAATTTAACTACATAGAAGGCAGTTATTTATATTATTTGTAGTTTCATTTCTTTTTTATATAAATATAATGGGTAGTTTCCACGTATTTTGTGAAATTTAATCTCAACGTTTGTCACTAAATTCAAGAGAATTCAGTCTATGTGACAAAGAGTCATGGTGGGTATTTTATTTTGAATGTGTTGATGATTTTGTGAAACTGTAGAATTCCTGATATTAACATTGACACTCACACTAACAAAAAACAAGAGGCCGAAACATCGAATGTTACACAAATACGTGAAAATAACTCGGATTTAACTTTTCATGGCACGGAAACCTCGGGTTGAGGTACCAGCCGGATTATGTCTGTGTGTTAGTGGTAGTGCCAGCTTCATAGTTTAAGTCAAACAACACCCATCCATTTCAACTCTACGTCACACAGTCTAAAAATTATCTTCAAAAAGGCACCACAAACATTGTAATTAAAATCTCACAAAAATATTCACTCAAACCGTCACTGCTCTTCAGTTCATCTGTACTTAGTCATGAACAAAAATGAAAAAGATTATTGAAGAGTGATAGTATAAGCTTTTAAATTCTACTCTTTGAAACTTTTATTGAATTTGAATTACAAGAGCTTCTGGTCCATTCAATTAATTCTGGTATATTTTCTTATAAACATTGCTAGTAATTTTTTTTTTTGACATTTAGAATCTTTACTACTCTATAAATATCATAAATTTCTAAAAATGCTGTTTTTTATGTTATTTAATGTTGTTGATAGAATAAACTTTTAAATAATTGAAAATTTGAGTGTATATAAAATTTAAAATTAATTGATAATAAATAACAAATCATTTTATTCATTTAATTTCTAATGATATAGGTATTAAAATTAATTCATATAATTATACTTTTATTTATGAATGAAATATTTGTAGTGTCTTATATTTCTTCAGATTAAGAATTGATAGCAAGATATACTAATTGTACTAAAAATATTTTTTTTATTCAATACTTAAAGGGATAGATCATTTTTTTTTAATCAAAATTAATCATTTATAATCTTCATTATTATATCAAACACATATATTTAATAATAAAACATAAAATATTAATAATTAAATTAACCAAGTCATATTTCAATTTCTTTATGATGAATATATCATCTTAAAATCTACATTTTCGCTGACTTTTCTTTTAATTTACCCCTCCTTTATAAAAACAGTCCATTCCCCTATTTCATGTTTTATTATTTATGCTTTTGTAGAGATTTCATTTCAACATTTAATGAAAATATGGATTTTAATCTTTAGACTCTCTCTCCCCTTGAACTTATTTCATCAAGAAATGTTGATTTCAACTAAATATAAACCAACTCCATAAATATTTCTTTCAATTTACTTTTTGTTTGTTTTTATTTAGAAATTTATTAAGTTGATTCCGGGAATAATAAAACTACTACAGAATTGCTGCCATTTTTTTTTTGTTTATAGTTATTAACGATGTATTTTCACATTTTTTAAAATATTTTGGAAAATTATATGCAATTCACTCCGGTAAACTTCCTCTTTGGTTCAATTCAAGTGTGGTTTTTGAGGAAAAGAGTGCAGGTGACAGGTCGTTGACCCCGCGAAGCACGTGATCGATCCGTACCGACAAACGAACACCGAAATTGTGCTCAGCCGTCCGCCACTTGCTGATTCAAGTCAAGTTCATGGCGTTCGAGGCTAAGAAGAAGGGCGTAAGTAATTACAAGGCGTCCGTCATGCTAATCTATGACCACCTCGTCAATCACATTTCCGGCATGATTTCCTCAAGATCCTTGGCTCCTTTCAGCACAAACGACCAAACTTTTAGAGGAATTAGTACTTCTTGATTAAAGGAAACCTCTAATAAAACGTAGCTATTTTCGAAATTTTCATTTCTAATTGATATATAGTTAAGAAACTTATAATTTCACTCCCTTTTAAATGTATTTTCCATTTAATTATCGTATCTTTTACCCTTTTATTCCGCTATTTTTTATTTTATGTTATCAAAAGAAAACTAAACCAAAATCACAAGACCAAATTACCGAGATATTCTTTCATATTTTCAATTTTTTTAAGATAAACCTTTAACCTTTTTATTTGATTTTATAATAATTTTGAATACGAGTAAATATTTTAATACAAATAATTTTAAAGAAGATTTTACAAAGATTATTGTAGAAGTATTCAAACATTCAAGTTCAAAGTTCAGTAATTTGGACAAAAGATGATTATAACCCTTTTCTGGAAATCTCACCTTAACAACGACTATTTGCTCCTCTAATGAAAATTCAAATTCAATTTTCAAACCCATTTTTTCTAATACTACTCTAATTTAATTTATAAATATAATAAATAATATATTAAAATAGATAATATCATAGAAGAATAAATAATTGTTTTGATTAATTTTTTGTATTTTTTTAGTTTTAAACATTGATAATTGAGAAAAAAATTGTTTCAAAAACATAAGTCTAGTCCAGTGATTCTCAACCACTGTGCCGCGGCACTTTTGTGTGACGCGAGATTATCAAAATGTGCCGCTAAATTTTCCAAATGTAAAGAGGCTCTTAAACATTCCCGACTTTTTTTTCAATTTTTTTATAATGTGATCAAACTTTTACACTTATCTTTTCCTTGTGTGCCGCCAAATTTTTAAACCGTTAAAAGTGTGCCGCGGTAAAAATAAGGTTGAGAATCACTGCTCTAATCTATAACAAATAATAAATTGTTAAATATAAAATATTTCTTTGAAATTCATAAGAGGACAAATAATACAGATATTAAAACGCTGATGAATCAAATATATATATCTAATGTAAAGATAGATCTGTACTAGAATTTGTATTGTTTTATGAAAGGGGTTTACAGGAGAACTGAATTGTAATTGAAATCTAAAAATTAAATATTTTTCTATTTGTTCAATTAAAAATTTTTAAAGAAGAAATATTATTTTATATATTAGTTATACTTAAATATAATAAATAAATATTCTTAACGATATATATATTATAGACAATATACAACATATATTAAAGACAATATATTATAAAAAAGTTATTATTTTGAATACTAAAAAATTGAAATAATATACTATAATAAAAAAAATGTAATTTTATTTAACCAAACCATTGGGTAAAATAATACATATTTAATTAGAATTATTTTTAAAACAAACGAATTAAAGGTTTTATTTTATATATATATTAGAAATTAATAAATTATAAATGTCAAAGAATTATATCTGATCAAAATGTCAAATTTAATAATAAAAATATTACGACAGATAGATGGATATAGATTGAATCATAAAAGATGTCATTTAAGGGTATTTTCAGATTTATTTTAAAATCCCTACACCACAGGCCATCTGGATTGAATATAACCTGCAGATATTCAGGAAATTGTTAGGAATAAAATTCTACTATCTTGTGCAGACCTTCTCCAGCCCTTTAATTCCCTAAAGGTTTGAATAAAATTATCTCTTACTCAGCTAGTGAGTCTCGAGTGAATAATAAAAAAAAAAGTCTCAGCGCCTGCTCTATCTGCAACAACCTGCAATAACAATTTTTGGTGACTTTTTTTTAATAATGACAAATTTACCATCTACTTAATTTCAAACCATAAAGATTAACAATTTCTTCTAGTTCAAATAAATTTACGTTGTGTTACAAATCGATTTTGGCTATAAAAAATTTAATCAATTTCCAATTTGATTATATTTCTCGATACATTACCCTTTCCCAATTGCAAGGCTAAATTCATTATTGTATCATGGGGCGTTTACTTGGGTCAAATAGAGACACCCCTTATTGATAATTCCACGTAAATTGTTCTTTGATCTGGGTATTTGTTTGTGATCACCGGAGGGGATTTACATATTCAAAGTTCATATAAAAAGTTTTTATGATAATTAAAAATTGATAAACATGGATTTAAATGAATATCAAATTTGGATAAGGAAATTTGGATACTGAAGAATTAATTTTGTTTGTGCCGATAGATGACATGAGTAATATGAACATATGCTAATTATGTGTTATCAAGGATAATTATTTTATTTATAAACAAATTTAAATGGTTTAATCATCGTATCAAAATCTGATTGTTGAAATAAGCGTAGATCCAAAAACCCATTAAAAACATTGAAATCTGGATACTGAAGAATTAATTTTGTTTGTGCCAATAGATGACATGAGTAATATATGGTAATTATGTGTTATCAAGAATAATTATTTAATTTTTAAACAAATTTATAAATGTGGTTTAATCATCTTATCAAAATCTGATTGTTGAAAGAAGCGTAGATCTAAATACCCATAAAAAAAAATTTTAATGATCTTTATTAAACGCTCTTCGTTTAGTAATTAATTTATTTATATATTATAATTAAAAAAAGGAATCCGAATGTGTATTAATGAAGAAAACTTTCTAGTCCTCAAGTCTCTTATCATCGTTATAGTATATGAGTGTTATATTGGGAGGCTGGATGAGGTGTTTGCTACTATCAAGAGCCATTAAATGTGAATATCTCGTTTCTCGCTTCATCCTATTAACAGGTCCCTTGTGGTCTAGGGATGTGGGGATGAGCTGAAAGTGGCATATGAAAATCGAGGCGTAATTTCCATTTTCCTCTTTATCAATGCCCCTCGAACACGACGGAAAATAATAATTTGGACATGTGTTGTTTAAAGATCCTTAAGCAACTATAATGATGATCCTCTTCAATACTTTAAGCCGATCTCAATTGTTATAATGAAGTTCTTTTTTTAATTAAAAAAAAAACTATTATATAATATAAAAACCGTTAAACTTTATGTTATTATAATGATTGCTTTAGTTTTCTATGAAGAAAGTTTATATATTGAAATACTTTACTAACTTTCTCATTAAACAGGAAAGTAATTTATTTTACTATATTAAATTAAGAAAAAAAAATTGGAGTGTCTCCACTCGACTATCTCACAAATTTGAATTATTTAACTTATATTATATTTAAATTAAATTTAATTAATTAAATTATAAATTAAAATTATATTTATTATACCAGCGCGTGTTTGGCTCTTTGTTGATGACACCTCGTCACGTGCTGGTGCGTGATTGGCAGTCAATTTATTAAAAAATTAATTCCGGTACTTTCAGCAATTCAATCAAGTTGAAATTCTATATATGGCAGTTTTATAAATTTTTAATCATATCATGTGAAAAACTATCAAACATATATCTTTATTTTTACGGTCAGTTTAGAGGAAAAAAATGAAAACGTGGTACATGAGCTACATTTCTCAAAAGTTGATAAAAAACTACATATTTTGAATAATGCCCATATAACAAATTTCATTATTCTAGCTCAAACCGTTTTTGCGTAATCTTGTCTACATACACACACACACACACACACACACAGAGAGAGAGAGACCGACATACATACAGACATTTTTCTTAACCTGACGAGATAGTTAGAATTGATTTATTTGAAGTGAAATCAATTATTTGTAGAAATTTATAGGAAAAAAGGAATTGGATTTAGTGGAGAGAGAGGAAAAGGAGTTGCAATTCTATATTAGTGCATTATTTTATAGGAGGACAGGCATGTAGGAAAGAGAAGATCGATAGACATGTTCAACTCCAGGGAAAAAATATAAAGGAAGGAAATCATATAATATACATTCTGAATTTAAATGTATCTTAATCAATGCCTGCTAATAAAATGTAAAGTTTTTATCTAAGTAAAAAGGGGACATATATTATAATAAACTTAAATTAATAATAGAATCTACAAAGTTCAAGGGGCCTCTAAGGAATTGTCTTATCATATAAAATTAAATGTAATTCTACTTCATCATGTTTGAAAAAGGTTTTATTCGTTTTTAATGATAAGGTAGGATAATTTATTAATTTATCCTAATCTAAGAAAGGTTTCTACATTATAGTTTATGATTAAGAATACTAGATTACAACAAGTAAACATTTCAGGATTGCAATATTTAGTTTTTAAAGAATCCTATCAAAGAGATAATCTAAAAAGTCAAAATTAATTTTTATTCTAATTGAATTCTTTAAATGAAGAATGTAACTCAAAATCAATGATAAAATATGAAGGTCAAGGTTCAAACTCAACCAAGTTTACAAAAAATTTATAATATTATATATTATGGTGTCATAGGTTATTTATCGAATAAATGTGTTAAATGTCTAAAATTTGAAAACAAAATTTCTTATTCTGAGCCAACTTATCTTATTTATATGTTTCTCCCATAAAAGTGACGTTTACTTCATATATATGTTACTGTAAAAGTAATAAATTTGGTGATTATATAAAATTACTGGTACATACTTATACATACCACTGAATTTGGTAAATATGATAAATTATTGAATATTTATTAAATTTATCGGTTTTTTTATAAAATCCCCAATTCGTAATGGGGAATGTGATAAAAGTTCCTTATTTTGCGGAAATTTGTTCAGTTTGCGCAAATTCTAAAAATGGAATACCTATATATTACTTATATATTACTTTTAGCCAACCCTCCACTCTTCGGTTTTTTCGGTTCGGTTTGGGTATAGGAAAGTTATTTAATTAATTATTTTTTTAATTCAAACCAAACCGAAATGATCAAAGAGTAAGGTTAAAAAATTAATTAATTAAATAATTTTCCTATATCCAAACAGAATCGAAAAAACCGAAAAGTGGGATGTTGGCTAAAAGTAATATATATATATTTAAAACCGCCAATATGGTTGCGATAATACGTAAGTACCCTTTTTAATTGTGAAATATAAAATATTGTAATTCGTGTTCTCTTATACCATATTGTCCAATCAAAAAATATCTTTCTGAGTATATTAACTACTCAAAAAAAAAAACTGTTCTCTATTCTATTGGCCCAATAAGTCATGATATTGTTCACATTTACTATTACGATTTAGATATTTCGCAAATTTAGTGATGATTATGATGATATGTGCAAATGTAAAAAATCTGGCAAGCTTTGTAATTTTAAAATATTCTAATGTCTAAAAAAATAAACTTTCATGTACATGTAAATACAAATAAATGATTTTTTTCTAATAAAATATGTTTGGTTTGTTTCCACATTTTTCATACTCTCCATTACGAGATGGGGATTTAATAAACTAACCGGTAAATATTTGATAAATATGAAATAACTTTATCATATTTACCAAATTCATGATTATGTTATACCGATTTATCATTTTTACTGTAACATATATAATAGGTCTAAAAAAATAAACTTTCATGTAAATACAAATAAATGATAGTATAGTAACTACTCTAAAAATGAGAGAATATTAAGTAGATATTATTGATAATTAATCAATCCTTATCTTTCCAACTGATCAGATTTAATTGATAGAAATTTAATTTTTATTGATTTTGTTGTTTGTTATTGTTTCAGGATCCCTATGGGCTGAGTGGCGGAGTCAGGGGGCCGTTGCGACCAGCCTCCTTCGGACCCTGCGCCCCGCCAATAATCAGACAGGTGAGTGATTTTTTTAAAATTATATTTCAACATAAATTTAAATCGTCTGAGCAAAAGTGACCTAAGATATCCCATAAAATGATAAACCACTAGGATTGTTCTTTGCCAATAAAATAGATAGGCTATGTTTCGAATATTAAAGTCTAGTTATTTATTTCAGTCACGTCTTTCAGATGAGAAGCTACATCCATCAATATTAATATACTCTGTAACCAAGAGAGATATTTTAATTTTAGAAAATTATTTCACCAACTTAATTACCCTTTATATTATACAATTTCGGTTACGGCTAAGTTTATACATCTTTATTAGAGAAAATATGCTTGATTATATTCACCAAAATACTTATTATCTATCTCTTATACTGAAATTTCTAGACTCCAACTATCCTTAACCTAATTCATCTTTATTCATTTTCTTCTCTCTTAACACACTATGAGCGGGGCGGGTATTTGTACCCGTTGCGGAGACTGCCACTTATAAGCGGGCGGGTATTTATACCCGTTGCCACTTATATGAGGGATATATATTAGTTAGCGTTTAAAATAAGTAATTTTAAGTGACACAAGGGAAAATATATATTATATAAGTGGCAACGGGTATAAATACCCGCTCCGCTTATAAGTGGCAGTCCCCGCAACGGGTACAAATACCCGTCCCGCTCATAGTGTGTTAAGTATAACTTGAAGCTAACAGTTTAAAGAAATAAAAGTATTTCTGAATTTGGCCTGCTTAAAAATATAAAAAAAATATATCATTTTAATATAAAATAATATTGCCTAAAATCCTTCAAATTCCAAAAACAATGACAAAATCTGAATTGTACAAAAATTGTAAAAATAAACCATTATTCTCTATCAAATCTTTTATAGTGAATTATTTTCTTTATAAATATCAAAATTTAAAGAAATCTCCATTTTATAAGAAATCTGGTAGAAGTTTGTTTTACAATTCAAAACCAAGTGTTTTTTTTTCCTTCTCCTTTTGAAATTTCAATTCTCCCCTCGAGGGTGAATATAAAGGCCAGTGACTTTCATTTCTAATTCAAAGACTTGATACAGAAAATAGATTTTTTCATCATAAATTTCATTGAATTTCCATTTCATGTTGAAAATGGATATTTCATTGAAAATATTCTGTATAATAGGAAAGTAAAAAAAGAAGACATTTATTTTGAAGTTTTTTTTTCCTCGATTGTTTTTTTTTGTTTTTTTCTTCAATGATAATGAAAATTGAGTTTATTCCCAATTTTTATATTCATTTATCTTAGTTTATTTAGTATTAATATCTAAATAACAGGTATTCATTTTTCATAGAAGACAAATGATTATGTTAATTTAATTGAACATATAATTATTCGCAATTCATATCCACCCTCATTATATCATGCTTCAGATGAATAGACAATGGAATATTCTATTTATTATCATTCATTAATTAATATTAATGTTACAAATATGCTTTCATTCTTTCTGCTGGTTTGCACATAAAAGGTATAATATATTAAGAACTATAGAAACTCAGTTTAATATTAAATTTAATTCTTTTATTATTAGGAATTGAATTATTAAATTTATAATTGTGGATTTTCACTTTGTTTAAAGTTACTGATGGCTGTACTGACTGTGTTTTTTACATAATTTAATTTGTTTTCTGTAATTGAAATAATTTTTACCATAAATAATATTCTTAAAAATACCATATATTCTTAATAATATTAGTATTACTTTTTGCTATCTATCTTTCTATCTCTGTGGCTCCAAACTCGAAAGTTTTTGACCGCAGCAACCACATTTCTCCAACTATCCCTATCCTGAGCCACAACCATTCAATCATTCTGCCCTCTCCCATCTCTCTCACATTCCTTCCTACATTGTCTACCCACATCGTTCTTACTATTCCAAACGAACATTTCTCAATTAATTTTTACTATTAATATTCTTATTCTCTGGAAATTTCTTTGAGTATCTACCTATTAATAATAGGACTATTTAATTTAAATTCTCAACAATTGATTGATGTTGTTTTTTGTTAAATCTAGGATGGATCACAGCGTGAAGGCGATGCAAGGGCGGCCTTCCGTCTTCCTTGGCCGTCTGATTAATCGCCACCGATTTGAAAATGATGAATTGGAAGCTCTCTATCAACGCTACATTTTCAAATTGCAACATTCGAGTGTGCTTAGTGTAGTAGCTTTGTTCGTCCTCTTGACAGCAGTGTTGGCCAATTTGAGCATTGCTTATGCTCAGGCTCCCACCGTCCAAAATGTCTACCACGGCGTACACTGCATACTCTTTGCACTTCTCCTCGCTTTTCTTAATACACGCCTTATGCAAGACGCCTATCTTCTTTGGGTAAGTAACTTTTTATTTATTATCCTTTGGAAACAATGGGGAGGGCAGTCTATTATCTTGCACAAAATATAATTATAATAATAGGTTGGTAGGTAAGCTGTCAGTGTATTTAGGGTATATTTTCCTTAAATAGACTTATCCTATATATTAAGCTAAAATTACAAAAGGAAGTATATTGATTATCAACAACATCTCCATAGAAATATAGTTTATAACAAAAATTATCCTTATTTGATTAACAGGTTTTGAAATTATTTCATTATTTAAAAATACTTGCTATATAAGATAAAATTTGGTTTTTTATGTGTGTGTAAAAATGAGATTTTATATAAATTTAGAAGAGCTACAATAAAATGAGGAGGAATACTACGGTTTAAGTAATACTTTAAAATACGAGTATTACTTGTATACTTATTGTATTACTTGTATACTGGTATGTGTCTTTCTGTATTTCGCATGTTACATAATCTCATTTTGAGACTAAATGGTGTAAATTCCTTCAAATACCGGAAAAGGGAAAATTAACAGAGTACATTTGTCTTTGTTGTGAAATTTAAATTTTAATCAATTTAATCTATAATCTTAGAATAGTGTTAGCTATTTCGAATCGATTTTTGTTAAATGGCAGCGTTTTGTTTCTTTTTTTTTAATTTGAATTTAATTATATAATGTTTGTTATATATGTTATTTTAATATTAAAATGTAACATAAACTTCATAAAGAAAAAGGCAGGTATTTGTAAATAAAAAGATAATCTTTATTTAATGTACTAGAAAGTACACACATGATGGGGAAAATTAAATATGTTATAGAATATATTAAACTTATATGGATGTTTGGTTTTCTGGAGTGAGGGAAAAATTAATAATTTACATTTTATTTGTACAATATAATTTTAATTCAAATACAATTTTATATTATACAAATTAATATATAATTTTAATTTCATCTATGAAAATGGTTTGGTTCCGGGTATTTCTTATTATAATTCCAATCATCTATCTTAAACTAAAACTTAACTAAAACGTAAAGGGGCTTATCGCGTCAAAATTATTATCAAAGAGGATAAAAATTAAAACATATAAAACAATTATTTTACCGGTTGTATTATAGGAGTGTGAGGCATGGTCTATGACCTTAGGTGACGAGAGTAGATTTAGAGAATTTGAGAATAGGATTAGGCGAACCATATATGGGCCAAATAAAAATAAGGTCACCGGGCAATGGCGGAGTCTACTTAACCTTGCATGACCTCTATGCATCTCAAGATATAGTTAGAATTATAAAATCGAATCGATTAGAATTATAAAATCGTAGGACATGTGGCTAGAATGGGAGAAGATAGAATGGCGAAAAATATATGTATGGGAAACGTCCGCTTGGAAGACCAAGGACGCGGTGGGTGGATAATGTGGGAAGGGACTTGAGAGAGATAGGAGAGGATAGGGACTGGAGGGTTGAGGCTCAGAATAGGAATACTTGTAGGGGTGTGGTTACTGCGGCCAACATAGATGAACTTCATCTATCCTCTAAAGTCTTATTTCAAAATCATAATTGATTAGAATAATTATATTAGAAAATAAAAAATAAAAACGGTTTGATTTGTTATATAATCTTGAAATAAAATAAAAAATATTTACAAATGTTCAGATTTTATTTATTCATCAGTCATCTTTTTTGAGAAATTCATATAAACAATTTTAAAATCCCCTATTTCAATACAAATACAAGTATATCTCTTTTCCTATATCAAGATCGAAACGATTCGTGGTAATTTTATATGAAATTCACATTTCCGTGAAAAATGTTTGTTTGTTTTGCTTTTTTTTTTTTTTTGAAGATCTGCTAACATGATATAATCCATCCAATTGGTAGTAGTATAGCAGGGTGTAGAGAAATCCCCCCAAGAAAGGTTTTAGCTGAAATTAAACACTTGAGTTTCTAAGGGTTGCCAATTCTTAGGTTTCCCTTGGAAAATGCGAGTGAGAATTGAACAGCAGCGTGTTTTCCCGCTGAGTAATACATTGAATTCACCCCAATCCATCCTGTTCTAAGTATTACTGTCTGGGCTCTCTCCCGTCAATCTCATCCGATTGATTCCAAAAGGAAGCATTTTTTACACATCAACAGAAGGGGGAATCTTCACTTCCCTCTCTCACTAATAAATAAAATGTTTTCCATTTCATCATATTCTGTTTTCAGTTTCACAAAACTTGAGACAATAAATTGTTTAGATACCTAATCAATAAGATTCATAAACAATTGATATTGCTATAAATATTTTAATGTAAAAAAAAAAAATTAATCAATACTTCGTTTATTTCTACAATTTCATTCTTATTACTTGTTGTACAATTGTTTTTACTTTTATATAATTATTTTAGTTAATAATAATTATATAAGAGATTTTGTGAAATTGAATTTGTTCAAAGAGTAGATAATACTGATATGAATTAAATAAAAAAATAAAAACAAAAATCTTAAAATTCAAATTATATCAACATCTTTTTTGATGGTATTCTTACAAGTGAAAATAGATTAATTATTAATAATTTATTGGTAAAATTGTGAGCTATAAAATCGTTGACCCGTGTACAAGTCTGATTAAATTCAAATAAGTTGACCTGTGGCCAGGTCCGAACCGACCGACGGTTTGAAATAAATTAATTTCCAGCTACAGAAACAATTTCAAATAATTTTAATATATCTATTAATGTAATAAAAAACAGATATGGATACATAAATAATAAATATAAACATTTTTAATTTTATTTTATTTATAATATATATGCAAGACCAGGCTGTGACGTCATGAATGGCTGGATGACGTCATATAATTTTAAATCAAGAAAAACCTAATAAATATGATTTTTCTCGAGGATAAAACCAATACAAAGTGCATGATTCGTGGTGATATATAAAAAAATCTCCTTTGGTGTGAAAATAACCCTTTCCTTCCTATCGTCGATCGCTAATACTACCACTTCCGGTTTCCGGAATTGCACCAAAAGTTGATCAATTCATCCCACTGATGCATTAAGTAAATATACCAAATTTCATCAAAATCGGTTGAGCCGTTCAGGCTGTACACATCTATACGGACGGACAGACGGACGGACAGACGGACAGACATCATGCTAAAAATACTTTTTTCTGTTTAGAAAATGCATGATTCGTGGAGATATGTAAAAATCTCCACATGTGAAATTTGGTGTGAAAACAATACCTCCCTTACTATCGTCGGTCGGTAAAAATCTGGAGTGTCTCCACTCAACTATTTGAATTGGATTAAGTAACATATATATTAATATTAAAAGTAAATTTAATTAATTATATATATATAAATCATAAATTGAAATTAATAAATAATATTTATTAAACCAGCATGTGTTTGGCTCTTTGTTGATGACACCACGTCACGTACTGGCGCGTGATTGGCAGTCAACGTGTTAAAAAATTAATTCCGGTTCTTTCAGCGATTCAATCAAACTGAAATTTTATATATAGCAATTTTATACAATTTTTAATCATGAGAAAAACTATCAAACATATATCTTTATTTTTAAGGTCAGTTTAGACGAAATAAAATGAAAACGTGGTAGATAATGGTCCTCTTCCGAAAGAACTACATTTCTCAAAAGTTGATAGAAAACTACGAATTTTGAATAATGCCCGTGTACAAAATTTAATTATTCTAGATTAACCCGTTTTTGCGTAATCTTGTCATGGCGAAATAGTAAAAAGAGAAAAAAAAAATTTAAAAAAATGATTTATATCGCAATTCGCTTAAAAAATAATTTCCAAATATATATTTGAATTTAATATTCTTTAAATCAATTGAAAATATTTAATACAAGTACTATATTTCTATAAATAAAATTCTTTTTTTTTTTATTTTTATTCATATTTGTTGATATTTTTCTTTTCTACTTCTTTCCTTTACAATAAATTACAAAATGTTCTTTATCGAAATGTCGGATAAGTTTACTTACATATTGAAAACAAAATACATTCGGGAATAGCAAAGAAAAAAATCAACAACACTAAACGGGAGATGATATTTTATCTTTGATCAAACAAGAAGAGATACAAATTGTCCTCCATGTTTTTTTCTTATATACCTACACAGAACCATTTACGTATGCATTGGAACAAATTCACTAGCCTAAAAATATCATCGATAAAACAAAATAGCGAATTTGTTTTTCTTTTATTTTTATCATAATATTGCTTGATATATGGAAATGTCTTTTCCAATCTTGTAATCAAGATAATATTTTAGTCAAATTGGCTTATATTTTATAATATGCTTATATTTTTAACATCATATATAATTACATATTATTATTAGATATAAAATTTTCGGGTAAATCCCCTCATGGAGGTTTATTGTCCTCTATAAAAGATGAACAATAGTCCCAGATGAACGCAATTTAATTTAAAATTAGACAAATAAAATAATTATTACATAAATAAATTAAAATTTTTTTAATATATTTAATAATATGAATAACTATTATCAGGCAGGAGAAGACTAAAAGTTGTTCAGATTCTCTTTGGGTTCGCGTTTGGGACTATTGTTCATCTTTGATTTTATTTTCGAAAACAATAAAATCTAAAGAGGAAGTTTTTTGTGTGTGAATGTATTTTTTATTTTTATTTTAATATTATTTTAATATTAATTTCGAAAGAGAATATTTATTTTTAAAACGTAATTAATTATATTAATTAATTAATATTATTATCGTTGATTTTATTCTGACTTTTTTTAAGTTCCATTATTATTTTGTTTATTCATCTTATACTAGTCTTCATCCAATTTAGAATATATTTGAATTTGATTCATAAATGTCCTTTTTGTAGGATATAATATATACTATTTGGATTGAACTTTCGTTTTATTTGTTAAATAAAAATACGGAATAAATATAAATCGATGTGAAGAGGGATTGAATATAAATATTTAAACTGCCTTGAAAAGGGATTGTAAACTCAAGGATCTTCTCTAAGCAATTAGTTTTAAATTATTTAATGATCTGATCGAAGAAACATTTCAATTAAAACAATACTTTATTAAATTAAGACAATCGTTTATCAAAATATTGCCATTTATCATATCTGATAATAAAGAAAATAATAATATATAACAACAACAATAACAAACGGTATATAATTAATTAAAATTATAGTTTGTTTTTTTTTCAATTCAATAATTATTAATTAACCACATTCCTTCAAACATCCGCAATTTTAGTTCTGCTCCATCCAACGATTATTCACTCCAATCTCTTTATATTTTCTACCTATAGCGTTTTTATTCTAACAACTAGTAATAATATTATAATATTGTAATACTAATTATTAAAAAAATTTAAAATATTTTTTTATTAAAATTAAAATACAATATAAATAATAAAAATTCTGGAGTGTCTCCGCTCGACTATCTCGCAAATTTGAATTGGATTAAATAACATATATTAATTTAGATTAAATTAAATTAATTAAATTAGAAATTAAAATTAATAAATAATATTTATTAAACCAGCGCATGTTTGACTCTTTGTTGATGGCACCATGTCACGTGTTGGCGCGTGAGATTTGTAATGTTAAAAAATTAATTTTGATACTTTCAGCGATTCAATCAAGCTGAAATTCTATATATAGCAGTTTTATACAATTATTAATTTTGTGATAAATTATCAAACATATATCTTTATTTTTACGGTCACTTTAGTAGAAAACAAATCAAAACGTTGTAGGTGATGACCTTCTTCCGGCTGAGCTACATTTCTCAAAAGTTGATAAAAAAACTATGAATTTTGAATAATGCCCATGTACCAAATTTCATCATTCTAGCTCAAACCGTTTTTGCCTAATCTTGGTTACATACATACACACAAACATACACACACACACACAGAAATTTTTCTCAACCTTAGTGAAAATGATTCAGGAACCTTCAAAACGTATAAAAACATCAAAATCTCAACATCGAAAATTTTCGTGATCGCAATAGTAGTAGGCGAGATAGTAAAAACTTTATAATCATTTACAATAAATTTTTAAATTATGTGGTATTTTTTACTTTAAACCTGAATTAATGTCACTCACACTCATTTTATATGGAATTTCATTGAAATTTTAAATTTAAATTTTTATATCGATCATTAAAAATTAAATACTAAATCATTTCATCATTTAAAAATGATTCAAGTAGATGAACGACCGTAAGTTAAAGAACTCATTAACTTGGCATTTTTTTTCCATTCTTGTAGCAAAGATCATTTGATATTAAATATTCTCATTCCAAACCATAAGCAAATTATTACATATGGCAACATTAAAAATCCATTACTTCTTTTATCGAATGGATGATTTTTCAATGTACTCCTCTCGCCTCGGGATATGATTTGAATTTCATCAACCAACTCAGCCATCTTTTTGAATATTATAATATAATGTAACATATTTATTTGATTATCATATTTTTTTTACCATCTTCATGATATCTTCAAATATGACTACATGAAGAAAATTCTTCTGCTTCTCTTTTATCAATTTTATTTACAAAACTGTATATTCTCAATCAAAACTTAAAACTTCTACATTTAGTAATTTCAAACAATTCTAAATTTTCTTTTTATATCAGATTAGTGATTTCTCCTTTTTTTTATATTATTTTCAGTTTTCCATTAGATATTTTAGAATAAATCAAAATGGCTGCCTTTAATCCTCTCCAATCCTTTTCTAATAGATTTCTTCTAAAGACCACTTGATTCGTTTTTTATTCAAGAGACATTAATATTTCATATCCATATTAAATAGTTTAATAAAAAAAAATTATGATAATGATGACTTATATATATATATATATATTGTTCAGATTTAAAGAATCCATCTAAATATGTATATTTTTATTTTAATTACACAGAAAAAATTTTATTTTAATAAATCTTTAATCATACTTTAATGATAATATGAATTTTTAAAGATCAATGTGCATTTAAATATATTATTGATTTAAAAAGCGCTAATAACAATCTACTAATTATTATTTAGATTAAAAGTAGTTTCTCACATTCTCAGATGATGATGATTTCTACATAACGAACACATAAACCAAAGCAATTATTTAATTATCAAATTTATTAAATTTTCATAAATTATTACGTTGTATATTTTTTTCAAAAAACAACTTTTTTATATAAATAAAACCAATATTTTTTTTATTTATTTTTCTATCCATCATCCTCGAATATGTATACAAATACGAGGGTGGTCTGAAAAGTTTCCGATCTGACCAAGAAAAACGATGTTTTTCAATTTTTTATTTGTTTTATTTTTCAAAATTCAAGATAGCTGAGACCTGTACGATGTCAGCTGAACGTGTGCGAAATATTTTGCAAAACCATATGAATATGGAAAGCTGTGTGCAACATGGGTGCCGCATTTCCTAACGTTAGACCAAAAATTGCTTCGAAAAACCATTTCTAACGACAATTTTGCGTCGATTCATAACTGTTGATGAGACTTAAATTAAATTAAATCAAATTTAATTAATTAATTAAATAATTTATTAATTAATTAAATTAATTAGAACACCGTTATGAGAAATGTATCAGTGTTGGTGGAGATTATGTTGAAAAATATAGCAAAAAAAAATTGAAAATCATCGTTTTTCTTGGTCAGGTCGGAAACTTTTCAGACCGCCCTCGTGATTAGAAGAGAAATTTGTAACTCTTAGAAAAAGTGGCTCGTGATGGCTGAATTTTTTATTTATTTGTTATATTATATATTTATTGGATCATAATGAGGTTGACGTAGGATATAGAATTGGAAAATCACCTAGATAGAGTTAGCATCCCAGGAATAATCATTTGTTTGTTTGTATATTCACTTAATAGGATTATAAGAAAATTTAACACAATACGTAATTGATTATTTGACTGCTTTTCATATTCTTGGTACACAAACACTTTATATGATTGTATAGCTTTTGGCAGATGTAAGAAATTCTCACGCTTTGGAATGGTTGTACAATTAATGGGTGAGGTGTAATATTTGTTTTCTAAAATCAATAAAGGTGTAATTTTGGATTAATAGTTAAAATGATATTCCTATTAATCGATTATGAAAACCGGTTGGTTTTTTAAAAAAAATTCGGTATAAATAATTACAAGATGTTAGTAAAATGACGGACAACTAAACTGTTGGTTACAATTATTAATTATGATGACAAATTTTGAAAATTAAATATTTAAATTGTTTTTGTCTTTTTAACTTAGACATTGGCATCATTGACCCAATTTATCTAGTTTTGGGAATTATTTTGAATATTAAACATTTTTTTTATTACCTATATTAAATAATTACTAGCTGCTCCGAGCGCCTTCGGCGCTCTTCACACCTAGACGGGGGCTCCGCCCCCTGTACCCCCGAGTGATACATAGTATTTGGTTGAAAGTCTGTATGTAAAAGGTTTTCATCCATTTTGTTTCAATCAGTATAAGTAGATAAGACATGTATTTGTTTTCTTGTAAAATATATTTTAATTTAATCAGTAAATTAATTATATATTATTATTGTATTTATCTAACTCTGTGTCTCTACAGTTTTCGAAAGTTCTTAGCCGCAGCATCCACATTTCTCTAAGCGTCCCTATCCTGAGCTACAACCAAATCCTACCCTGTCCCATCTCTCCCATGTCCCTTCCTTCATTGTCCACCCACCTTTGTCCTTGGTCTTCCACCGGATGTTTCCCAATCGGTTTCTCCCAATTTCTAGTTTCTCCAATTCCATCCCCTTCCCATCCCAGCCTTCTCGATTTTATAACTTTAACTATATCTGGACATTATTTCTCGTTGTGCCATCTCCGCCATCCCCCTGTGGCCTCATCTTCTTTTGGCCTATAAATGCTGCGAACAATATTAATCTCACAAATACTCGAAATCTACTCTCGTCTCCCAGAGTCATCGATAGGGTGACCAAACGTCCCGTCTTTAGGCTCTGTCCCAAAAATGTCTTCGGGACACCCTACTGTTTTTTCAATATTTATGACATTTCGTAATTATTTTTTCAAAATTTTTTCAATTTAGTTCTAAAAAATACCGTTTGTCCCGGTTTGGTGTTTTCGAAATATGGTCACCCTAGTCATCGATCAACATGAAAAATAATTGTTTTATATATTTTAATTTTGATCCTCTTTGGTGAGATAAGCCCCTTTATTGCATAATAACAGGCGTTACTCAATTACAACGTCGATTTAAATTCTTCTCGAATATTATTATCTTTCGTGATTAGAGATCTTAAGTATTTAAATATTTATACTTTTTCAAATTCTACATTTTGTATGTTAATTGTATGTAAGTCGTATCCGTATCATAATTCTTGAATTTTTTTGTTTAATTACATTTCGGTTGATTTTTCCACAATTTCTCTAATGACATGTCCCCTCTTCCAGTCCAATTCATTTACCTATCAATGTTGCATAAGGCATTTAAATTTCTTAATTTGGCTAGAACACTCCATTTTTTAAAATTTTAAATAGAGGGAGAGAGAGAGGTTCTAATTATATATATATATCTGTTTCTATGACAGCAAAAAAGTAAACAAATTACATCCATACAAACACTCTCCTTTATATATATTTCTGGAAAATGGAACACCCGCAGCTCAGCTCAGGAGTTACCTAAGATTCTAATTTCTTTTTTATTTTTCATCTCATCAGAAAAATTTGGTTACCTTACTCCTTGTAGTTTAGGCTCTGGAGTTTTTTGCGTACAGACGGACACTATCGTATTAAATATATAGATATTGTCACATATAAAGTTATTGTAGTTAATAGGTTATTATCTTTCGTTTTGAAGTTAATTGAAAAGATTGGATAATATTAGATTTATAAAATTGTTAACATTTTTTATCTTAATTAAAAAGGTAAATTTTAATTAAAATGATTAGACATATTGATTATATAATTAAATAATTTTTTTCTGTTATTTCCCAATCAACTGGAATCACTTACATTGGACATTGTTTAAATTATTTATTTTAAATACACAATTAAAGCACAATATCGACATTAATATAAATTAAATAATTAACTATAATAATTTTCATTTTAATCCTTATTTCATATATTAAAAACTTAATGACAAGTGATTTTTACCTGTTAAAATATTAATAACAAAATAATTATTTCAATTCAACTTTTCCTATAGTAATATAAAAATAAATGTCATAAAAAAATATATTAAAAAAGTTAATAAAACAACAAAAATAAATAACACTAACTAATCAATATATCGTGGGTGGAAAAGTCAATTGCTTTAACCCCATAAATTCAATTTTTTTTTTCTAGGATTTAACGTTTTTTTTTACCTATCAAATTCTAAATATAACTATTTACTTATATCAGAGATATTAGTGTATAGGTTCTAAACCTTAATGTGATAATGAAATTTTTATTATCGTTTTTTTTTTTTTTTGTGATTTAATTAAAAAAAATATTATAAATCCTCCCTTGCAATTTAATGTGTGAATCCTTTAATATTTATAATATTAATATTAAATACAATCGAGATATTTATTAACAATTAATTTAGTTCTACACTAGAATATGCGTTAAACAATTATCAAAAAATTTTATCTAATTTATTATTTTTATATCATTTAACATAATTATATTGATTGATTACATTAAAAAAAAACAAATAAATGAGATCATTATAAATTAAATTTTTTAGTACACAAATAGTACATAAATTTTTAGTAATACATAAATATGAGAAATTTTATAAAAATTCTTTGTGCAGATTTTGATATAAACAGATATATATATATATACATTTATTTAAATTAAAAGAATTTAGAGATCATTTTTGAGATTATATGGAAAATTCACTTGAAAATGGCGCTAAAATGGGCGCCGAAAAGTAGAGAATCAAATTTCACATAATCTTGTAAAAATAACCTGAAAAAATAACTTTTTTTAAATAAAAACTTTCATGGAATCTAAAACAATAATTAATTAATGATTTTCTTCTTATTGTTAGAATAATCAGATTATATAGTAAATGGACAATTATTTTTTTAAGTTTAAAATCAATTCATAAAAAATATCAATTATCAATTTCAAAATGAATTTATTTGCTTTATTTAAGAAGAAGGACTGTTTTTTTATTATAGTACTTAAATATTTGCATAACAGATTCTCAAAATTATTTTTATGAACATTAAAAATAAATAAAAAAAGTTTCAAAATTAAAGCTTTATTTTTTACTTTTTAAATATGGACATATTATCTCTTTAAAATCTAATATACAATATATTATTTTACATTCTAAATTAAAAGAGAATTATAATTTTTGTTTATCAAAACTATTTATAATATTATCTTTAAAAATATTCAAAAAAAAATAAAACCACAATGTCGATTTCTCTCCCTAAATCGATATAACATTTGCTTCGTCGTTTGGTAAAAGTATCGGTACGATAACAGTATCATTACCTCTTTTTCTTTGTCTTTTATCTTCATGTTTATTGTATGTTGTTTTATATATGTTGACATCACATTCTCCAACGAAAAAAAAAACGAGACAGAGGTTTTAAAACATTTTTTATAGCGAAATCTAAAAGATCTGTTAATTTAGGAAAAATTCCGTCTTTAGAATTTAGGTCTCGGATAATCAATTGTACCGAAACCTATAGGGACTCTAGGGCATGAATTTCTTCATGTAGGAATTTATTACATTCAACATAGTTCCTGATATTAAATATTTTCTCTTAAATTTACAGTAGGGCGATTAAATATTTTATCAAAGTTTTTTTTTATGTATCACTTTGGAAGTGGAAGTGCTTTTAAAAAAGTAAGAGGGGATTGAAATAAAACAAAACATGAAAAAGTTATTTTATTATTAATATGACTAGATAAAATATAAGATAACGGATGGACTATTTTATATTGCTACTTGTATACTTAGGTATATAAAATATCTTTAAAAGTCAATTACCTAAGATCTTTATGTTTTAAGATCTGATATGTCTGAAAAAATGATTACATTATTTCTCTTCTAAACTGGAAATTTTCTGAAATTTTATTCAAATTTCTAAATTTTAATTAACTTGAATTGTTATATCATTATCACTTTTTTAAGTCCAAGTAGAAGGAATTGAAAAGCTCTCCTAACCATACTAAATCATTTTTACTATCTCGCCCGTGTTGCGATCACGAAAATTTTCGATGTCGAGATTTTGATGTTTTTATACGTTTCGAAGGTCCCTGAGTCACTTTTATAAGGTTGAGAAAAATGTCTGTATATATATATGTGTGTGTGTGTGTGTAGACAAGAAAACGGTTTGAGATAGAATAATGAAATTTGATTCACGGGCATTATTTAAAATTCGTAGTTTTCTGTTAACTTTTGAGAAATGTAGCTCTTTCAGAAGAGGGTCATTACCTACCACGTTTTCATTTTTTTTTTCCTGTAAACTGGCCGTAAAAATAAAGATATATATATATATATATATATATATATATATGTTGATAGTTTTTCACATGATTAAAAATTGTATAAAAATGCTATATATAGAATTTCAGTTTGATTGAATCGCTGAAAGAACCGGAATTAATTTTCTAACATGTTGACTGCCAATCACGCGCCAGCACGTGACGTGGTGTCATCAACAAAGAGCCAAACACGCGCTGGTTTAATAAATATTATTTATTAATTTTAATTTATAATTTAATTTTAATTAAATTTAATGTATAAATATAATATATGTTAATTAATCCAATTCAAATTTTCAAGATTTTTTAGATAAAATAATTTTAAAATCATTAAAATTACAAATAGCATTTATATCTGATCTACATTCTTTTTACTTTTTGGTATAACATAAATTTATGAACTCTCATTTACTAATAGCAAAGCTCAAGACTTGACTAGTTAGTTTAAAAACTATGTTTAATTAGCCAATGATACAAAATATTATTATTATTATTTATACAAGAGATTACAATGAACCTATGCGCACGGCAGTGCGCCGGCCAAGTTACAGCAAGCCGCGCGCATGCCGTAAGTATATTTACACGAATGGTTTGGAGTCACTTTTGACCCCCCTGTATCTCAGTGCCTATTGTAAGTACAGAGATAAAATTTTATCTACGTAGTCATATACTAGAACTAAAGCAGTATGCCAAATTTCATAGTTATAGCTTCAGTAGATCCTGAAATATGACCCTGTGAAAATAGCTTATTTTGGAACTGATTCACTGATTGGTCAACAAAATTCTTAGGGTATTTCCAATTGTCCTAGCGCTATGAAATTTGGCATACAGGTCGTGTGTTATAAGTAGGTTAACAAAAAATTATGAAATTTAAGAAATCGGTCAAGCTTGAGTTGTTATAATCGAATATCAATGCGATTTTAACGAATTCAAACGAATTGTTTTTGATTAGATAGTATATAACTAATGAAATATTAATTTAAAATTAATACAATAGCTACAGTAATTATATATCTAATCAAAAACATACCTGTTAAAAAGGGGGCCAAGTTCCTATCGGCTATTTGTTTGCCTAAAAAAGGGTTCAAATCCATTCAACAGCCTGATCCACTGGTAAACATTTGGCATTCCAAAGAATCGCCACCACACCCAGTCCTCCGCCTCCTGCATCCAGGCACGCCACTTTATTCACGTCAACGGTCCATCTGGCCGAAATTCACTTTACCATACACCCAACTTAAAATATGGTATAGTTGTTAAAATACGTAGGTACATGGTTTAAAATATCTAAAATTATAATACTTAGAAATTTGAACTTGGCAGGTTTTCGTGCTGTACAAAACACTCAGTCCCACACCAAGTCCTCCTCCTCCTGCATCCAGGCACACTACACGACACTTTATTCACGTCAACGGTTCATCTGGCCGAAATTCACTTTACCATATACCCAACTTAAAATATGGTATAGTTGTTAAAATACGTAGGTACTTGGTTTAAAATATCTACAATTTTAATACTTAGAATTAGCAGGTTAATTTATATATTTAAATAATAAAAATATAATTATACAATTAATCTAGTGTTACGTACAGTACGAAAACCTGCCAAGTTCAAATTTCTAAGTATTATAATTTTAGATATTTTAAACCATGTACCTACGTATTTTAACAACTATACCATATTTTAAGTTGGGTGTATGGTAAAGTGAATTTCGGCCAGATGGACCGTTGACGTGAATAAAGTGGCGTGCCTGGATGCAGGAGGCGGAGGACTGGGTGTGGTGGCGATTCTTTGGAATGCCAAATGTTTACCAGTGGATCAGGCTGTTGATAAAAATGATTATGAATGATTTTGAAGTGCATCTAAACTTGGCATTGGGATGGATTTGAACCCTTTTTTAGGCAAACAAATAGCCGATAGGAACTTGGCCCTCTTTTTAACAGGTATGTTTTTGATTAGATTTAGTTTACAGCTAATAGATGACTGAAGCGTCGTAATTATATACATTAATGTTTTGTTGTTTATTTATTTTTAGAATTTCATTTTTTAAATGATACACTTTAAAATATATAGATAATTATTATAATCTTTTGTTTAAGAAAAGACTATATAAAATAAAAAAAAATAGGGAAATGGGATTTAGGAAAATTGTTTACAATCGAGAGTGAGTTGGGATGGAATATTAACAAGATATTGTCATATTTATCTACGTTTAGATTACTAATACTAATTTGTTTAATTTTTTTCAGGTGTGTTATGCGATTCTGTTCTTCCTGTCGACCTTTTGCCTGGTGGCACTACCCCTGGGTCGACCTGCACCTTCCTTGGGAGGGTTGCAACTTGAAACAAGAAGGGTCGCGGCGGAGGGCGTATGGCAGGTGGCATTCGCCCTTTTCCTTGCCTATGCAATGATGCCCCTTAGGACTTGGGTGGCAGCCGTTTTCGGATTGGCATTACCTGTCGTGCATATGGTGACAGCCTCCCTCGTCGCCACTGAGTTCCCTCTGCTCACCTGGCAACAGGTACACTCAACAACTCAATCCTCACCTGATAAATATAATTTAATTTTTATTATGAGAAATGAACGAAATAAAACAACTTCCCCTATCAAATAAGAGAAAAATATACAAAATTTATAAATAGAACTTTTACAAACAACATTCGTTTAACCACTAAAATTAGAATCTCAAAACAAATATTTCTTTTTTAATACACAAATTAAATGTTTTTTTATTGGTTAATTTTAAATTTTGATCTTCTTTTCTAATATAATTATTATAACAGGTAGGGATATATTATATATAGTATATATTTAAATTCAAATATTAAACCAGATAGGTATTATACTTTATTAAGAAAACTGAGTTCAGGATGCACAAGAGGATTGTTTGTTGGAGGTGAATTGGAGTTAGAAGAGGGTTGCTTAGTATAATGAATAAAGTTAGAGTTACAAATTAGTTATAGATGAGAAACTCTAGAGCTGATAACCTTATAATCTCTTGACTTTTAAATTAATATTAATACTTGAATATTATAATACATAATTAGGATCAAAGTAATATTTTATTCATTAAACAAATTCTAAAAGAGTCAATCTACTAAACCAGTAATTATTTTAAAAACACTCATAATAAGAATTATAATAAATCCCTAAACCTAAAAGCTTTTTTATAAAACCTTTATTTATATAATGTTATATTAAAAAAACAATTTCATTTTTGTTGGAAAAATCAAATTATTTTTTAACCAAAAATATTCTATAATGTAATATTATTTAAAAATAAAAACTTTCCTTTTTTTACCGAAATTATATTATTATATAGGGTAGTCGAAAGTCTTTTCGTATTTCTAATCATGTAGTACCCGCACATCAAGCTTCTTTTTGTAGCCAGCCTTTTTTAAATGGTTCAAAACAGACCTCGAGTCTCCAGAGTGGTAGACTGTCGTGCTAACCACTAAATCATTGAAGAGTCTTTTTTAATATTTAATTTTTCGGCAAAAAATTAATTTATTAGAACAAAAATATTAATTAAATAGTCAAACTAACTGATAAAGCCCTCTAATTACTTGTATATTGACCAATAAAAAAATTGTTTTTTGTTCGTTCTAATTATATTTAAACTTCTAATAATGAATTTCGAAAAAATTGCTTCTCGTCGCGTTTTATAATTCAATAACAGAATTTTATTTCTAAACCTTCTTTTATCCTGCTAAGTGCCCGCTGATTTATGAATATTAAAAAATAAAAATAAATTTGTTTAAAATTACGTTTTGAAAAAAAATATTAAATTGAAACATCTCATCTCTTCTAAAGTTGATTATTATTAATTCATTCTTTTCTTTTATTTTATAAGCATCTGTATAAAAGTTATGATAAAATATAATCTCTCTTTTAATCCTGTTAATCATGTTTAATAAACAATTAGAGAGAATCATAAATGTTTAAACCCTTCAACATACATGCTCTCTGAGCTTTTTGATAATAAATTAACCTACAAAATGAAACCAACCTCAAGTCAATTAATCCTATTAAAATGCTTATCGAATTTTAGCTAATGATCAACATCGTCATTGAGCCACAAAGCGAGGGCAAGTTTGATAATAAACGGATAAGCGCACATGTCCCATTTCATGTCATGTAGCCATCCCTATAAATTATAATAAATCCCCAAGTTTGCAAATAAAAGTAACATAACAAATCACTAATCCTATTTTTTTCCTCAATTCTTTGATTTAGTGATTAAAAATTAACAAGTTTAGTGATGGAAAAATCTAAACACTGTGGGAGCTGTTGTCGGACAATCAATCGGTTGAGAAAAAAATCATATTAATTTGTCGATATACTCAATTAATAGATTTATTTAATACCTATACATAACATAATTCAGAATGAAATAATCAGAATGTCAGAAAGATATAAATCACATTGTATTTATCTATCTCTGTGGCTCTACGGAACTCGAAAGTTCTTGGCAGAAACCACACCCCTCCAAGTATTCCTATTCTGAGTCACAACCCTCCAGTCCCTATCCTCTTCCATCTCTCTCACGTCCTTTCCCAGATTATCCACCCACCGCGTCCTTGGTCTTCCAAGTGGACGTTCCCCACTCGGTTTCCCAACCAATATATTTTCCGCCATTCTTTCTTCTCCCATTCTAGCCACATAAATCACATTGATATTCAAATAAGTTTTAGATGCTTGATTTAACTAAATCTATAATAGATAAATGAAAGTTGAAATTCTTTAGATATTTTCTTTTTATAATATAATATAAAAATATATTATAAATTATAACAGATTTTACCTGATTAAATATAGAGGGATATTTATTTATTAATGAAATTACACTAGTACAATAATATATTGAAACCCATTAAAATAATCTGTTAAATATTTAAATAATATTAAAGATGCGGTAGAAAAATTAATAGACGAGGTTACAATCAGGTAATGCCAGTTATCAGCAGTAAAGATGCTTATCTGATCAACTCGTAGTAAGAATGGGAGATGAAAGACTGCGAAAAATATAATTGTGGGGAAACTGATTGGGAAACGTCCTGTTGGAAGACCAAGGGGGGGGGGGGTGAGCGTACAATGTAGGAAGGGACGTAAGAGTGATAGGAGAAAATAGGAGTTGGATGGGAGTAGCAGGGATAGGAGCACTTGGATAATTGTCGGGCCAAGAACTTTCGAGTCCTTAAAGTCACAGAGATAGATAGATATTTAAGACAATTATTTTGACTTAATATCAAATTACAAATGTAGCTAGAATGAGAAGGGGAAACCAATTGGGAAACTACAAAAGGAAATCTTCCTAACTTCCCTAATTAAAATTTCAATAAATTGTTCATTTATTTATTTATAAATTTTTATTATGATTATTATTCAAGTTCATTTTGTTATAAAAATATACTTAATATAATAATAATTATTTTACCTCTATATCAAATTGAAAATTCATCAATTTATTAAATGAAATCAATTAAAAATACAATATAATGATAAAATATCTATTTTGTTCATTTCATAATAACTAACTTTAACTTTGATTTTTATAATCGATACAATTCATTAATAATGTTATGTGTTTTCAGCTGACAGCCAATCTGGTTGTATTCGTTTGTGTCAACGTTGCTGGTGTCCTCGTTCATAACTTAACGGAACATGCCCAGAGGAAGGCATTTTTAGATACACGAAACTGCATTGCAGCCCGATTAGAAATGGAAGATGAGAACGAAAAATTGGTAAGTTTATATGAATAATTTTGTCATAATTCACATCTGAATTCTTATTAAACTCAAATCATAATAGTTAAAATTATTATTTTAACCTAACAAAACATAAAAAAATAATATTTTTTTTATTATTTATTTTATTTTTATTTTTTAAAAATATATGATTTTTATTTGAGTGGAAATCGATCTATAATGAACTTTAGGTGGGGATAAAATATACCGAGCACTCAACTTACCCTTATAATAATATGATAAATAATAAATAAGAATTTTTTTCCTTTAATGGATCACGACACCTCAGTAATGAAGTTTATGGACTTAAGAAAAATATCAATAATTGGTTTTAATGGTATACAGAGCATTCTAACCATTCCTTATTTCTGTGAATAGTTTAGTAAGAAATATTTAAGATATTTTTAAACAATTCGAATAATCTTGTTTAAGTTAAAAAATTATTAAATCATTAGAATTTAAAAATAAAAAGATAAATAAATAAATAAAAAAGTATTTAAAGTTTATTTTTAATACGAGTATAATAATTTTGTATATACAGGGTGGTGCAGAGGAAACGCATGTTTTTCAATATTGAATTACTGGGACACAATGGGTTGAAAATAATAAAAACAAGTATTAAATGATAGGTTTTTATGCAGTTTTTGAAATTACATACCATTAGGTCAATTCAAAGACATTATTTTCCGAACCTAAATATGGTATGTAATTTCAAAAACTACATTAAAAACCTATCATTTAATACTTGTTTTTATTATTTTCAACCCATTGTGTCCCAGTAATTCAATATTGAAGAACGCATGTATAATAGAAATTATTTCCGTGTTATTTTCACCTTTAATTGCGAGATTTGAGTTTCGAAGTTTCGGCGCCCCTTTTTCAAGCAAGTTTAGAAGGGATTTAGGAGGAAAAAATTCCCTTCTAAATAAACTCTCTCGAAAATGGCGCTATAAGGGGCGCCGAATTTTTGAGAACCAAACCTCGCAATTAATCGTGAAAATAACCCGGAAATATATATATAATTTCTAATAAAAAAAAACCTTTCAGAGAAACCTAAACGAACAAATATATATATATATATATATATACATATAACGAAAATCATTTTTTTTATTAGAAGAATGAATCATGTATTTGGTATCAACTTGAGGAAGAAAAATTGTAATTTTCAAATTCCATTTATTTTTAAATTTAAAAACAAGCATATTAAAATAAACTTAAATTTTAATTAACTAAAAATCTAAAGAAAATCAAAATGACAATGATTGTCAGAATACGTTATCTTATGCAAAAAAAAAATAATACTTAATCAGCACCCGAAATTCACTTTTTTCTATTTTCTTTAAAATTCACTAGGTTTTCTGCTAACTGTCAAACTCAAACTAAATGACTCAGCTTAGCCAAACTTGTAGAGTAGACTAATAATAGATGGCTTGACGGGAATAATGCTACATTTAAATTTACTACACGGGCAATTCAAAAAGTCAATAATTTCACAAACTGATATATTAATATTATTTTCTGAATACTAGCTATAACTTAAAAATATGTAAGAGGTGTATTTATGACTTTCAATCAAAATTATAACAGTATAGTGTGTTTTTAACATATAATATCCCAATTTTATTTATTTTATCAATTTTTTAAATGTCAATTTTAAAATTATATAAAAATTCATAAAATTCAGGTTTTTAATTTTCATTTTAATTTGATAAACCTCTCAATATATTTCTATACTTTTACATAAAAATATAAGCAAAATTTGGGAATGGACATTGTTTAGAAAACTTTTTATTCCAAATCCTTATAATATCCGAACTTTAAATTTTCACTCTTTAAGATGTCCAATATCTGAATCGGATTTGAGTTTAATGATCGTAAAATTGATATATACATCATCTCCCCGAAATGTGTTGTCATCATTTTTCGTACCCGATTATCAAGGTGTGGTCGTTTTGCATTCCACCTCCATGATAACAACTCTATTCCGCCTAAGTCGAACCACCTCTCCTTACTTTAATCGAGAAAAAAACAACGGTCGTGTACTATTTGATTAACTGCATGTTGATAAAGGGAGATTACAAACGAGGAGTTGTCTACAAGTCGATTAAAGCAATATGGAGATTGCATTAAATTCTCTTTTATCGATTCCAAGATAAACCTGTCAAATCCCAAGTAATTGAATTAGCTGATAATATCATCAATAAACAATTAAAAGTCAATAAAAATACAATGATTTGTACTAAGGGACTAGTTAAAATTTAATTTTCTTTATAATTAATTCGTGACTTAAAACAAATCACTTTTTGAATTCTTTTACTATATGTTAGTCTTTATCAATTAATTTTTTTTTTTGATTATGAAATTTTTTATAAATTGTCATTTAAATTAACCTGTATATAATATTTAAATTATTTTTTCTATATTTTAATTGGTCATGAAATTCCAATCAGACTGTGCCTCTAAGGAGCCGTCTCTATAATATTTGGTATAGGGTAAAGGATACAGTCGTTGGCCCCAAGGCAGTCATTGGTCCCCTATCAATAAAACACAAATTATAATAGATTTTTATTTTAAAAATTGTGCTATTGACTATGGTTATGTAATCGTTTGTTGTATGGTTGTATAATCGCTATAAAAAAACCTAGGCTAATAGCTATAACAGGGGGCCAATAACTGTATTTTTAGGGTTTTTTTTTAAAGGTGCTTATATATATATATATTGAAAATGTCATGAGAAAATGATTTTTTTTTATTCATCAAAATGCTCATAGTATGTATGTTCTGCAAACCTAATTTGACACAGATTGTTCCGCAATTTGCCCAAATATGCATTAAAGGTTGCTAGGAGTTGCTTAAGGGGGCCAACGACTATGCTTTACCCTATATTTGAAATTTTGTATACATAGAAACTTGTATCATACATGGTAAATTTTGATCTTAAAAAAAATGATTAAATTTCAAATATATATAATTATATAATCTAGATAAATATAACAAAATAATTATTTTTTTTTTATTATTTCATTATTATCTTATCTTATTATGCTAGCTAAAATTGTATATATATATCTATATTTCTTTCTATATATCTATATTTCTTTCTATAACCATTGGTTCTCAAAAACCGCTCTAACGATTTTTTTCAAATTCACACTAGATATAGTATTTATAAAGAAAAATTGAGTTTTATTGATCACATCTCTTGAAACTTACAGCTTCATTATTAATTTCTTAATTGAAAATTATATATGGGTGTGACGTCATCAATTTTACTTCAATTAATATTTTTTTTATATTTAAAATATTTTAAAATAAAATAAATTTCGAAATAAAATTAAAAATATTTATTTTTAATAATATATATATATATATATATATATTTATTAATCTTAATTAATTAATTATTAACAAAATAAAACGGTTGGTTGACTCCCGCTTTTTTTTAAATGAATTGTATTAACATTTTTTTATATATTTAAAATATTTTAAAATTCATTATTTAATTTCGAAATAAAATTAAAAATATTTATTTTTAATAAAATATATATATATATTTATTAATCACTCTCAAAAAAAACAAAAACAAAAACAAAAAAACATATAATTCTTGCAAAGAGAGTAAAAATGTCATATTAATAAACTAAATATATCAGTCTAATGGGTAAAGGCACTGTTTTGAATAGTCAACTTAGCAGGATCGAAACCGGCCGAAAAAAATTTTTTTTTTTTTTTATCTATTATTTTTTAATAAATTACTATTTTATATTTATTTATTCATTGTTCTTTTATTAAATTTAATATTTATTAATATTATTTATTATTAATTTATATATGGACAAATGACACTCATATTGAAATTTGACTCCAGCCTTTTTTTTAAAAGATATTGTATTAATATTTTTTTTATATTTAAAATATTTTAAAATTTTTTATTTAATTTCGAAATAAAATTAAAAATATATATTTTAATAATATTTTATAATTATAAATTACGATATATATTTATCATTCTTCCAATAAAAAAAAAATATTCATGCACTTAGAAACATATCTAATAATACATATTTATGTATTATTGAGGACCCCAAGTTCCATTCATTTTAATCAGATTGATGCAATGATGCAACATTTAATAATTGTAATCAATAATTAAAGAATTGTATATCAGCTCGGTGTCCCAAGTATTAATATTACCAGCCAAACCCAATATAATAATGAATTATTTTTTTTTAACTTAATTACCTAGCCGAGGCTCGGGGTCCCGGTGTGATCTTAATATATTGTCAGAATTAGATAAATAATGTAGAGAGAAAAATTATTTAAAAATAGATATTTATTTAAATGAAATAAAATTATTTAATTTACAGAATGAAAATGTCTATAATAATGTCTAAACATTTTTTCGAGCGACAGCTCGGTATCCCAGGTATTAATATTACCAGCCAAACCCAATAATAATGAATCATTTTTTTTAACTTAAGTACCGAGCCGAGGCTCGGGGTCCCGGTACTAAATTTTGTTTTATCATTTTGTCTATATAATAGTCACTTATAAAATATAATAACTATTTTTCATTATCTAATAAAATAGATATCTGATATTAAAATTAATTATAATCCTATAATTAACATCAAATTATATTAAATTAATTACTTATAATTTATAATAAATTATACTTATAGACACAATGTATTATAATAAATGAAGAAGAAAAAAATATGAATTTATTAGTAATTACCTAAAAATACAATGAAAGATTATTTGTTGTTTTTTTTCATATAACTATGTATTTCATTACTTAACTTAAGAAATGAGTGTTTCCTTGCTAAAGCAGATCTCCAATGACTGAGTATCAAATAGCGACGATCGATGTTATCGGGTTGAGCTGAAAGGTGAAGCCTAGTAACATTTCGTTGTTCTCGCATTGAATAACTTCAAAGCTCTTTACGCTACTTAGCTATTTATTCCACTCATACAGGCTCAATACAATATCGAGAATATATTCAGGGCAAATTTAGATAATGGAAATTGTAGGTCATCACAGGGTGGTACAGAGCGATATACACGGAAATAAAAAAAAATCCCTTTTAGAAGCCATCAAGCTGACATTGAACTGAACCTTATAATAGAATTTTTCTTTAAGATGGGATAAAGGTTTCGATTAATTATATTATCTACTTTAAGCTTTAATTTGCAAAAAGGTTTTGATATACTGTATATATAATAAATATATCTATGAAAAATCCTTAAAGAAGAAATATTTAAAAAATAAATATTTAATTAACAATTTTCACTTGGATTATTTAATAACTAAACTCTATATTGAATAATAAACAATATTTTAATAAAAACATCATTCTAATTGAATCAAAAAATATAAAAAACTCAAAAGATTAAATGAAAATGTAATTTAAAAATCATTTTTTATCAATACTATTACAAAACTTAATTTACTCTATGATTCGAATAAATTTGAAAGTTCATGGTCGTAGAACCACCATTTCACCCCTGACTCGAACTAATTCCTCACCTTTATGTTTTTCTCATTCCGATTTCTTCATTGGTAGATTCCCTAATGGTTTCCCCTTCTCCAAATTCCTCCAACCCTCTATTCTAAGTTACCCATATTTAATTGCTTTTCTTCTTTATCCTTTTATATTTGATTTTATACAAATATTGTTCTTTACATTGGATTTTAGTAATACTCGTGGTCAATTATCCAACTGATTTTCTTTTAAATAAACAAATCTTAACATAAAATAAAAATTATAAAAACTTATTACTTATTTATGGAATATTGGTTCAATTATTTTATTTATCCCATTCATATAAAAAATCATAAGTTTTATACAAATAATATATAACTTTTAAGGCGCCACAGGGTGTGATGGCTAGCGTCGCTGACTCACATTCTCGTGGTCCCGGGTTCAAGTCCCGGGCCAGGCAAGGGAATTTCTCTAGCTGGGCTCTATGGGACGGAATCAACCCAGCCTCCGGGATCAACATTGGGAAGCTAATTGATAAAAAGTAGCGCCTCCGATCAAGAAAATCAAAGTAAAGGATGATAGGACCCGTTCTACTGATCATAGGACACCTAGTTGATATAGCCGACATGATAGGCGTTGTCCTTGTGAAGGACGTACAAAAGTCAGAGGTTTTTTTAATATATATTATATTACTTTAGAACCGTGTCTCAGATGATTCCTTTTTGAATAATTGATTCGATTAATTCTTTATTATGATTATATTTCTTTCAATATTAATTTTTATATACTATAATAAATATTCTTATTTATTTATATAGTATCTACAGCACTTATAGAAGGTTCCACTGTAGTGTGGGCATATTTGCCTTATAAGCTTGTAGCATGCGAATTTAAGTCAAGGGAACTTTTAAAGGAGGAGGGGTTCATTTAGCCTGCGTGTGTGTGTGATCAAAAATAGGAAGCGGTCTCTGTTCGAGAAAATGAAGGTTGATGAGGGGATCTGTTATTCTGATCATACAATTCCTCTACCCCGTTTAGGCGGCAATTATTTAGGCGATGTCCTTTCAACTTCAAAAAGCCAGTGGTTACTTTTTTCACAGCTGTTATTATATTTCTCTATGTTGTATTATATAAAATCTTGAATTTACTAAATTATAGAGGATTTACAGAGTATGTTTCTAACTTTAATATTATATTCATCAATACAACCGTAGTTGTCCTAGTATTGGTAGTATATGATTGGATATTTATAGAGAGATTAGAGACGGATTTATTATTAATTTATACTGGACTATTCTATTCAACCCCGGTCTCGATTAATCCTATTTTAATACAATATATTAGATAATAAAAAATATATTTGAAAAGATCTTTAATCTTCTTAAACGAAATTGCAATAAATGAAATCAATTATAACATATGATTTAATCGGATCTCAAAATTGGACTCGCACAAACTTATTAAATTAAATTTTCTTGAAAGACAGCCATTCGATTACTATTTTAGAGAGACAAGAGTTTAATAATTGATGAACTGATTACAATCGAATTAGTATCCTGTCCAATCGTCGAACCACTCATTCAGGTTTGACTTGATTTGCTCGTCAAAGTAATTAATCCAGGGTTTTCCTTACGTTATGTACAGCAAGTTTTTTTTTAATCTTATTACTTACTGTTTAAAAAAAAAAGTATATTGATATTTCATTTATAACTTTCGAGATGAAAATTAATTAAACACATTTTTAATTAAAATTTAAATTATATTTTATATATATATATATATATATATATATATATATATATAATACTCTTATCGTATTTTCACAATATGGTATTTTTAACATAAATTTTATGAGAAACGGAATTTTTCTATCTTTTTAAGTATCCTATACGATATATTTTTTTTTTAATTAAATAAAAAATCATTAATAAAAAAAATATAAAAAAAAACTTTTTAAAAACACGTTTTTATTTAAATGTACTAAAAAGGAGAAAATAATTTCATCACACACACCACGATTTCCTTACCTATGACCTAGGATGAACCAGAATATTGCATTGTCATCGGAATTACATATGTCTGCGAAATTTCAGCACATTCGAACATTGAAAAGTGGGTCAAATTCACGTTGCAAGATTTGACGACAGGACACGGGTTGAAACTAAATAAAAGCGTGTAAAAATAAGTATGTTTTAAATTAGCAATTGTAGTAATTTATTATTTAAAATTTGGACTTTAAAATAAATATTACTGTAATTAAAAAATAATAAATATAAAATATTTAAATAATTACCAAATTTGATAAAAATATCTGTATTATTTAATGTGTTTCCTTTTCCTAATCCATCAATATTACATTTAATTGCTCTGGAACCAACAAGTCGAGATTTAATTGCCTCACTTTACCCAGTCAGACTTTTCGGATATGTAGGAAGTCATTAGTGATTTCGCTTTAAGGGATAACGAGAAAATCCTTAACTATAATTAAAATCTTGATTCCCTATTGTCACTGATTATTTTATGAAATTTATTTTCTTAATTTCTTTTTTTTTTAAATATTTTTAATTGAATAATTAATTATTTAGACATCATCATGTATGGAAATATTAGTAAGAAAATACTTACCTACCTGCCTAATGTATATATATATGAAAATCAATTTAATAACTAACAATACCTCCCTTACTATCGTCGGTCGGTAAAAATAAAATAATTAATATAGTAAATTTTCAAAAAAAACAAACAAACAAAACATTTCATTTTCAATTTAGATTAGAAGGAAAAAGATATTTGTCTCAAATATAAAAAAAGTAATTTCTCTCTTTAGTTAAAAACAACCCTTCAACACCCACTAAATCCATTTTCGTTTAATGTCGCTTTTTAAAAGCGTTATATTTTTTTTAATATTTATTTGTTTGGTTGTTTGTTCGTTTTTTTTTAATTTTGTTTAAACATTATTTTCCATTAAATATATAAAAAAAAAATTAAATTAATAATGTTACAATAATATATATTGAGATATTTTAACTAAAAATAAATATAAATAAAGAGATAAATGATAGACTTGCTAACTACTTTCATTTACTACATTAAAAAATCAAATTTATATAATATAAACATGATGAATAATTCATAATTTCTTATATTAAAATAATTATTTATCAATTATAATATATAAAAAATATATTAAGATATAATAAAAATATTAATACATTAGAAAACCTCATAATTTGAAGAATAAATAGATTTTAATTTATTTTATATAATACCACAATACAATTTGAATTCGTTTCAATATCTATTCTAAATATAAATATTTAATAGATGGAAAAAGTACCTAAAAATAATTTTGATTAATAATAATAATTTGCAAATTATAACAAAAAAAAAAAAGAAACCTCACACATAAAATATAATACTTACATATTGGAAATTGGAAATTTGTTTGTAAGTTATAAAAGGAAATTTTTTATTTATCTAAACGAATCCTGTTCAATTTGGTGTAGTTCCTTTTATACAATATATCCCAACTTATAAACCTCATTGTAAGGTTTCAGAGAGATAGTCTTTTTAATTATTATCTTTAAATTTTAAAAAGATGCCACACAATTGACTCTTAACATCGTGGTCCTAGGTTCAAGTCCCAGGTCTGTCAAGAGAATTTCTTTCTTGCTAGAGTCTACGGCAGAGTTCGGCAAACTAAGGCCCGCGGGCCAAATCCGGCCCGCCCTCTATTTTTATCCGGCCCGGGGATAAATATTGTCATTTTTTATGCAAATGCTAAATAAATTTTCATATTTCAAGAACCATTTGAGTGTACGATTGACGAACTTCTGTCATTCATCTACAAAATGATGACACATAAAAAAACGAAGTACATAGGTATGGATCTACCTCAATTCTATAAATATCTTTCCGAAAATTAAATTCATATGTAGGAGGGTTTATTTTCTATTTGGAAGTACATATATCAATATAAAAAGACATTTCGAAAATGAAGTATACAAAATCGCAATACATTACATTATTAACAGATGAGCATTTCCAAACAACTTTAATTATAGCAAGTATTAACTTTGTACCCAATTATGATGAAAAAAATAACAATTACTTTCATCACATGAATGCAAAATTTATTATTTAATTAATTAATTAATTTAAAATTTATTTTTTATTAGATTCTTCGTTATGACAGTAAAATATATATTCTAACATGCCTGGCCCCCAGATCGTTAAAATTTTTATATTTGCCGACCCCTGGTCTATGGAAACGAGGTCCACCTAACCTAAGTGATCAAAATTGGGAAGCTACTTAAAATAAAAAGAAGTAGTATCTAATCAAGAAAATCAAGATAAAAGTTGAGATGGTCTACTTTACTGATCATATAATATCTCTATCCCGATTAGACAGCAATCAACTTGATGGAATGTACAAATGTCAGAGGTTTTTTTTTTTTTGCAAATTTTTAATAATTTTTTCTTATCTCGAAGATTATTTTTAAATTATGGGACATTATCGATTAGTCAAAAATTAAATTTACTTTTATGAAATTAAATAATGTTTGAAATTATTATTTATAATTTATCTTAATTCATTAAAAACTAATATCTTTATTTTAACTAAAAAAAATCAATAGTATTTATTTCTCTCTATAAAGACATAATTATAATTGGATGGCTGATGATTGTCATGTAGCGATCCTGTTCAGGTAGCAGGATGGTAGAGAAGATATTGGAGACTCCTTTGGATGGAGGCGTTGAGGCACATGTTGAGCAAGTGTTAATGATAAATTAAACCTACACATTTGAAGGAGGCTTCCACACCCGTCATCGATCATCATTAACGGATTACTAACCAATCGAGATAGTTTTTTTTCATTATTATTATTTCCTAATAATACATAATAAATATTCATTCCTATTATAGCTTTAGAAAAAAAAAATCAGTCGTTTATAAATTGAAAAAATTTGAAATGTTTAAAGAACTGGTTTCATAAGTGTCAGGGATAATGTTCTTGATGCTAAAAAAATAATACCTACTGAGAGAGACAATTATTTTAGAGTGTTTCTGAAATAGTTTTCTATAATGGTTATGATCAAAATATTTTACTTTAAATATATTACTTCAAACAAATCTTATTATTAATATATTGTTTTATAAGAAGAAAACTTCATTATTATTTTTAAATAGTATATATTATATATATATAACCACAGTTATTATTAATAAGTTTAAAATAAACCCGCCTTCACTGGTGTTTTTAAGTTATAATTAATGATGGGAATTTTACTTACTCTTTAAAAAAATAAACGTTCTTGTCTAAATATATAATTATTATTTATTTGTAATAGAAATTTAAAATTAAATTGATTATTATAATTTAGTATTAAGATAATAATATTTTAACATATGAATCTTCAGATACTAATAACAGTTATTAGTATAAATAAATTTAGAATTTTCCTTAAAATCTCAAATTAACTATTATTTTATTTGCATAAATAATGATCTATCTATCATTGTTTTGTTAAACATCTAATTAAATTTATGAAACTCTATTTTAATTTTTCTCTAAGAATTCAATAGAATTTCAATCACCAAATATCAATATCTATTTTTATTCAGTTTAAATTTACATTCCGAAAAAAATTAGTAATGTAATAATCACATAGGAGGCAGCTAGCCGAGAGTGTAGCGTAGCAATTTTTTACACAATAAGTCGGCGTTCGATTCCAACTAAGAACAATTTTTTCTAATAAAATTAAATTTAACATCAGCTGCCTCCGGCTCCAAGAACTTTCAGTTTTTGGTTTTATACATGCGGAAGGCAACGGGAAACCACCGCATTAATATTCGCAAGAAAAATCATCATGGCTGGGCGGTTTCTGAGGCTATCCTAGTCATGATGATAGCCAACCTCCGAAAGGGAGACGGCACCTTAAGAAGAATAATTACATAATTTGTTGTTTTTGTCAATTTAATTTTTACATATTTTTACAGTTATAGCGATGTCTACTTTTAATGAGTAATGTAATAATTACATAATTTGTTGATTTTTGTTTAAATTAAATCTAGTAAATTAAATTTTTATATATTTTACAGTTATAGTGATTTTTGTTTGTTTTTGTTACAGGAGCGTCTTTTGCTTTCCGTGCTCCCTCAGCACGTCGCTATGGAGATGAAGGCGGATATCATCTCACCCGTCGAAGGACAGTTTCACAAAATTTATATTCAGAAACATGAAAATGTCAGGTGAGTAAAGACGTACATGAAAAAAGGCTTTGTTTCCATCTCTGATCTGTCATCTCTCATTTGGATTACTTAAAAATTCATCGCTCGTTTCGTTTCACTTTTATGCTGGCCGTATATTTTTTCTTTTTTGATTCTATTGTATATAAGTAAACATTACTGCCTAAAAATAGATGCAAGTCTATTTTCTTCATAGAATATTTAGAACAAGTAAATTAATCATTGGTCCCACTGAAATGTTGACAATTGTCTGAGTTATTTTTTCTCCAATGAATCATTCAATTGCATACATTTTTTATTTTTATTTATATCTGAATTTTACATGATTAATAATACATTTAACAAAACTATAGATTAAAATTTTATTATATATTTCAAGCAGCCTGAATTTAATTTATTGTCTACAAATGAAAGAAACATATTTTATATTTTCAACATTTCTAAATTATATAAATTGAATTTAAACTAAAATTCATTTTTTAAATATTACCTAATTTCAATTGAATCTGTTAAAAATACTAGTACTATTATATTTGGTTAGACTGTTGTGATGATTTGAAGGGAAGATAACGAATTATTGCGTGATACTCGAGATTATTGTCTTGTATGATTATATTTCGTGACGCATCCCACTTGTTTCATGCATGAGTGAAGAAAATCGCTGGTGAAGTTGATTATAGGTGGAACCGACCTCAATGATTGTGATCCGGTATTGCTTGCATTCCTTCTTTACACAGTTATTTGGATGTTTATTAACAATCCAGTTATTATAATTATTCACAAAATTAATTAAAATACAAGCATGATATTTTGGTAATTATTCAAGTAACCGCCTTTTCGCGGATTTAGATAATACTTTACCAGTGGGTTCCTTTTGCAATTCCAAATAAACTTTTCTTATGAAATTTTTTCGAGTCTCTTCTAGTTTACGAGATAAAAATTATTAAAATTTGCATATAAATCCATTTAGCTAGCAGGTTTTATCCGTTTGTTCACCGGAGAGCGCACTAATTTTAGTTCGGTTTGGATATAGGAATTTTCATAAATCCAAACCGAACTTATTATTATTATTCACTTATTCATTAATTTTCTATTTTTATAAGTTCGGTTTGGATTTATGAAAATTCTTATATCCAAACGGTTTTTATAAGTTCGGTTTGGATATAGGAATTTTCATAAATCCAAACCGAACTTATAAAAACCGAAAATTAGTGAATAATTAACCGATATTTCTTAAATTACTTTTAAAAATAAATGATAATAAATGATAATTCCAACTAATCTCTCAAATCAACAAGGACAACTAACGCACAAACAGGAAAATTAGTGCTTCTATATTAAATTTGAAATAATTTTCTAATATTTATAACATCAATTTATTTCTTAATTTATTAGAACATGATTGGAATATTCAAGTAAAATTTTCTGAATTTAACATCTTTGTGATATAATATGAGTTAAAATTCCTAGGACTAAACTATTCAACAACAAAAAAAAACACCAAAATTAGATCTTGAATTGATAGGTTAGAGATAGAAACTGAACTGAAAATGAGTGGTTGTTTCTTTCAACTAGGATATATCATCTAGATCAGGGGTCTACAAACTACGGTCCGCGGGCCATATCCGGCCCACCATCTATTTTTATCCGGCCCGCGGATAAATATTATCATTTTTGATGCAAATTCAAAAGAAAATTCCATATTTCAAAATCCAACTGAGTGTACAATGACGAACTTCCGTCAGAACTTCTGTTGGAAGTTATTGATCTTCAAAGTGATGACAAACTAAAAACGAAGTTCAAAGGCACATGAATTTAACAAAATTCTATGACCATCTTTTTGAGAATGAACAAGGTCAATTAAAATCATATTCCCAAGGGTTTATTTCTGAATTTGGGAGTAGATACCAATGTGAAAAGACATTTTCGAAAATGAAGTATATAACATCGCAATACAGATCATTATTAACAGATGACCATTTGCAATCAACTTTAATTATAGGAAGTACTAACTTTGTACCGATTATGATAAAATAATATCACAAAAAATTACATTCATCAGATTAATGGAAAATTAATTAATTAATTTAAAATTTATTTTTTATTAACATGGATTCTTCGTTAGGACAGTAAAATAAATATTCTAACAAGTCTAGCCCCCAGATCTTTAAAATTTTTATTCTTAGTCCTTTCCTAAAAAAGTTTGCCGACCCCTGATCTAGATAAATAGTTATACATAAAAGTCATATCTAAAATTTTATGAGGAAACCTAATCCTTGTAAAATTAATCTTATTTAGAATATTATCATCTTTTAAATTTGTTTCTAAGATTCCATTAAATTGTGGTGAAAAAAACATCATGAACAGAATATTTTATATCACCATTTTTTTTTTGTTTTCTCATGTAAATTAAGAAAAATATTTACAAAATTACTAAATAAATAATTTTCTTAGGTAATATAAATCTCAGAATGTTTACATTGTTTTTTAATGAAGATTTATAAAGGAAAAATTCAAATTTAAAAACTATTATATATTCATTGATATTAGTGATGCTTGTTAAATCATAAAGAATAAGTTTCTTTTAAAATGACCCCTTTGAGTGCAATTCAATCCAACGCTTCTGAAATTTAATCAATATATAAATATATATATAAGGTCTTTTCAAAAGAAGTATTTATTTATTCATCAATATCCATTTTGTCCTCTTCAAAGTAATTCTCCTCAGATATAATGCACTTATGCCAGCACTTCTTCCAAGTGGCATGACAGTTCGTTTTTAGATTCCTTCTTTATCTCATCAATTGTGGCAAAAGGAAAGGAAATTTCATTGGTCTATTCAGTTTTTAGAATAGGAAAAAGTTGCAGGGAGCCAAATCTGGTGAATACGGTGGTTGAGGCATGATTACGATGTTGTTTTTGGCCAAAAAATCACGAACAAGCAATGATGTGTGGGCTGGTGCATTATCCATGATTTGTTTTTCCACAATTCCGATCGTTTGAGCCGTATTGCTTCACGCAAACTTTGCATAACTTCCTTGTAGTATTCCTTATTTTTCTTTTAAGTAAAAAATCGAAGAAAACAAAATGTGACTAACTTTTTCAGTTGTCAAAAACAAACTACTAATCCATGGCTGATAAAGTCAACATATGAGAAATATACGTGTACCAACATAACAAAAAAAATATTCGATAATCGAATGTACACACAGCCCGAGAACATTCAAAATTCACGTTTTCTTTTGAACAGTCCTCGTAAGATTTGGAGGACCAAGACTTAAACTATTAAGCTATATCTTCTTAAAAAATTAAAATATTAAATTTTCTAATTATACTCTCAAATGAATTTTCCTTAAAAAAAACTATTATTTCAAAAATAATTTTACGTATATTAAAATACATTAAACTAAAAATTAATAAAGAAGCAATTATTTAAATGACATATTATTCTATACTTTTAAATTATGAATATGTAATGATAAATTTTGTGAGATTAATAATAATTAAATAATCTTACAAGCTTAAGAAACTAAACTCTGATGAAAGTACTCCAATTAATCACCTTATTATAAAGTTGATTGTCATAGTCTTAAATTACTAGATTTCTAACCTCCCTCTCCTTTATAGGCGCCTCTGAGTGGTCTTTTTCAAATAGCAATAATAATATTTTAATAAAGGAACACGAGACGTTCATTTATCACGAGAAGAGAATGTCAACAGCGTCGTGCTCGTTGGCTGACAAATTCCTCTTCTCATCATAAACTTTTACCTTGATGTTCACCACGAGCCCTTGTTGATGGCACCAATTTGTCAACTGTTTTAGGATCGTCTTTTCGATCTTATGCCCTTCTTTAATTGCCTCTTTTTTTTATTTGTTTTTGTTATCTCTTAAAATAAAAACACACTTTATGAAGTTCCAAGTAATTAATTAAAATATTTTATATAGTGGCAGATGTGAAATTTTTAGACCTTTTTAGGAGAAACATCGTCACGTCAGGTGGTAAGCAAAAAAGACGTGGTTATTAATTATGTAGCGTATGGTTGTAAAAATCGATATCTGGAAAAAATTTGGGTTCTTTTCGAATTCAAGGAATTGCCAGTAATGATTTGTATAATTAGGTCAAAAATATTTTAAAATCAGACTCAATTCATATTCTCTTCTTATCTCAACAATTTGCCATTGTCAACATTCTACAGTTTTGCCTACCAATACTGGTTGTAAATATAAACAGTGTTTTCTCTTATAATATAGGTAAAATACTATTCTATAATATTCTTTAACATGGGCCCTATTGTTCTCAAGTATTTAGCTTAAGCAACCACATTCTTCCAAACATTCTTATACTTATCCTCCCCCATCTAATTATTATATCCAATGGATGAATCTTTGGTTTAAGATAATATTTAATGTTTGCTTAACCTATATCCGTAAAAGTATTAGAATAAAATATTTGTTAATTATCTTTCTTTGAATTCTTAGTTGTAACAGACATATTTTAGCAATTGCTATCCGTCAACACATCTTAATCTTCATTCTTAGTTTATGTTTGCCTTCCTCTGCTTTTTTTCTTTTTCGTCTTTTTTAATACAATTTTCTTATTTTAGCAAATACTTTAATATTCAAATGGCGAAGGTATGAGTACATAACTTAAAAAGAGAATTCAAACATCATCAAATTATTTAATCATTTAAATCGAACCTCTGTTTAATTTTCGGGGTTGAAATTTAATTTGATTAACATTATTTTTTTTTTATTTGTGGTTTATTGGCATAAATTTTGAATGGACTGATTGGACGATGATTCTCAACTAAGTTCCGATTGAGGCTCAATTTAGTAAATTAAATTGTATACTCAGTGAGTTATTAAAGGTTTTAGGGTGGAGCTCGTGGTTGACCAAGGACACGCGAACCACGATTGGGTTATGGATCACGCGGACGTAAAACAATAAATTCAAACATTTAAAAAAAAGACTTGATTTTTTTTTTCTACCATTTATAAGTAAAATAAAATTATTATTTTTCTTATAACTCTTTCATAATCTTCAAATTGAAAAATTATTTAGGTAGAGTGAATTATTTAGTAAATTATTTATACTAATAACAATTTCAACAAATTAGGCATTTCATTATACAATATTCAATCTACTATGACCACGCCTATTTTAAAACGATAATTAAATTGAATAATAGAAACAGTGCATTTAGAAAATTATTTTTTTTTTAACTTATCTATTTGAATTTACAATGTTTCTCTTTTCATTTAAATTTTACTACCCTATTTCCAGGGAGATTTTTTTTTATGAATAATAAAATATAACTATAGATAATATTCAAAACAAAAATTAGCTGGAGTGTCTCCACTCGACTATCTCGCAATTTGAATTGGATTAAATAACATAATATATTATATTTAAATTAAATTTAATTAATTATAAATTATAAATAATAAATAATAAATATTAAACCAGCGCATGTTTGGCTTTTTGTTGATGGCACCACGTCACCTGTTGGCGCGTGAGATTTGCAGTGTTAAAAAATTAATTCTGGTAATTTCAGAGAATCAATCAAGCTGAAATTCTATATATAGCAGTTTTATACAATTATTAATCATGTGAAAAATTATCAAACATATATCTTTATTTTTACGGTCACTTTAGAGGAAAAAAAATCAAAACGTTGTAGGTAATGACCCTCTTCCGGTTGAGCTACATTTCTCAAAAGTTGATAGAAAACTATGAATTTTGAATAATGTCCATGTACCAAATTTCATCATTCTAGCTCAAACCGTTTTTGCGTAATCTTGCCTACATACACACACACAGACACACACACAGACACACACACACACACACACACACAAACACAGACATTTTTCTCAACCTTAGTGAAAATGATTCAGGAACCTTCAAAAAGTATAAAAACATCAAAATCTCAACATCGAAAATTTTCGTGATCGCAATACTATCTCTGGCGAGATAGTAAAAAAATTCCTCGTGTAATTTAAATAAGAAATTTATACACACATTTAACATTTATATTATTTAAATTATACATACAATAAGAATTATATTTATTAAAAATTAAACATCAACATTTTCTATGTATTTTCTAAATTTTACTATTATCATTTATCAAAGATATAAGAAAATAAACTGGAGTATCTCCACTCGATTATCTCGAAATTTGAATTGGATTAAATAACATATATTAATTTAAATTAAATTAAATTAATTATAAATTATAAATTAAAATTAATAAATAATATTTATTAAACCAGCGCATGTTTGGCACTTTTTTGATAGCACCACGTCACGTGTTGGCGCGTGAGATTTGCAGTGTTAAAAATTAATTCTGGTACTTTCAGCGATTCTGAAATTCTATATATAGCAGTTTTATACAATTATTAATCATTTGAAAAATTATCAAACATATATCTTTATTCTTACGGTCACTTTAGAGGAAAAAAATCAAAACGTTGTACCCACTTCCGGGTGAGCTACATTTTTCAAAAGTTGATAGAAAACTACGAATTTTGAATAATGCCCGAATACCAAATTTCATTATTCTATCTCAAATCGTTTTGCGTAATCTTGTCTACATACACACACATATATATACACAGAGAGAGACATTTTTCTCAACCTTAGTGAAAATGACTCAGGAACCTTCAAAACGTATAAAAACATCAAAATCTCAACATGGAAAATTTTCATGATCGCAATACTATCTCTGGCGAGATAATAAAACTACATTTATTTATATTATAATATATATATATATATATGTATACATTGGTATAAATAGTAGGTAAATTCTAATAGATCTCATCCGTATCCAAATATCCAGTCACTCTAATAAAATAAATATTTATTTAATAAGATAAATCAATCATATAAATTGAAATAACGATTTATAAATTATCATAATCATAATTTAAAAACATGTATTGTCACAGCACTTTTATTTTAATTTTTAGTAGCCATAAAATTTCATAAATTTAAAAAAATTTTTTTTTTAATCATAACAACGAATTAATTTGTAAAATTTGGCTTTGATTTTAGTTTAAATTTTAAAATATTAAAACCGTCTATTCTCTTGGGAATTTTAACATCCTTTTTTTACTATCTCGCCAGAGATAGTATTGCGATCACGAAAATTTTCGATGTTGAGATTTTGATGTTTTTATACGTTTTGAAGGTTCCTGAATCATTTTCACTAAGGTTGAGAAAAATGTCTGTATGTGTGTGTGTGTGTGTGTGTGTGTGTGTGTGTGTGTGTATGTATGTAGGCAAGATTACGCAAAAACGGTTTGAGCTAGAATGATGAAATTTGGTACATGGACATTATTCAAAATTCATAGTTTTCTATCAACTTTTGAGAAATGTAGGTCAACCGGAAGAGGGTCATTACCTACAACGTTTTGATTTTTTTTCCTCTAAAGTGACCGTAAAAATAAAGATATATGTTTGCTAATTTTTCACATGATTAATAATTGTATAAAACTGCTATATATAGAATTTCAGCTTGATTGATTCGCTAAAATTACCAGAATTAATTTTTTAACACTGCAAATCTCACGCGCCAACACGTAACGTGGTGCCATCAACAAAAAGCCAAACATGCGCTGGTTTAATATTTATTATTTATTATTTATAATTTATAATTAATTAAATTTAATTTAAATATAATATATTATGTTATTTAATCCAATTCAAATTGCGAGATAGTCGAGTGGAGACACTCCAGCTAATTTAGGTCTCTAATGAAGGAGCACAATTGTCCTCTTTGAGAAAGATTATGAATGAAAATCATGGTCTCTTGTTTAATTAGCATATATCCTATACTTTATTTAATATTTATAATTTTTATGAAGAAAATATAAATTATATTAGATTTCGTTTAGATAAGAAAAAATAATCAATTATTAAATGATAATTGAAAATTTGAATTATTGAATATGATTTATTATTATTTAAACGCAATAATGCTGGGACAACTAGCGCACGCACCGTAAAATGTTAGTACTATATTTAACTTCAGATAATTTTCTACAATTTATAATTTCAAATTATTTCATAACTCATTAGTAATTAAGGAACTTGGATTGAAATATGCAAGTAAAATTTTCTGAAATGTAACATCTGTGTGTTATTTAGTACTATAAAAGAAAAACGAGTTCCAAATTCCTAAAACTCAACTGTTCAACTGATAAATAAAAAAACATCAAATTAAATCTTGAATTGATGGGTTAAGCCTTCAAATTATTTATAAACTTAATTTCATTCATATAAAATATATTTTATGTGATAGAAGATTTTTTTAATTGAAATTAAATGATTTTTACAATTAAGTAATTATGAATTTGTGAAAAATTCATTTGAAGTCCATAAAAATATATAGATTTAAGTTAAATTAGCCTAAAAAATTTTAATAAATAGAAATTAACATATTTTATTATTAAAAAATTGCCTGATAATTAGTTTTTTTTTATTTTATGCTATCCTAAACTTTAATTTGAACAAAAAAATCATTTTTAAAATTATTTTTTTGATTTCTGGAATTGTATTAAAGTTACCACTCGAAACCTTTTAGAACATTTAAAAGAGGTAAAACAATTTTTATTGGCTAATTATGAGAACTATCGCAATCACCTTTATAAAACTTTAGTTTTCGTTATGTAATGCAATTATGGACACTCAATTCTCTTTGATATTTTTGTTAATGGAATGGTAAACGATCAGAGTTCAAGGGATGAGAAATGAGATCGACCAACCAACCAGACAATCATTCAACCAAAGCCGTATTTGACATTTTAATTATCTATTTATCCACCATCTAAATAAAATCCAATTACTAAATAAATGGAATTTAAGTTTTTTTTTTTCTCTCTTTTTTGTAGGATTTCTGTGGAATAGTCAATGATTTTGAACAAAACTCTTTTCTCTTGCTACCTCAATTCAATCTTGATCCTCTCTCGACTCCCTTATTCCGATGTTTCTATTGTCCTCTCAATATAATCTTAACCTTCTCACTGTCCAACCCTTAAATAAACTCTTCCAATTTTCCTTCTCCCCATTCCTGTCACGTGTCTGGTCTCCTGTCTCGATTTTATTATTCCACTGAGAATTGAGAAACGTTTTATTTTAAATTTAAAAATAAAAAAATAAAAATAAATAATCCATATTAAATAACACATTACTTTAATTTTATCTTATTCCAGGATTATTATCTCAATATAATAAGAAAATTAAAAAAATAAAATTCTAACTAAATTATATAGATAGAGATAGAAGATTATGTTCTATTAATATTAGTTTTTATAAAACTACACAATTATCTTACCATGATATATTTTATAATCAAATGATGTATAAAATTTAATACTTTATAAATATAAAAGAATGAAGAATAAATCATTATGAAAGCAAAAATGTTAATATGTATTGAATTATTACAAATAAAAATATATATTCATAATCATAAATTCTCATAATTATATATTTCTATTTGTTCAGTCTAGTAAACTTTATTTTCGATAAATATCCAATTAAATATAAAAATTTCAATTTTTTCCAATATTCTCGATAAATTATTATAATAAAAGAATCAATTAACAAAATTCAGGTAATTATTTACATGAGCTCCACAAGCTTTATTAATTAAACTAAAAGAGATCATGCAAAAAGTCATAAGAAAAAGTTGTTTAGAATCATACAAGGAATAGAGCATGGTAAGTTTCATGAACCCACCTATATAGCTGCGGCTGTCAACGAAATAATTACCTTTTAGAAATAGTTTTATCCATACTAAAGTTATTTAAAGACATTTTCGGTTTTTTAAATTCGGTTTATTTTATTTTAGAAATAGTTTTATTCATACCAAAGTTATTTAAACGCTTTTTCGGAGTTTATATTTTCTAAAATAAAATAAACCGAATTTAAAAAACCGAAAAGTCGTTGTGGGAATTCAACGTTGAGATAAGATACAGATTGTTGATATAATCCAAATTTTGAATTTGATTCTCGCTCCCATCAATAGCGCCACCTGATAATGTGCCGTGGTGTTGCCACCAACAACCATAAAAGAAAAGATAGTCAAAATGAATAGGAAAATTGGTAATTATTTCGTTGACACCCGCAGCTAGGTGGGTTCATGAAACTTACCCTGCTCTATTCCTTGTATGATTCTAAACAACTTTTTCTTATGACTTTTTGCATGATCTCTTTTAGTTTAATTAATAAAGCTTGTGGAGCTCATGTAAATAATTACCAAAATTCAGATTATTTAACTTCAAATAAATGGACTATAAGTATATTATACATTATAATAAGCATAAATAATTAAAATCATTCATTTTTTTTTTATTTTAATCATTTTGTTTCTAACAAGATACACACAATTAGGATTTTAATAATGCATTGTGATGATTTATTTATTTTTATAATTTATTCATCTAACTACATTTTTACATTGATTTATACAAATTAAATTGTTTAATGTTGTTTAATGCTATGCCAAATTTTGTGAAGTTCAATAATTTAATATAAAAACAATAATTTAATATAAAAATTATTAGAATTCTAAATATTTGCAAAGGTTGACTTTTTTGTTTTTTGTTTTTTTCAACGGCTATTGAAACAATTTTTTTAAGTATTAAATTCTTTTATTACAATGTTTTATATATATATTAAATGCCTCCTCTCATGAGAGTTGAAGTTTTTAGACATTTAACAAATAACAAAAAAATAAAGTCTTTGTTTATTAAGACGGGATTTATCATTAGAAAAGATTCATTTTTATGACTTCATGCTCCATTCTTGCTGAAAATGCGAAGTTGAACTTTCCCTAGAGATCCACACGAATGAATTGACAAAGCATCATTTGTAAAAGACTTGTTTGAAAAGATATAAAACTAATAATTTCCCGGTTGCCAGCAGCTGTCACAACATCGTTTACCCTGATCTCCACTTGAAGTCGATCATATTACCCTGAGCTCGACTTTTTGTCCCTCATTTATAAGCCGACAACGGATGGACTTCTTCAAACGATTACCCAAACTTTGACACTCATCCAAAAAGAGAATTCTTTTTTGAAAAGTCAATCTCTGTATTTCTCACTTTGACTTAAGCTAACAAGATTTTTGAGTAAAATAACATCCTCTTCGTTTATCAAATGAAAAATCATATATCTTTGACGAAATCTACATCAAAGGTTTAAAAAAAAAAATTAACATTTGCAAGATTATTGAAAGTTGCTTTAAGAAAACAAATTTAAAATATACTATCTAAATCTAAAAATATAGTAATGTATACTCATTCTAAAATTTATTTATTTTATTATTTTGAATTTATTCTAAAAATTATATTTTATCATGTAAGTACTTTTATTTGCAATTTAATCAACTGAAATTAAAGTTAATACAGTAGAACCTCGATAACTCAAACCTCGGTAACTTGAAAACCTCTATAACTTCAAAAAACAATATGTTCCCTTCCCATTGTAAAAGACGAAAACTTGTCGAATTCCCTAATTTAGAACAATGTTTGTTTACTTGGTTGAAACAGTGTCGAAACCAAAGCATCAGTGTTAGTGGACCAATACTGAAAGAAAAACCTGAAGAGTTCGGTAATTCGCTGAAAATCAAAAATTGTAAAGCCAGCAATGGCTGGTTAGAGAATTTTAAGAAACGACTTGATTTTTAGCCTTTGAAAAAATGTTATTAATCTATCCCTAAGGCCCGATTCACACACAAGTGGCGTATAGCACTGGCGTGGTTCTGGCGTGGAACAGGTTTGTAATGTAATTGCATTAGCTTATGACTCAATACCCACAGATATGGCGTGTTGGAGGCGTGGAAAATGGCACGAAGACCACTCCGCTCCGACTCCACCGGTGGCTCGTAGGGACTGGCACGCCACTTCTAGACCATTTGGAGTGGTCTTCGTGCCATTTTCCACGCCTCCAACACGCCATACGCCATATCTGTGGGTATTGAGTCATAAGCTAATGCAATTACATTAACAAACCTGTTCCACGCCAGAACCACGCCAGTGCCATACGCCACTTGTGTGTGAATCGGGCCTAACATAGACCCTTGATAACTTAAAACCTCTATAACTTAAAATATTTTGTGTTTCCCTTGGACTTTAACTTATTCTACTGTAGTTAAATTTTATACTAAAACAAATATTTAATAATACTTTTCGTAGATTAGTGCTGTAATGTTAAACTATGGAATTTAAGCCTCACCCAAAGTTCATAAAAATTGAAATTGAAATATTAAATTGAAGATTATAAAAAAAAAAAAAAAAAAAACAACTAGCGATGAAATGATTAAAATTCCAATAACCTAAAAAATAATTAAAATATAAATTTTAATATAAAATTTCTCAATTAATCTATCTTAGCTATATGCATTTTATCTCTTGAACAATTCCTCTCACTTCACTTGAAGTAGTCAAATTTTAACCCTACCCCTTCAATTTTTATTCATATTAGATTTTATTATTGATTTTTGATAGGATAATTTCGCCATTTGTTAAATATTCAAATGGCCTATAATTCAGTTATAAATATACAGTGAAAACCTTTCGAACTAAAAAAAAAGAAATTATAATAATATATAATAAATAAGTTTAACTATATATATATATCACACAAACTGCTTTAATCTCCAATAATACAACGCTACAATCTCAATAAACAAAGATTATAAAAATACAATATAATAATAAAAATATTTTTAAAGTAGAAAAAAATAAAAATTTTATTTGTTTATTTAATATTAAAATTTTGTTTTATGATAGCGATTTAATGTTGATATAAAATAACAGAAAGAAATTTAATAGATAACTGTTGAGATTTTTTTTTTATATATATATATTTTTTTCAGTATTATACAAAGAAGCAACATAAAAATATCGAGTGCTATATTAACAATCAATTTTATTTGATTAACTACTTTGATATTTATTTATTTATTTATTTATCTCGATTGATGATTTAAATTAAATCAAACAAATCAAAATCAAAATCTTGTCTAAAAGTTAGCTTTACAGAATGTTGTTGATTTCAAAATTGCCTCGATCAACTTTTCCATATAAATTCTCGTTAGCTGGGAGTTATACTGAGATTGATCTATGCATCTTGAATTCTCTAAGGATTGCCTCACCCTCACTTATCAGGGGGAAGTTTATTTATTTAGACAACCTATGGTTCATCCTTCAATCTCTTCCATAAGGGTCTTGCGAAAAAAATTACCATTGAAAAAATTATATAAAGTGGGTGTGTTTTTTTTTTTTAGAAAAAATCTCTGACTTTTATCCATCCTTTGAAAGGGCAGCGCGTATCAAGTCGGTTATCGCCTAAACGGGGTAAAGGTGTTACACGATCAGTACAACGGATCCTCTCCCCCCTTTAGTTTAATTTTCTTGATCTGAGATCGCTATTTTTATTTAAAATAGCTTTGATCTAAGTGAGCTTCCCATAAACACCAATTAGTGAGAAATTTTCTGTCTGGGCTTGAACCAGCGACTACGACGTTGAGTCTCAAGTGTATTGCCACTGATTGAGTACCGATTTCGGAATACTCTGATGTGTTTTGAATTTAAATATACCTCTTGTATATACTTATATATAATTTGTTGTCGGTAAGGGGATATAGGAGAAATGTGTTCTGGGATAGTGATGGATGAAGGATTGGAAACAAGAGCGGGTAAATGGGGTAATTCGAACTTGATAATAAAATTATTCAAAAAAATATTCAAACACAATTGATTGAAGATAAAATAAATGTAATGCGACGACGGTGAACAGAAACGAACAGAAACTAACTTTTCTTAAAAAATAAATAAATAAATAAAATATTAAATTTCATAATATTTTAATATAGACACATTTTTTCAGATATTAGATTCCACCTTAGATATATGAATTTTATCATGTTGAAATATATTATTGTTAGTTTTCATATATTTTTATAAGTTCTTATAATTTGTAATTCTTTTCACTATTTCTTTTTTGACTTAAGAATTTTGTGATTTTCCTTTTAAATTTCAATATTTTTTTTTTCTTAAATAATTTATATTATAATAAACATAAATTTTGGATGAATACTCTTATAGTTTATTGTATAATGAATAATCATTTTCAATGAGAGATAATACATATTATATATAAATAGTTTACATACCTAAATAGAGAACATATTTCCAGAATAAAATTTATTAATTTATATATGAAAATATTCATCTTTGATAATATTATTCAAAATCAAAATAAATAATACAAATATCTATTAAGAAAATTATAATAAAATTTAAATTTTTACGATATTAATAATATATATATATATATTGATGAAAAATAAACAATTTCTCATTTCGATTGAATAATAGAAAATAAATGAATTCTTTTTGTTCCTCAAGTGAAATTGCTTTAGATAATAGAATAATGGGAATCCCCTTTTAATAATGGTATGTGTTTGTGGAAAAGCAATGCGATTATCGTTTTAGTGAAGTGCTTGAATAATTTAATCGATTATGAATGTTGGATGAAAGTTGGTCAAAGAATGGTTTGGGGATGGAGCTTACCAAAATTCTTCTCCCCATCAAAATGAGACTACATAATATAACATGAATTTTGTAAATGAAATATTTCAACAATCATCCGTTCAATCTTTTCCAGTTTGATTTAATGTTATGATTCTATTCCCCATTCCCATTTATTTTATCAGACAGTATTTTCTATTCTATAGTATTTCTACCCTATATTTTGAAAAGTTGCGTGACGTGTAGATACTTTTCTACAATCCCAACAGACTGATTTACTTCGGGGACTAAGGAGTCTTACCCTCGTGATTTCTCACACCTCACTTGGAGAAATCAAATTTTCACCCTACTCTCTCAATTTTTATTCATAAATCTTTCTTCAAATTCCCTTTCATTTGGGGAAGATTGGGCCTTCTTTGTCCTTCTAAACCACTTAGCAACTCCCTTCTTTAGTAATAGAAAACATTAAAACAATTATTAGATTTTATTTTTAATTTCATATTTTAATAACTTTTATAATACAATATAATATACTAGTATATTTTTTTAATTAAAATACTAATTGAAAATATGTCATAAATAATTACTCAGAGAATATAATATGATAAATTTGTAATAATTTTGTGTCAATTTTCGTTTAAGGAGATTGAGATCGTTAAAATATTATAGCTTAGAAAGAGGGAAGGAGCCCTCCCTTCATATACGTACACTCACACATTTAAACATTTTAACTACCACTACAATCAAATTAATTAGGATTTTCCATACGAGCTAAATCTGGAAAATTAGCGTTCCCAATAAAACGATGAAATTACAATTAATCTAACCAAGTTATATATATATTACGATGGATTACTATAATTAATTACCACCCTCTAGAAACCTTCTAAATAAATAGAATCTCTATTTAAAATAAAATTAATTCTAAATAATCATTAATTATAACTTGAAAAAAAAATTTAAGAAAATTAGTTAATTTTAGTAATATGATTAAAAATCTTCAATTATCTACATATATGTATATTTAAATGTTAAATTTGTAGTTTTATTTTTATTTCTATTATTAATTCAGAATTTATTTATTTATTGCCTTTATTTGGTTCTTTTTTTACAATTATGTAATTTATTTTGATTACATTGATATTGAGGAACCAGGCTCCTGGGGCAAAGGCCTATATATCCCAAAAAAAAACATTAAAAATTACCTAAAACAATATTATAAATTAAAATACAAGTATGAATTCATTTATGAAAATTTGTCCTAATAAAGCACCACATCTACTACAAAAAATTGATTGATTATAATAAATTTTGGGAAAAACAGACAATATACCGACTTACATTATATAATATACAAAAGTAAATCGGTTCAATAAATTTTGAATGGCCGTTGAAAAAATTTGACTCTTATTTCGAACTTTCATTCAATATGGCTCTAAAAAAAGGTAATTTTTGAAGTGAAACTTCTTTAGCGGCGTCCTGACATTTGGTTGAGAATGGAGAGTGAATTGAAAAATTGAAATTTCGTAACGCAAGAGAGAAAGAAGATATAGGTATAACGAGTGAGAATGAGATAGCCTCTATCTGCGTCTCCCTTTTGTGCTGTCTTTCGTTCTAATCCCCACTCTAGGTCCAAAGTCCATGACGCGCATGCGCGCTAGTTAAGTCATATATAATTAGCTGGAGTGTCTCCACTCGACTATCTCGCAATTTGAATTGGATTAAATAACATAATATATTATATTTAAATTAAATTTAATTAATTATAAATTATAAATAATAAATAATAAATATTAAACCAGCGCATGTTTGGCTTTTTGTTGATGGCACCACGTTACGTGTTGGCGCGTGAGATTTGCAGTGTTAAAAAATTAATTCTGGTAATTTTAGCGAATCAATCAAGCTGAAATTCTATATATAGCAGTTTTATACAATTATTAATCATGTGAAAAATTATCAAACATATATCTTTATTTTTACGGTCACTTTAGAGGAAAAAAAATCAAAACGTTGTAGGTAATGACCCTCTTCCGGTTGACCTACATTTCTCAAAAGTTGATAGAAAACTATGAATTTTGAATAATGTCCATGTACCAAATTTCATCATTCTAGCTCAAACCGTTTTTGCGTAATCTTGCCTACATACATACACACACACATACACACACACACACACACACACACACACACACACATACAGACATTTTTCTCAACCTTAGTGAAAATGATTCAGGAACCTTCAAAACGTATAAAAACATCAAAATCTCAACATCGAAAATTTTCGTGATCGCAATACTATCTCTGGCGAGATAGTAAAAATTGATATTTATATATATATATATATATATATCGTGAAATAATTAAAATTCTCAAGTCAAATATACAGCGTGCACGCATACCGACGCATGTAATTGTGTGTGTGAACATGGTCGGCGATTCACACGCCAACACATACAGTTATGTGCGTCGATGACCATTCACGTTATTTATCCGAATCTCAACATTACTTTAACACTACTAAATCAATTTAAAATTATTATTGCATTTAAAACTCCTTTTCTCTACTCCACAGATTTCACTATGCCGAAAAAAAATAACGACCAAAATTTAGACGATATTATTTATTTCATACACCGTTCACTACTGGTTTATAGCCACACAGGTGCTAATGCACTTGAACGAGGCGAAGATAAAATCCCTCTAATTCTCGGGGGAGATTTTAATGTAAATTTTGGATCTGATGATTCGTTGCCGTTGATCAACTTTCTTCGAGAAACATTTGGTCTGCTTATAAATAACGATCCCAAGGAATCAACAACAAAATCTGGAACTACAATAGATGCTGTTTTTACACGTTATATAGAAAATATCGAATCACGAACATATATATCTTATTTTAGTTATCACAAGCCATTAATATCAGTATTACCAATTGAATCACCAACCGACAATAGTACAGGCAATGTAGATATGATGATAGAGTAGATAATAATAATAATAAAGCGAATATTTGTTACGAAAATTTTATACTGTTATATGTCTTTCGAAATGATCCCTTTATTTTTCTCTATTTCTCTCTCACTCACACTCTCAACTAAAATTTATCTTATTCTCTAGATTGTAAGAAGTTTCACTTCCGCCACGTGTACGATGCTGCACATTTTGCTTTTTTTTTTTTACAATTGTTTTCGAAATATGGTCCTCCGGCCCGGAAGACATTTTGAAAATTTCATTTTGGTCCGCACTTAAAAGTAATTGCCCACCCCTGGTTTAGAGGAAAAAAATCAAAACGTACTTACCACCCTCTTCCGGTTGAGCTACATTTCCCAAAAGTTGATAGAAAACTACGAATTTTGAATAATGACCGTGTACCAAATTTCATTATTCTAGCTCAAACCGTATTTGCGTAATCTTGTCTACACACACATACAAACACACACACACACACACACACACATACAAACACAGAGACACACACACAGAGAGACATTTTTCTCAACCTTAGTGAAAATGATACAGGAACCTTCAAAACGTATAAAAACATCAAAATCTAGACATCGAAAATTTTCGTGATCGCAATACTATCTCTAGTGAGATAGTAAAAATGATGATGATAATAATAATTAAATGAAATAAAACATTTTGATACATTATAAACAAAATAACATAGATCAATTGCTTTTATTTTTAAATTAAAATCCATGCAAATGAAAGTAAAATAAATATTAAAAAAAAAACAATTTTGTTATTATAGTTTATTGTATATATTGATGTTTCTCAATGTTTAAACAATTTCGTTTTTATATTAGAGTGAGTAAATATTGATCTCTCTCTTCGTTTTGTCTTTATTAACAGTTTTTAATAATAAATAAATCCTTTTATATTCGTTCAAAGTGGTTTTGTTTTCATTTATTTTAACCAAAACATAATTTGTTATAATTCGTTGGCTTGATCCTTCCCTCTCTTGATTTTGGCTCAAGTGTTGATTGCGTGATTTATTTATTTTATTTTTCTTTTATTTATTAAGAGGTTATCTCTCTCTCCGTTATTGGTACGGATGAATTTGTCTTGGTGGTTAAAAGAAGAACAGAACGTGGCATCTGGGGAGCTAATACTGAGCTTACATACAAACTGGAAAAGTTCGATCGGGCTGTGCTCCAGGAATAACTGACCCACCCACAACTCTCATCACCCTTTACCACACTCTACACATAAGCCCTAAGTTTGCTCGATATTTGCTGCCATGCCTGATGTTCTATATTTAGCCTATACAAAAAATTGTTTAACTCTCACCATTTCACTTTTTCCTTGAAATATATTAGCCAATTTTTACCGACAGGAAGGGAAGGTTTTCACACCAAATTTCACATGTGGAAATTTTTACATATCTCAACGAATCATGCATTTTGTTAACAGAAAAAAAACATTTTTAGCATGATGACTGCCCGTCCGTCCCTTGAGTGTCCATATCGACGTGTACAGTTTGAACGATTCAACGGATTTTAATAAAATTTGGTATATTTACTTAATGTATCAGTAGCATGAATTCATTAACTTTTGGTGTATATCCGGAAACCGGAAGTGGTAGTTTCCAAAGTAATTAATTAATTTCATATTCATTGTCAGAAATTTTTCACTTAAAATATAGTAGTAATTAATAATTGAGTAATTAAACTAAAAATAAACACCAAAATAATATTTTAATTCAAGTTTTAAAAATATTTTTTTGATGCTTTATATATATATATATATATATATATATTATTATCAGATTTATCAGGGATATGATCACGTATTTTTGTGAGATTGTTTTCTATCATATCCCTGATAAATCTGATAATAATAATAACAATAAAATTCACGGAAACCTAAACCAACATATATATATATATATATAATTTTGTTTGGAAATTTACTTATTTCAAATCATCGGTCGGTTATGTGCTTGGCCATAACTCATTTTTTTAATTATATTCTTCAAATATTTATATTAAATTGTGTAAAATATAAATTTATACTATATATACATAATTTGCAATTCGTTGTTTGCCCTTAGGCAATTTCTTATTTGATTATTTGCCCTAATCTTAAAGAAATTTTGATTGTTATTCATTTGAACCATATATTCTTCTCAAGACCATCTATCTACAAACCTTAATCACGATTAAATTATTTATTTTTACGGGTAATTTATATAAGAAAATGATCAATTAAATTCTAAGCACCTATTGAAAATTTATTTTTCCTTAATTTAATAATTAAGAGTAAATATTTACAATTGCCAATTGGAATTTAAATACTTGATGTTTAATTATATATTTACTTTATTCTTTAAATTCCCCATTATCCTTTTATAAAACTAAATGATTGTTTTTGATTATGTATTCAGTGACAACTTAATTTTTTAAATAATAATTTTGAGATTAAAATTTTTTTTTAAATCAATTAAGAAAGTCTTATATTAGCACTCATTATTTTATTTTATAATATAATATTTAAAAATTGTTGCTATTGCTGCTTGGTTAAATTTCAAGTTGACATTTCGCTTCTTGCGTATTTCGGTTGTTACACCATTAGACAAAAGTTCTTCTTTTCAACTAATTATAAAGTTTTTATAATTTCTTCTTCTTGTGTAAAGTCCATTAATTCTGAAAAAAAAATATAAGATCTAAAGAATCGATTCTGTTATGGTTTTTTTTATGCATTAGGAGTAAATTTATTCCATTTGCTCTCATAATTAATTTTGTCATATCAATTTAATTATTATGCATCCTAAGGAAGAGTAGGGAGTATAATTTATTCAAGAATACTTATCATTAGAATTGAGTAGCGGGTGGACACTCTATGATCGCGATAGTGATAGGTTCTGCTCACGCAAGCCACGACTTTTACTCACCTTCAATTGAGGAAGTCGCCTTCCAAACCCTGTAAAAATCCTATTTATTCAATATTGAAATCTCTTTTACATATACTCCATCCACTTACCAACCCATCTAGCCAACGTGACGTTTCATTGCTAAACCCCTTAATCATTCAATGGCGAATCCTAAAACAAAATGTTTGAGAAACCTGGCAATAGTTATACGATGCTTAAATCCGAAAAGGAATAAGAAAATAGGCTTAAATCAGGGATGTCCAACCTCTTAATTTAATGGGCCACATCGCAAACTTAAATATTTAACTGGGCCGCAAAATTACCAGAATATGTTAAGCCTAGCTAGTGAATCTCTCAAAACTTATGGAGATTTTTGGGGATAGAGGTGGTTTTTTGTTTTTGAATGTTGCAGCCTTTTTTTTATAGCCTCGAAGTTATAGGTCGCTTGCCGGACTGTGAATTCTTTAAAATTTAACTCCAAAATGAGTCAATAGTGGGCCGCATCAAAACTTTGAGTGGGCCGCAATGCGGCCCGCGGGCCGCGAGTTGGACAACCCTGGCTTAAATAATATGAAAAAATGGTGAATTATTTAAATACCTCTATATCAAAAGGAAATTGAATATTTTAACTTCAAAAGATATAATTTTTTATGTATTTGTTTATTAGAAAAAAATATATGCAATTATTTTGATGTAAATTCTTAATTAAGAATTAAGATATATAACTTTTTTTTTATTTTATATATTTCATATTTCTTAAAATCCAATTATACTATAAGCAACCGATTCGATGCAATGTTTACCCTAAGATGGTACTAAAAACCCTTCAAAATTTATGATGGACATTAAACTGTTGAACCCTCTTCCCCATTAACGAAGGCCTAGTCAAGTTGGAGAAAAAATTACCGCATTATTAGTCGACCCGGTCATTGAACAGAGGACGAACAGACTATGCAAATTAACTCTATTTCCAAGGGATGTTACCACCAATCGTGAATAGTTAAGGGTAAACTGCCACCTGTCGCTATCCTAAATTGATCTCTGTTAAAACAATCAGGAAACTTCACTCCTTCAACCTTTAATATAGGCTTTATGTTATTGTTTAATACCTTTAAGTTTAAATCTTTGTTAATGGGAGTATTTTATTAATTTTCTAATAATTTTATATTATATATTAATATTTAATTTATATGATCTATATACAATCGATCATTTTCATAAAGTATCAAATTAAATGTTAACACAAAATATTTTATTATATAAAACGTAGAATTTCAAAATGTAGAAGAATTTAAATCCTTTACTCACGGAGAATAATAATATTCGAGAAGAATTTATATAAATCGAGGTTGCAATCAGGTAACGCCTGTTATCACGCAATAAAGGGATTTTTTTTATCAAAATTATTATCAAAGGGAATCAAAATAAAAATATATAAAACAATTATTTTACCGGTTGTATTATTAGGGGCAGCATGGCTGAGTAAGTAGAGTACTAGATTTCTACACAGGAAGCCTGAGTTCGAATCCCAGCATAGAACTCAAGATTATATATTTATTTAATTAATTAATTAATAAATAAATTAATAAATATAAAAATCTAATTCAATTTAACATCGGCTGCCCCACCGAAGAAGGCAAGGGGAAACCACTTCGGTCAAATTTTCCCATGAACACCCTATGACTCCTGTGGAGTTATTAGGGCCACGACACTTCCGCTAGGAAGTTATCGACAACGAAGAAGAGATTATATGGATGTGAGGCATGATCTATGATCCTGGGAGACGAGCGTAGATTTAAAGTATTTGAAAATAGGATTCATCGCAGCATTTATGGACTAGAAAGATGAGGTCACCGAGGAAAGGCAGAGAGTGCATAACGAAGAATTGCATGACCACTATGCATCTTCAAACATAGTTAGATTAATAAAATCAAGAAGGCTCATGGCTAGAATGGGATTATAGAACAGAAAGAATGACGAAAAAGATATTGGTGGGGAGACCGATTGGGAAACGATGACCAAAAACGGGGTGATCGGACACTGTAGGAAGGGACTTAAGAGAGATACGAGAAAATAGAAGTTGAATAGGTTAAGCTCAGGATAGGATAAGACTTGGAGGAATTTGGTTGCTGCGGCCAACTTTCGAACTCCGAAGAGTCACAGAGATAGATAGATAGATAAAATTAAATCTATTCAATGGTAAATGAGTAATATGATGATGCAATAAGGAACTTGTTAAGGTGTAAGGTTCAAATCTAATCAAATTGAAAAAATTTTACTAAATATATTTTTTTATATTAGAAAATAATAAAAGATCATGAAATGTGAATTTAGATACTAAAAAACTTCTTTTGAAATTGTTTCTAATAGCTAATTAATATGCTTTCTTATCTTTTTCAGTATTTTATTCGCTGATATCGTGGGCTTCACTGTTCTTGCGTCGCAATGTACTGCTCAAGAATTAGTGCGCCTCTTAAACGAACTATTCGGCCGATTTGATCAACTAGCCAATGTAAGTAAATATAATTTCTTATATTCATTTGGATAATCTACAAAAATAATTCAATAAAACGAAGAATTTATTCCTGACATGTTATCATGGTTTAATAAATTGCAACCAAGTTGGTGTATTTCAGTCTCGTTTTTTTTATCCAGATAGTCTATATAACGATCGCATATATTCTTCTCAAACAGAGACAAACTAAGATTATATCCAGTGACTTGATCACGATTCTTTTATTTCAACTCGCTTTAAATGCAGTTGATTAGTCAAGTGATTTATAATTTCATTTTAGAAATATTATAACATGAATGAAAATGAATGCCCATTTAAAATATTTTTTTTTATTACCTGTGCTTGTACAATTAAATAAATAATCAAAAGAATGAATAAAAAATATTTAAATTATATAAAAAAGCATTTTTTTTATATATATAAATAACTTTTTTTAAAAATTATTACTTTCTAAGAGTTTCGAATTCATTGTAAATAAAAAGTAATGATAGGATTGTGAGATAAAAAAATAAAAGAAAATAAAAATAAAAAAAGTTTAGTATTTCGTTGAGTCTTTAGATCCAACGAATCTATTTATTACATTTCTACGAGAATATATGGGTGTTTGTTTATGTGTGTGAACTCTCAAGCTTCTACACCGTTTATCCAATTGAGTTTGAATTTTGTACTTGTAGATACGTTATAAATCTTCATCATCCTTCACTACTGTATTTTAAAGTAAAATCTAACTTTTAGAAAACATTTTTTAAAAAATATATTTCTTAAGTAAAATAAGTTTAATTTATATTATAAAATTCATTCTTTTGATTTAAAGCCTTTTTATATCTCTTTGTATTTATACTTTTAAAAATCAATTTATTCTTATATAAAATTCAAATTACATATGTATGTTGATATGTTTTGATTTATAAATCACCCCAGTGAACATCATTTAAATATATAAAAACAAAAAATAATAAAATTATTATTTATTATTATTTATTTAATATCAAATAACAGATCAACAATTTTTCTTTGAAATTATAACACCAGTTACATATTCACACGACATGGGATGTGATTGATTTATGTGATGTATGTTACTAATTAATATTTTCTAATTGTTATGCTCAGAGTTGTTTGCAATCGCTCAGGGGCTCATTAAAATTTAATTAAAACTCTCTTCAATTTGCATAAATTGTAAACAAAAATATTATTTATTATTATTGTTTACAATAATATATTATATAAATATAACTAAATCTCTCTCCAATGTATTAAAAATAAAACGTATAAAAATTGTAAAATAATATGTTTATTATATACTAATACCTCACTTTGTGTCAGGGCATGTTCAAAAAAAAAACACGACGCAAAGCAAATTAAGATTTTCTATATCAAGTCATGTAAAGATCGAAGATAGGTTTCTGGTTTACGAAAATACTACTTTTTAAAAAGAAAATTGAACAAAGTAAACAATTAAACAACAAAAATATTATAAATTTTATTATATACATACAAAAAAAAAATTAAAACAAAATAAACTATTCAATTAATTTATGAAAAACAAATTTAAATTAATCACTGTCTGATGAGTCCATAGTGGCTGTTGTCGTAAGTCGGTTTTCTTTCACAAATTATTGGTCCAATGTTTGCTGAACAGCTTTTTATTTCTACGTAAAATAAATTTCCTTATAGAAATTGATATTCGTAGCTTTCCGCTGTCAGGATCATTTTTTAAAAAAATTTCCATAGCTTTGTCAATCAAACACATCACTATGGAAGTTTGTTTTGGAGGTTAAATTAAAATTAATAAATAAATTTCATAATAATAAATTAATTAATTAAAATTAAAAAATACTATTTACAAAATTTACGATTATCTTACTAGTAATCATAAATTTTTTAAATATTTAAACATTGATTTAATTTTTCACTTAACTTTCCACTTAATTTTCCACAAAACATATCACCTTGATGTACATTCTGGAATATCCTTCCAGAGAAAAAAAAGAAAATTTCAAAAAATCAAAACCAAAACAATGCAACTTCGAAAAAAGCAAAACGAAACGACGCAAAACGAGACATTGGTGTATAGTTCATTTTATTATAAAAATCGTTTTTAATATTTAAATAAAAAATTGTTAATTTTTAAAATATAGAATAATTCAAATAAAGTGAAAAACAAACAAATTAATAACAATATTTATAAATATATTTTAAAATACTGACTGAATTGATAGTTTTGAATGTTTTTATTTTACTATAAACGTAAATAAATAAATAAATAATATTTGATGGTTTTGGAATTTAAGATTTTAGATATTTTCCATCATACTATTGGGAGGTCATTCAATATAATAACAAAAATAAAATAATATTCAAGTACACTTGTTTATTGTATTTTTGAAACTAAATTGGTTAAATTTATTTTTTCTTGAACTCAAAATTTTGAACAGCAATTCACTAAACTTTACAAAACATTTTTTTTTTCTTATTTTATTTCAACTTTGAAGAAAAACTTTCTACATTCTAAAAGAAAGGCTCTTCGGGATGGTCCTATTCAAGTGCTCACTTTGTACCCAAATAATATATTACCTATATAATATATTTTTATTTTTATCAATTTTACTGAATTTATATTTAGACTTATAGGCTAACATAAATACAACTCGAATACTTAATATGTTAATATGATTAAATATTTATTTTTTATTTATATTTAGTCACTGTAGATTTAAAGTCAAATTTATAAAAAAAATTAAATCTGTTGTTTAAATTGTTTATGCATTTGGCTGAAAATGTTGAATCTGTTCCTAAATCAGTAGTTTATTACGTTTTACTATAAACATAATATATTATTACGTCCAAACACCTCTTTCTTAGAACAGGTTTCGATTATCTTCAAGTTCTTTATTGGTAAAGTTATGTCATCAAATCTGGCATTTATGATCTTTCTTTTGAGATGAAATATCGAAATCTCGAGGGTATGTTTCTCTTGATGGTTAATTAAGAACTAGTAGATATAGTTTCAAAGTGCTGCCTGGATCTAATTCTTGGAAAAGAGCCGCCGTTTTTGTCAATTCCTCACATAACTAAATTCCTAGAATTGTTCTATTCTTTAAATGAAATTGTCCATACTTTTATTTTATTTTTAAATCACTCCTTTTTCTTTTTTTTTTTTTTATAAATTTTATTCAACTACAAGCACATTAAAAAATAATATCAGATCTGGATTTGAGACAATAACATTTTTTTTTCTTTTATCCTCTTTTCAATTTATATAAATGCTTTTTCTCCCTTTTATTACGTTTTATGAAGACTTAAATATCGACCCATTAATTTTCATCCACCACAATCCTTCGCCGAAGTTTTGTAATCATTTTCCTTTTTAATCTCTGAGCAATATTCCTGTTTCCATTTTTCTCGTGATTTTTCTCCTAGATAAGCTTCTTTGTCTTTGTCTTCTTCTTCCTCCAATGCACAACACCCTCCGCCTTTCAATGTAGGCCATTATTATTAGAACCCCAAAAGATGAACAAAATAAATGACTTTTGACAAGCCGAAAGACAACTTGGCAACTAGCCAAAGCGAATTAGAAATTGCCACACTAACTACTGCAAGTCTGACTTAGCAAAAAAACAAAACAAAAACAAAACGTTATACAATTACCAAAAATACTCAAATATTTTTTTTTTTTTATTATTATATTATTATTGATTGATCATTGCTTCACCATTAAAATAGTTTTCAATAGTTTCAATGTGTTTTTTTTAAATTCTCATATATTTGCGGTATTGCTTAAAATTTTATAAATGATTAATTAATTGTTAGTGATGTAATAATAGGCATATAACACTTGTAACCCGCCTTAACATGGTAATGTATATAAAAAAAAACATGTGAACATCAAATCATACTTAATCCTTTTGAAAATTGATCGGCTTGGGTATTGATTTATCTTCTGTTATTTTTGCCTCACTTGATTTTTACCCTTGTGCAAATAGCAAATACACAACAAAACTGTGTTGGAATCGATTTCCATTGATAATTCCCGCTAAGAATAAATGTCATTGAGAAGGTTCTATAACATTTATTTCAATCGTAGTTTTATGTATTGGAATATAATTATACTATATTTGATGAGTCTTTTTCTTTAATATTTGAAATTTAAATTCATTTATCATATCGTATCTATCTTTGTAACGCTATTAAACTCTGTTACTTTGACCATAGCAATAACATTTTCCCAAATTCGATTTTATATCCTTGGGGGAAGGGGCGGCAAAATTATTCTCGCACCCGGGCGGCATATACCCTAGGAACGGCCCTGATAATAATAAGTATAAAACCAAAATTGAATATAAGGTAGAAAAGGTAAATTTATAGAAAAATTATCGATAATCTCATAATAAGAATTTTAAAATTTAATTTATGATAATATAGTCTTATTAATTGTTTAAAATTAAGAAATTTACTTTGATTTACTAAAGTTTAAAGAACAATTGTTTCTATGATGCTTGGTCAAATTTTCAAATTCATTTGAACATTTTTAAGATAGAGAAATGAAGGGAAGATTTACTATCGGATTTATATATATATTCATTTTTATCTCACCCCATCCATTTTTTATAATACTAATATATTAAGATGTTTTGCACAACGAATATCTTCCAAAATCCTCTTTTCTTTATCAGATGTAAGGAATATAGATACTCCTATAGTTCCTCCGTTTTATTATTATTAGTTTGAGTATGAAATAATATATTTTTTTTTTATTTTTATTGTCAAACTTAAATATTTTAATATTCAATAACAATATTAAAAAAATGATAACAAATTTCATGAAATTATTTTCATAATTATATATTTTATAATTAATAATTTATTCATATTTATATATATATATATATATATATCTTATATATAAAATTCTCGTGTCACAAAACTTTGAAATCATACTCCTCCGAAACGGCTTGACCGATTCTTATGAAATTTTTTATGTATATTCAGTAGGTCTCAGGGCATGTCAGACTTCCTTTAGAAAACCGCTAATTGGTAAGGTGTGTCCAGGAAATGCTAATTAATTAAAAATAGTTTAGTTACCATACTAGCTCATAGAGGCGCTGGTGGCAAAAATTTGAAATCTTATATATACCCTTATAAGAAGCTTCCAAACAAAAGCGGTTGCTGGCCGAGCGAGCTAGCGCGTCTTCTTATGACTCAGGGTGCAGGGTGCAACCCTGAGTTCGAAACTTGCAAAGGCACATTTTTTTCTTTAAATATTATATATTTTTTTTTTAAATTTATTAATTTTTATTATTTTAATATTTTATTAAATTAAATTTTATTATTAAATTTTATTTTATTAAATTAAATTTTATTTTATTAAATTAATAATTATGTCAATTAATTTTTTCTGCATAAATAAACATATATAAAAAACTATATAAAATTTGAATTTTCATTCATTCATTTAAAATGATATTAAAATATTCCTTTGAAATATAATAAATAATTAAATTAATCCCTACTAGGGCCTCGGGGGGGGGGGGGGAGGTAACTTTCTCTTTTTGGAAAAACCCATAATGCCATCCCCAGCTCGACTATCTATATATAAAAAAAGGTTTTTGTCTGCATATTGCTCAGAATTTAAAAATTATTATAATATTTCACTTTTTATTTTAAATTCTAATATTTAAATATCAATTAAATTAAATAATTTATTCTAAAAGTTCTCATTTAAATTTATTTAATAAAATATTTAGATCATATTTAACTTAATTTTTATTTATTCTTTCTATATAATTGAATATTTCTTCTTTTCTATTTGAAAGTGAAAGCTTAAAAAAACTGAATATATTATTTTTAAACTTTTATCAATACAAAAATATTTTCAAAACTTCAATTAAAATGACAAAATTTTATTATTTTTGTTTTTGTTTCAATTATTAATTACAAATATATTTTAAGTGCAAAAATGATTTCTTGGTTAATTAAAATATGTTTTTTAGACAAATGATATTACGAGATGTTTTAAATTTATGTCTTTTTTATATTGAGTATTTTTTTTTTAAAATTAAAATTTGTTTTAAATCAAAATTATTGTATTCTATTATATTTTTTTATTAATAGGCTTCTTTTTTTATTTTTAATTTTTAATAAATTCTCTTTTTTGATATGATATTAATAAAAAATAATATTCAATTGTATTTAAATTTAAAAATTAGAATATTTGAATTTTTTTAAATTTTAACACATGTAATCAATCATATGGATAACGAATGGAACATTTTGAAAATCAAGTTGGTATTAAATTCAGAAAAAAATACTGATATATAGAATATAATAGACCATTCGAATATAATTTAAAACTATTTATCTCCTTTTATTTTAAATTTAAAAAAACGGAGTGTTAAGAAATTAAGATGCCTGGATAGGTAAATGGGCTGGAAGAGGAGGTAATTTATAATTTTCTTCTAATTCAGATTGAAATTAATGGTGATAAGAAAAAATATTTAGTAACAAAATCTATATACAAAATGTAGAATTTGAATATGTAGAAAAATTGAATGTAATCACGAAGGATAATAATATTTGAGAAGAATATATATATTTAAATCGAAGTTGTAATCGGGAAACGCCTGTTATCATGCAGTAAAGAGGCTTATCTCATCAAAATTATTATCAAAAGGAATCAAAATTAAAATATATAAACCAATTATTTTGCCTGTTGTATTATATGGGTGGGACGCAAGGTCTATGACCCTGGGAGATGAGAGTAGATCCAGAGTATTCTTTCCAGCATTTATTGGCCAAAGAAAGATGAGGTCACCGGGGAATGGCGGAGACTGCACATCGAGGAATTGCATGACCTCTATGCATCTTCAGAAATAGTTAGGGTTATAAAAGCGAAAAAGCTGCGATAGGCAGGGGACGCGGCTAGAATGGGAGAGGAAAAAGATTTTGGATTGGAAAACGTCCGCTTGGAAGACCAAGGACGTGTAGGAAGGGACGTAAGAGAGATGGGACAAGGGCTCAGGATAGGGACACTTGGAGAAATGTGGTTGCTGCGGCCTAGAACTTTCGAGTTCCTTAGAGTCACATAGATAGATAGATATAACATATACAATAATAATATATATAATTAATTTAGTGATTAAATTAAAATGTATTTTAAATAAAAGAACACAAAAAGAAATGAATGTTTTATGTAATATACTGATTGAAACAAAATGGATGAAAACCTTTTACTCGGGGGGGTACAGGGGGCGGAGCCCCCGTCTAGGTGCGGAGAGCGCCGAAGGCGCTCGGGGCAGCTAGTATATATATATATATAATATAGCATATATGTATGTATAGATATCTAGATATATAGAGAGAAGGAACCATACATAAATATTGACATTATCATACCCTATGTGGTAAGTTATTTTCTTACCAGTCCTTTTAGTCAATATTTTACTCGAACATCTCATTAAACGGAATATTTACTAAATATACATTACATTTATTAGATAGTATATATTATTAGTATATATTTGATGGAATTTTACATAAGAAAATATAAATTTTCATTAACTTGAGTAAACCCAATCTTTTCCCCTTTTTACTTTAATTTACCCTTATTATAAATAGTACCGGGACCCCGAGCCTCGGCTCGGTACTTAAGTTAAAAAAAATGATTCATTATTATTGGATTTGGCTGGTAATATTAATACCTGGGACACCGAGCTCTCGCTCTACCCTTTAAAAAATATTGATACACAATTCTTTAATTATTTATTACAATTATTAAATGTTACACATTTGCATCAATCTGATTAAAATTAATGAACTTGTGCTCCTCAATAATACATAAATATATAATATATAGGTACATATATTTTTTTTCTATAGTGTTTTTTTGAAAAACTGTTTAGCGCCCCAAGTGGTTATAAAACAAACTAAAGACAAAAAAACGTGCTTTGCAGCTTTTCGGAATTAAAAAAGCAAAATTGGCAGTCGTGGGACTGGCCGACAGAAGTGAAAACTTCTGCGTAAGAAATTTTAAAACAGACGAAATTCGCGCTATTTCACGAGAAAGATGAATTTCATATGCATGTATATATATATAACTTATATATTATTTTAAACATATATTTTAAACAAATTTGTAACTTATATTTATATATATATAAATACACAACTTTGTTTAAAATATTGCAATACGAACTGTTTTATAATTCTTATCTCTAACATAAAATATATATTTATTATGTGAAGTTCATTTCGTATAATTTTGATTATATATGTATATATGAAATGAACTTTACATAATAAATATATATTTATATGTTAGAGATAATTTATAAAACAGTTCTAATGACAATTCAAATTTCGCGCTCTGTTATAAGAAATTTGAAAGCAGATGGTTTCATGGTGTTGGTCACGATCACGCGAGTTCTATACTTTTTCCCCATCCCGCAAAAGTGCTCAACGCCGCTAAAGAAGTTTTCACTTCAAAAATTATTTAATATTTGGAAATATATCTGACTTATAGAAAAAATGAATATTAATTAAAGAAAGAAATAGTTTTTAAAATATCCTGAATAATATGTAACAATTTTCAAGATAGAAATTTATTACAATATTACAATTATTAACTGTTGCATCATTGCATCAATCTGATTAAAATGAATGGAACTTCGGGTACTCAATAATAATAAATAAAATAATATTAATAAATATATTGAATAATATTTTATTGAAAAAATATTAAAACTTATAAAACTATCTAAAACTTTATTAATAAAAGAACAATGAATAAATAAATATAGAATAGTAATTTATTAAAAAGTAAACAATAGATAAAAAGAAAAAAAAATAACAAAATCATTATTTTCATTTTTAAATAACGATTCACCCGGCGAGTTTCGAACCGACGAAATCCACTCGTTAAAACATCAGTCCAACCGCTGGACTATATGTATTTAGATAAAAAATTGTCATTTTTTTACTGTCTTAGCAGGCAGTATTAAAAATTTTGACGTTTTCCATATAATATATAATTTTCAATTAAGAAATTAATAATGAAGCTGTATGTTTCAAGAGATATCATCAATAAAACTTAATTTTTCTTTATAAATACTATATCTAGTGTGAATTTGAAAAAAATCGTTAGAGCGGTTTTTGAGAACCATGATATATAGATAAATACATATATACAATTTTAGCTAGCATAATAAGATAAGATAAAACTGTTCTTGAATGAATTGTACAATTTTAATGTAAATACACATTTTGAAATGGGGTGTCTGTTTTAATATTTATAAAAATTAATTTATCCATAAAATTTTTTTTATTAAATTATATAATATTTACTTTTATTTTAGTTATTACAGTTATATTTTAATTATCTTTAATGTTTCTTCTCATATAAATAAACACCAATTATGTTTTTTTCTATATTTATTTACATATGTTACATTAATTGAGACTATATTTTGAAAGAATCACTTTACCATGAAAACTCACAATAAAAAGTAAATGATTTTTCTTAATTGATATACCAATCACCATTTTTATCTATCTAACCCATTAAATGTCACAAAAACATTAATTGATTTTTTTATTTAATATTCTTTTGTCTCAAATTGCATGGGAAGTATTTCTTGTTTCGATGGCGTTCCTATAAATATAAATTTCGGATCAATTCCTGTTCATGTTGTCCGAAAGACCAAGAATATTACTTACGGTCCATTGGCTTGCTATAAATACACAGATATCTAAAACCAACTGCTCGCACCCAATTGGGTGGGACGCAAATATGATTTTCATTTTTAGACTTCTCCTCCTTCAATCTGTCATTACCATTCTTATTTGCATTTATTTATTTTTCTTTTATTTGACCCTGACATTAATTTCATTATATATATATCGTTTGTCTTAAGTCTTTTTCCTTCTCTTTGACGTTAAGAAACTCATTTTTGGATACCGAAACTACATTTCTACAACTCTTCATTTACTCTATTCAATATCTATCTTCTCCTAAACCATCGCCCTCCTTTATATTTTTGGCCCATCACGTATTTGCTCTACCCACCGGTTGTTTTCCAATTGATTTCCTCTTAAACAAACTTCTTACTATTAACCTTTCTTCACCCATTCAATCAACCTGACCCGCTCATCGCAATCTTCTTGATTTTATGACCTTTGCACTATGTTTAGGAATACATGGAGGTCATGCAACTTCTCATTTATCATGAATAATCTATAAATTCTCCTAAATTAGTTTTTCATTAATTATTATATAATTTTTTACCGACTGACGATATTAAGGGAGGTATTGTTTTCACACCAAATTTCTCATTTGGAGATCTTTACATATCTCCATCAATCATGCACTTTGTATTGGTTTTATCCTCGGTAAAAATCATCTTCATTAGTTTTTTCTTAATTTAAAATTATATGACGTCACAGCCAGTGCCTCCTTATATATTATAAATAAAATAAAATTAAAAATAATTATGTTACATCCATACCTGTTTTTATTGCATTAAATTATTTGAAATTTTTTCTATAGGTGGAAATTAATTTATTTCAAACCGTCCCTCGGTTCTGTGTCTGGCCCCAGGTCAACTTATTTATTTTATACATTAGAAAATTAAAATTTAAAAACTACTATTTAACTTTTGAACAAAGTTCAATTAATATAATAAATATATAATTAGGTAAAAAAATATAAATATATATAAGTTCTTAAAATACCAAACGACATTTATAATAAACAAAGTCACCCCTTTCTAAATTTTATCCTCTTGCTATTCACTAATATCAATTTTTAAATTTTTCATCTTCCTCTCTTTTTCCTAATTGCTTTCCCTTTAAATAAATTTTAAATCTAATTTCCCTTATTTGCCCTGTCCGCGATCACAGCACTCTCCATCAGTTTCCAATTATTTATGTTGACCTCTAGCGAATTTTTATTAAGAATATACACAAATAAAGATATATCATTCCAAACTTTTACAATGATCTGATTTAATATGTTTCTACATTTCAAAGAATTATATACTAAAGATAGAAAGTTTCTAATGTAAAATGTTCATTATTATATTTTATTCTAGAAATATTGCATTTAAAAGATATTTATTACCTGTTTGAAATATATACATTTAAATATATAAAAGTTTATCTCATAATTTATTCTTCTTACAATCATCTAATAGATATTACATACTGGAAATTGAATATATATATATATATATTATACCAATAAAGGATTTTCTTTTTGATAAGATTGGTAATTTCTTTAACAATTTGATATCATATGTTATATCATTTTATTAACTGATAGTTGCAGGTACTTGAGATCAAAGTAAGTCTATTGTATGCGAAAGTGTTATAAAGATAATGGAGTATATTTTTTTCTCTTCTAACAGTACGTTGTTGCCAATAATTCTGAATCCGTCAGAAAGCTTTTAACTTCGTTGGTCTGCTAATTGATTTGACAACTCTGACATTTTGAAATGACCCGATTGGCAAATCCAAAGAAAAAGGAAGCCCTGTCTCGATAGAAAGTTGATAAAAGTAAAATGGATAATCGTCTCGTTTCAAATAAATAGTCGAATGTATAGAGCGTTTACATTTATTTTTTATTTTTTTTTTTAAATAACCAAACGGGTGTGGCTTTATTTTTTTTTTTGATTTTATTTTTCGTTTTGTTTTGTCTCCGTATTTGGATTCTTAACGCTATCTTCTTTTTTAATCCACGAAAGAAAAGATATTGAATTAGAAGGCGAATGAAATCTAGCAAAGTCACAAAGAATAGAAGCTCAGATAACCTTTGAATCTCTTATAGAGAGAACCAGTCTGTTGAAAAGTTATCCGGATATATCATCGGAGAAAAAGGATCCTTTTGAGGACAAAATCCAAAGGATAAATCTATACATTATTTTAATAAGATGTTAGAATAAAATTAATTAATTTTTTTTTAAAAAACATTTCTTATTGAAATGTATTATTTCTTATATTTTTTAATTTTTAACACAAAAATTGAATTATTTTGGATATATATTGTATATTATTTAAATAAAAAAAAATGAGTTGTGGCTAAGCCAGAACCGACCGACGATTTGAAAAAAATTAATTTTCAAACAACACAATACTTTATATATATTATATATATAAAGTATCAAAAAAAAAATATTTTTAAAATTTGAATTAAAATGATCAAATTATATTATATTGATTTCTATTTTTAGTTTAATTATATTCAATTATTAATTACTACTATATTTTAAGTGAAAAATTTCCGACAATGAATATAAAATTAATTAATTACTTTGAAAACTACCACTTCCGGTTTCCGGATATACACCAAAAGTTGATGAATTCATGCTACTAAAAATCCGTTGAGCCGTTCAAGCTATACACGTTTATAATCTCCACATGTGAAATTTGGTCTGAAAACAATACCTAACGTCGGTCGGTAAAAACCCGAGAATATTTAATCACATATTATCAAATAATTCAAAATTGATTGTTTTCTTTTTATAAAATATTAAACCATATAAATTTAAATGTTTTTTATTTATTTTGTTTTCCTTTAGATATTTTTTACAAACTTTTATTTAGTGTGCTTTGTTTTATGTGCATTTGTCAGCATATATATTAAACGGTTAATATATTAATATACATAATAAATAATTAGATTAAACAAATATTTTAAATAATGTGTTTACAAATACCTCCACTATGGCGCTAGTATGGCTATTTAACATAAATAAACAAATATATATCAAATATAAAAATATTTTTAATTTGAACTTTTCAACAATCAATACATAAAAATTAACAATAAAAAGATGGAAAATATAGGAAAGATTTAAAAAAAAAATATTTTTTAAATCTTATTGAAACAAATACGAAATACTCAAAAAATAGAAAATATTTTAGAATAATTTATGTATTTATTTATCTATAAAATAAATAATTTTAAAAATTATTAAATCATATTATTAATTTATTATATTTATATTAAATTAAATACTTACCTTTATTTTTTTTTATAGTCTGCCTATAAAAATAGTTTTCTTTTTTTTATTATTAAATTCTGATCTAAATCTAAATAAGAAAGTAATTTTTCATTTTGTTTGATTGTATAGTTTACTTGATTGGAAAAACAAAGATAAAATAAATCTAAACATAGATTGAGAAGATCTGGAAAATCTCCTTAAGGCATTGTGGGGCAAGAGTGAGCAATAAAAAAGTAATAAAAGCCATTTTGTAGTGGTATTATTAAAAATATCACTTGGAATAAAAAGAAAAGTTCGTAAATCATTATTTTTATCGTTGATTTGATTTAGTAGTTTCGTTGAAAAGTCAAATATATAATAATTACGATTATTTTAATGATAATTATTACTAGGTGTATTAATACAATTAATTATTTTAGTTTATATATATAATTTTATTATTATTATACTAGCTGTATTCATTTTACATGTGCAATCATCCAATAAACAATTTATAAACAAATAATAGTTCTAGAGTTATGAAAAAACCATTTCATTACGTTAATAATAGTAATTAAAATTAGAGAAGTATATAAATATTTGAAATCATTGTCAAGTAATTAAAAATGAGTAACAATAAATACAAATAATATTTCTGCTATGATATTTTCATATATTTATTTATTTTAATTTATAGAAATTTATAAAATATTTATTTGTTTAGTATCCTAATTACTAATTTTTATTAAAAATTATTAACCTTTAGTTAAAACCAAATAGATTATATATTTTTATATTATATTTATATTTTATCTTTAAAACTAAAATTTGTCATTAAATGTATATAGAAAAAAATAAAAAAAGAGGATGGGGGGGGGGGTATTTACTTCGATTTTCCATTAATAAAATATGTTCTTTTGAGAAATTTTCTTATTTTTTTTATTTGAGTGAACAAATATTGACCAACCATTTTCATTTACTTATACTATACTATTTCTTTTTCTTTGTATAAAAGAATCCAATGTAGATTTAATAAGTTGACCTGTGGCCAGGCACAGAACCGACAGATGGTTTGAAATAAATTAATTTCCAGCTACAGAAACAATTTCAAATAATTTAAATGTATCTATTAATGCAATAAAAACAGGTATGGATGTAACAGAATTATTTTTAATTTTATTTTATTTATAATATATAAGGAGGCGCTGACTGTGATGTCATGAAAGGCTGGGTGACGTCATATAATTTAAAATTAAGAAAAAACTAATGAAGATGATTTTTCCCGAGGATAAAACCAATACAATGATTCGTGGAGATATGTAAAAAATCTCCTCATGTGAAATTTGGTGTGAAAATAACACTTCCCTTTTTATCGTTGATCGGTAATACTACCACTTCCGGTTTCCGGATATACATCAAAAGTTGATCAATTCATCATACTGATGCATTAAGTATATATACCAAATTTTATCAAAATCCGTTGAGCTCTTCAAGCTGTACACATCTAACATATACGGACATCATGCTAAAAATACATTTTTCTGTTAACAAAATTCATGATTCGTGGAGATATATAAAAATCTCCACATGTGAAATTTATATCGTCGGTCGGTGAAAATGGTAAGTAATGCTTATTATCAACAAAAATATGACAAATTAAAAAAAACAAAACAGTAATTAATTTAAAAAAAATATATTGAAATTATTCATTTAAAATTATAAATCATAAGATACAAAATATACTGTGAAAATTCAAATTAATGAAATATATTTATTATATATGGTAATTTAATAACATTCAACATTCAACTAATATTTACATATATATATATATTAGAAATTTTATTTAAATATATAAATATATATAGATGAATTCCTATTAATATTTTTATAGATGGTGTATGTCAAAAGTCTTGATATTATTTTGTAAATTATAAATAAGAAACCAATATAGAAACTAAAATTGAATAAAGAAATATGATCATCAATCTTTGGAGCAGATAAAATGTACTTTACTTATCTTAGTTATTTATTAATTCATCCATTTCATTCATAACAATCAGATTTGATCATTTTTCATTCAATTTATCTTTTTAGCATTCTTATCATTAATTATATTGAGAAAAATCTTTTTTTTAACTATTACGATATGATAACATACTGAATTATTATTATTTATTAAAAAAAACTTTGATTTAATTTTATAACATTAAATAGAATTTTAATTTTAATACCAATTATAACCATTTATAAAGTAAACTTATAATATCTCCTCCCCTTTCAGAGTGTATAAAATATTATAAAATTACGATTTACTCGTAATTATTAATAATAGAACATATAATTATTACTATTAATACTAGATTCAAAATTTCACTAAATAATTAATAGTTTCTATTTCAGATATCTATAATACGATCCACATTAATTAATATAATATCCAACTATTATTAGTTAAAACTAATGTATAATCCAAATTGAAATAATTGAACTTATTATTTATTCTTCTAGTCATGGAGATCAATTAAAACACTACTTTAAAGTTCTTTATCTAATAATATTATTATGTAATAATTTAAAAGTTTTATAATGATATTGATTAATTATAAAATGTAATTATATAAGAGTCAGTGAGAAGCAAAACTTAATGTTTAGAAATAAAACTCTGCATCTTATTTTTCCTAACCAATGTCGACATTTCGGTTCTGTATCTGTATCTTCTTCAGGATTATGGTATTGTTATTTTTTTCTTATCATATCATCAGTGTGTCTCTTGAATATGAAAATTTAAAGCCACAGTTTACATTCATATTTTGACTGGCCCTTCCTTCGTCCATTATATAATAATTAAAAATTTTAACATTTAAATATTCCTCTCTTTCTCTTAAAAATATTTTCCTATGCCTTAAGCGGGATTATTATTATAAAATAAAAATTAAATAAGAATAATTTAATAATAAATGTTTGGACTACTAATGGCATTATTGACTTTTACTGATGGTGATGTGTCTCTGACACCCTAAATTTTTTAAATACAAAATATCACTAAAATTAAATATTAAAATAAATTGTATCTATTTTATTCAATTTTTATGTTTTTAAAAAATAATAATCAAACTATTGTTTCGAGAACTTCTTCGTCTTCATCATTAGTCTGACATAAACCATTCAATGATAAATTGTATAATTCTAAATTTATTCATGAATCATAACGAAAATAGAAATGAATTTATATATACTAAACATCCCATAAAAAAAACTGTTTATATTAGATTTATGCTTTATTTTCAAACGAGTACTGAGAATAGATTGTCTAAACGAAAGTAGCCAATTCATTATTGATTTGTACCCCAGTCTATTATTAGTCGTCGAGTATCAGAGCTAAATGTGAATTTGCAACGCACAATTCATTCTTTCAAGTTGATACTTTTTTTTATTCACACTTGAAAGTTTATTTATTTTATTTTTTTTATTTTTATTTGGTGCATTCATTTTAAAAAAAAATCATATATAGATGTCTAATTAATTTACAATATATCATCTTTTCCTTTTTTTTTTGCATTGACCCAGTCGATAAATCCTTACCGGATATCCTTTCAACTGATGAAATGTTATCTTTATGCCATTGACGGTTACGGCTTCAAGCCAAATACATATTTCAAAAGAATATTAATTTCTATTTAATTTCCACTTGAATGGCAAGTGGAAGACAAGCTCCAATTTCAATGGATAGGTATAATTAATCAATCAACATTTTTGAACTGAAAAGATCAAATACTAAAGAATTATTATATATAGATAGCTATATACATAACATTAGCAAAAATGAGGAATTCTTTGTCCATTTATAACTATAATATTTTTTGTTCATACTGGAAGAGGTTATAGTCATATTAAAACAAAAAATGACTAGTTGTAATGTACTTTATTTACTTTTATATTTTTTTTTTACCGAGATAGTATTGCGGTCACAAAAATTTTCGATGTCGAGATTTTGATGTTTTTATACGTTTTGAAGGTTCCTGAATCATTTTCACTAAGGTTGAGAGAAATGTCTGTGTTAGTGTGTGTGTGTGTGTATGTGTGTATGTAGACAAGATTATGCAAAAACGTTTGAGCTAGTATCATGAAATTTGGTATACGGGCATTATTCAAAATTCGTAGTTTTTTCTATCATCTATTGAGAAATATAGCTCAACCGGAAGAGGGCCTACCACGTTTTGATATTTTTCCTCTAAAGTGACCGTAAAAATAAAGATATATGTTTGATAGTTTTTCAAATGATTACAAATTGTATAAAACTGCTATATATTCAATTTCACCTTGATTGAATCGCTGAAAGTACCAGAATTAATTTTGTAAAACTGCAAATCACGCGCCAACACGTGACGTGGTGCCATCAACAAAGAGCCAAACACGCGATGGTTTAATAAATATTATTTATTAATTTTAATTTATAATTTATAATTAATTTATAATTTAATTTAAATATAATATATGTTATTTAATCCAATTTAAATTGCTAGATAGTCGAGTGGAGACACCCAGGTTTATTTTTTTACATTTTTATGTAATTGATGACTGTTTTTTTTTTAATTAAAAACAAGAGTGTAGAATAGATAAAAAAAAATGTTAAATGATTATTTCATTATATATAATTATATTAATTAAAATACCAATTAATATATAATTAAATAATGAATTATTTATTAAGAGTATTTATTAAATAAATAATTATTATTATTATTTAAAATATATAAAAAAATGTTAAATGATTATTTTAAAAAATTGAATTATACTTATTCATTTATATACATTTGTTATTATAGTCGTATTATCTTCCTTATCCTATCAGTAAACATTCTTGGAAATAGCCCAAGCATCGACTACAAATTGACGTCACGAGCACTTTTCCTAGCTCATTCGATGAAGGGATGGGATGTTGCCTAGACATCATGTATTTATAGCTGCCCTGCTTAATCCATTAGCAGAATATGATATCACTCATTCAACGGTGAATCTGTTCCCATAACCACTGTTTATGTTTTTCATTATAATAACTGATTAATTGAATAAAATGTAAAAAGAACAAAGATGTGAGATTTCTATCTTTACATTAATATGTGAAAAGAAAAGTAATAAATTTTTAAATTTAAATTTATTATATTTAGATATAATGTAATAATTTAAATACTGACAAGTAATAATTATTACCTACACGGTTGTGTTGTGGGTGGTGTCACTGAGTAACACTGATTGTACTTGATCTTCAGGCATGACAAGAAAATTTTTATCTCTAGGGTCTGATACAAAGTTTACCCAACCTGTCTGATCAAAATTGGGAAACTACTTGAACTGAGAACTAATTGTCTTTAATCAAGTAAATGAAAGCAATGGTTGAGAGAGCAGCCGTTGTACTGATCATACAATTCATTTACATAGCCTAAGTGGCAATCACTTGATACGCCCTTTCATAATAATGTTCATCAACTAGAGGTTTATATATATATATATATATATATATATATATATATAGAATTAAAACCAGAGTTTTAGTTTATCAAAGAAAAGAAAGTAAATTCAATAGTAAATTTATTAATATAAATTTATTTTTTCCTGTAATATAAAACACATAATCACATATATCCACTCCCCTAATGATATCTCTGAATTTAAGTTTATTAATACTAATGTCACTTTCAGACAAAATTCGAATTTTCTAAATATAACTTCATCCAATTAACAAAATAATTATGTCTTTATTTTACGATTTTGCAAAAGTAGATACCTCAGTCAGATAAAATTAAGATTCTAATCAGAAACTTGAATTCTATTTTAGAATAGAAATCATTTTAAAAAAAATGTTCATATATTTAATAAGGGAAACTGAATTTAGTGGAAATTGATTGTTCTTAGAAAAGATTATTATCGATTAAAACGTATAATAAATTTTCATCTATATTCTATGTGAAGGAATTTAAGAGGATATTTAAGAAAGACGATTACATATACAAAGGAATAATATTAATAGATCTTAAAAGAAAAAAAGTTTTCGTCATTTTTTTAAGGAAAATTTGAAACAATTTAGGAATTACAAATATATCTGCCTATACTTATAAAACCTATTTCATATTCATGTTAATATTTATGTGGCATTATATAGAAATATATATTGTGCATTTATTATTTATACTTATAATTTTTTAAAATTTTATTTTATCTTTTTTCACATTTTATTTAAATTGTTTGATAATTAATTCTTTAATGTTTTGTTAAAGTTTAAAATTAATTATTTCAATTTTCACTTTTACGATGACTATAAATAAATCTAATTATTTCATATTCACTAAAAAAGTAAAAATATCACTTTCATGTTCAAAATAAAAATTATCTCAACATATGAAAATATACTAATCATGAAATTGACAAAAATAAAGGGAAATTGTATTCATGTGATTGATTGATTTATATAAAAAGACTTAACTGTATATTATAAGAGATTAATCGTTTAATTCATAAATCTTCTTTCATGTTTTGGTCATATTTTCATTTTTCTGAGAACCCCGTGAAGGTTTGACATACCCAAGATAAGTTGTGCTGGTTTGGTTGTCTAAATCAAGGGGCTTCGATTTTTCCTATAATATAATGGATAACAATCATCAATCTTGGGGGAATAATCACCCCTCTTACCTGGTTACATATCCTAAGTAATCACAAATGTTATTTTAGGGGATGAAGAATCTTTTTTTATGAATATGTAACAAAATACCTAGGTCCGTAATTACATTGTCTTCGGCTCATTGATTTGTTTCTATTTGTTATATATATTTATATTTTTTTCTTTATTATCATTTATTAGAACATTTATCATATATATATATAATATAAAAATTGTTATATTAATCTTCACATTGTCCAAGAGTATCTTAGTATCTTATATAAACGCTCAACTTTTTCTTTACAGAATTATATCGTTTTTAATATAATATTATCTTAATTTATTCTTAAAACTATTTAATAAATACTTATAAATATTAAATAATGTATTTAATTGTTTATTATTAATTGTAATAAATCAAATTTATTTATTTTATACGTAGTATGAATATTTTAAATCCTGTCAGAGAGAGTCAATTAAAATACATAATTATAGAATATAATATACGAATATATATATATATTATAAAAAAAATAAATTATTTTTCTAATTATAGAAAATTATCAAAATTAATTTCTTCATAAAGATAATTAAATTTAATAATTGATTTTCAAATCTCTAACTATTATATTTTAATTACTATGATTATTTAATGAATGTTATTAATATCCATAAATAATAAATAAATTAAGAATACAATTACAATAAATTGTAATATTTTTATAGGAATTAAACGGGATTATATACTATTAAATTTTTTGATTCGATTTTTCGATTCATTTTATATATATTGATATTATAATATATAAATGTTTAATATAATATATATAATGTATGTTCTTAACATTTTTATCTATTTGATTTTAGAAATTTTTAACTTTAACTAACATATAAGAATAAAAACTTATTAGGTTATTCTAATTCTTACTGAAATCCTCTAAATTCACTTTTTGGATATAATTGGAAATGGTGGGCAAAGGGACTAGCAACCCTTTCCTTTAGCAAAAAAGATACCAAAACTGCCTTACTGCCTTAATTGTAATTTCTGGTTAGCAAGAATAATCCAAGCCATTAGCAAAATTAATCACATTTTCAAATTCGATTTAAATAAATAAGTAATAAATACTTGTAGTATTAGCAAGAACTTAACATAACTTTTTTCAAATAAATTATATATCATACTCTAGTATAGAAAACACATATTTTTTATTATTCTTTTTAATTTAAATAGAAAAAAATCATCATCACCTAGTATGCAATATAAATGAAAGTAAAAATTTCTCAAACTCTCTCCCAAATAATTATTTACAAAATATATTAATATTATAATTCAGATTTTAAAAGTAAATAATATATTTGTTATGTGTAAATAATAATATTTAATATTTTTAAACGCGATATCGATTTATCGTTATCGAATTATATCGATTTATTTATATCAAATATAATCGTTTATTTATATCGAATATAATCGATTTATTTATATCGAATATAATCGATTTATCTATATCGAATATAATCGATTTATCGATATTGAATATAATCGTTTAAAAATCAATGTATATATTTTTAATAAGATTTAATATAAAATATTATTTTTATTTGAATAGAAAATAGTAGAGATTTGATCTTTTCTAAATCGCCATATTTAAATTAAATATTATGATTAGTTGATTTATTTACTGTACTTCTTATTCCAATTAAGATCTTCACAGCTATAAATCTCAAACAATCTCTATTCAAATTCTAATTCACTGTCATTTGGAGATCATGGGAGGTAGCATCATCACTTTTCGCCTGGCGATGATTGGGGAGAGGGGATTTCAACTGCCTGCCAATTTCAGTTTCCATTGATTATCCCTTAAGGACATTTGTCATCCCAAATGGCATCATTTGACACTGTCCAAACCACCCTTTAGCATAGAAAATAATTAAATTTAAATAATCCGGTCCCTTATCATTGTGATTTGTAAAGGGTTTTCAAATGTAGTCGAATGTAATTCCCGATTTATATTCCAACCGGAAATTTTATTCTATCTTATTTCCAGATTTAAATATAATCAATCGGAAACCTTTAGTTTACAATTACCATATTTCTAATGAATTGTTTTATTCAATCACTATTAAACTCTTTATTTTTCTTTAAAATGAAAATTAATCATTATTCCATAAATGGTTTCTTTTTCTTTGTCTAATTTAATTAAAATTAATAAAATAAAATGAAAAATGGACAGAAGAATGTCCAAAGTTTATTGGGTTACCATGAAATAAATTAAATCTATATTATGAATAATTCTTATGATTATTTTTTTATTATCATTATTTAATAATAATTCTATTTTATTTATATTATCATTATTCAATCTGAAAATCTATGTTTATCGATCAATCATTTAATAAAAAAAGAAAACATTTGTTTTATAAACTGAGATCCAATCATTTTTTATTTACTCGGACAAACAATTTTTTTTTTTTTTGTTATAAAATAATTTAGCTAAGGATGAAACTAGTCAGTGTATACAAACCATCGTTAAACAAATATTCAAAGCAATTTTTAAAATAATTGTTTTTTTCTGGATCATTAATAATATTTATTCCAATTTGCCATATATATGTTCTGTAAAATTCTTATAGACTATTAATAAATAATCGCCAAATTTAAGATCTAATGACCTCATTAAGTTTACTAAACTAATTTGATTAAAAATGAAAACAAATTTCATGAAAATAAATTTTAATCCTACTTATATATATTTCATCTTAATCAAATTAATACAATAAAATAAGAACAAATAGAATCATATAAAAATATTTTTATTAATTATTTATTAATTAATTTATAATTAATTTTTTGGATTGATATCAATATCTCAATTATTGGGTTATCTAATTAACTTCTTAAAATTTTAATACTTTTTTTTTAAATTATACTCAATTTTACTTTATTTGTGTAGTGTAATTATAGTATATGATTATATGTACTTTAGTATTTTATCGAGCATATCTGATTTGATTTCGTTTTAATGTTTAAAAAGAAATTGATCGGAAACTCTCTGATCTCTTGTAAAAGAAAAGAAAATCAATCAGTTCCACATTTGCTCTTCATCTACAATCTATTATTAAAGTTTTTTTACAAAAAAGTATTCTTAAGAGAAAGTAATTTTTTTTTTATTTTTTTTTTTGAGGAGAGAGAGAGTCTGGATTTAAGTACTTCAATTAAATATTATTTTCCTAATTTTGTTTTGCTTTGGTAAATTTTGCTTCTTCATTTTAATTATGTTCCCCTATTCTGTTTCAATGATTAATTAATTTATTAATTCATTATTTTTTTTATCTGTATTTAAGGGATGAAGAAAGAATTTTGTCTAGTTCTAGTATATTTAAGATATCAAAGCAAATTATTTTTTTTTTTTTATATATTATTAATTACTATCTCGACAGAAAATTTTCGATGTCGAGATTTTGATGTTTTTATATGTTTTGAAGGTCCCTGAGTCATTTTCACTAAGGTTGAGAAAAATGTCTGTGTTAGTGTGTGTGTGTGTGTATGTATGTACACAAGATTATGTAAAAACGGTTTGAGCTAGAATGATGAAATATGGTACATGGGCATTATTCAAAATTCATAGTTTTCTATTAACTTTTAAGAAATGTAGCTCAACCGGAAGAATGTCATTACCTACAACGTTTTGATTTTTTTCTTCTAAAGTGACCGTAAAAATAAAGATATATGTTTGATAATTTTTCACAAAATTAATAATTGTATAAAACTGCTATATATAGAATTTCAGCTTGATTGAATCGCTGAAAGTACCAGAATTAATTTTTTAACATTACAAATCTCACGCGCCAACACGTGACGTGGTGCCATCAACAAAGAGTCAAACATGCGCTGGTTTAATAAATATTATTTATTAATTTTAATTTATAATTTAATTAATTTAATTTAATTTAAATTAATATATGTTATTTAATCCAATTCAAATTTGCGAGATAGTCGAATGGAGACACTCCAGCTTATTTTTAAATATAATTTACCTAAAGCAAAGGAAAAATAAATTATTTTTTATTTCCTCACTCTACATTTTTATAAATACAATATAATACTAGAAATTGCAAGATTTTCCAAGATTTTCATTTATAAATTAAAAGTGTTTTAATCCTTTTTTTTTTTGTTTTGTTTTGGACTTAAATGTTTATATTTACATAATTTACATGATCACACAGGGTTATAATAATTTATATAACAGAGCTATAATTTCTTCTTTTACTTCCTTTAAAGTGGCCAAGTTCTTTCATGAGCTTATTTTACAGATGCACTCAAGGAACCCTCCCAACTTTCATTCTATGACTTCATTCCCCTATTTCTACCCTACCAACAATCCATTTTCTCTATTATGTTATGTATGTCTACTTTTTGACAGTTCTTTTTATCCTTTATAAGAGCTCTGGGGATTGTTTCTTCTGTTTATTATTTCCCTCCCTCCCCTACACTTTTTAATTTAATTTTCTTATAAATTTGCAAATTATAAATTAATTGCAATATACTATAAATTTAAATTTAATAAAGATGTATAAAATAAAAAAATAAAAACTATTAATGTAGTAATCAGTATGATGCTTAGTTACGGAACATGATGATAAGGATTCAAACTTCACTATAAGTTTAAAAATATATTAAATAAATTTTAAAATGTATTTAATAAAATGATTGAAATTATATTAGATTTCAATACACTTTTAACAATATAATGTCATTTAATAAGTTTGTAAAATGACAGATAGATGGTGCCACTTTTAAGAATCTAAATATATTTCAAATCAGCCATCTTTCAAATGAAAAAAAATAAAAAAAAAGTTAAAATTTGACAAAGATCAGACGATTAGTTTGTGAGATATATTATTTTTAATGAAGCAATTTTGTTATATTAAAATCAATTAAATTGCATTAATTGGGAAATGAATTGATCCCTATCCATTATACTTTAAAGGACATAACCCAAGCGTGTTTGCTGAAGAGAGAATGCTCGCTGGAAAGAAATTAATCTTCGATGAAGAAATTGTAGAAACTGAGGTCTATTTTCATGTATACTTTCTAAATAGTATCAGCAAATTGGAAAATTCCTAAATCAGTGTATCAACCTCGAAGAATAATTTCGAATTTTCCCAAAATAATATTTTTTATTCTTATTTATCCTAATGGCTTATTGAATTTCCTGTTATTTTCTTATTTAGTGAAACGGAATTAAAAACGAGTATTTAAATCTCGCTAAGTACACAAATTTTAAAATTATAATTAAAAATTATTATAGCAAATTATTAAATTGATTAAGATTTCAATAATAACTAAAAAAATAGCTTAAATAGTAAATTCCTTAAGAAAAATAGACAAAGTTAAGTTAATCATATAAAGTGATATTGAAATTTAATTTTAAATTCCAAATGCTTTAACTACCTTCAACTTTTAAAATTAATTCACGAGGAAGTCTAAATTTCCCTGGGATTGTCGATGATTAAATGTATCTGTTTGCGGATATGAATCCCTGAGTTAATTACTGAATGATTTGAAATTAAAATATGCTGTGGCTGATGGCGTTCATCTATTAAACCCGATCAGAATGAATCCACTAGAAACCAATTCAAATATGCCTATTGAGGCCCGTTATCACTTTGTAATGGCGACTGACTCAATTAGGCGACCCCTCGGTAAGTTCACTTTTCCCTTCTTTTTTTTTTATTCTCTCTCCCACTTCTGTTAACTTAAATCCAATTGCATTTATTGGATGGATAGCTGACTAGTAAAATTAGAAGCTAATATGCGAGTTTTTCAATTACCGGAATGAATTCTTTTAGAAATTTGATTTTTTTTTAAAAAGAAAAAAAATCGATTTGAAAATGATTATAATTTATTCCTGTCAATTATTCATTGACTTTCGGGCAGCGCCCACTTTAGCATTTATGACACAAAATGCCGCCCTTCAGATTTGCCGCCTCGGACTTAATTCCCGATCTGCCACCCTCCTGGATTATATATATTTTGTTTTTATGTATTTTTCAATAATTTTTACTTTCAAATAAGTGCGATTACAAATTAAAGAATAATATTAGAATTAGAATAAATAATCGACTATAATATTTTGTGATTTCTTTATATTTTTAAGAATTTTATTTGATTGTGTATTTGAATGGGTAAATATTCGGATATGTCGGATTGTGTTCAAATTTCGTAAGAATCTCTTAAACTCCCAATTGCTATGTCTAAAAAAAAATGATGTTGCTTGTCCAGAATTATTTTTGATATTAGTATGGTCAATAGCTTTAATATTATTTATTTATTAGTGATCGGGAAATATTCTAAGAAGCCTTCATATTTATTTAGTTAATTAATTTATAATTATATTAAAATATTATACTTGATAAGGTTAGATTCATTGACCTTAAATTTCAAAACGACAATCTAAGCTGATTAAAAAAAATTAGAATTAGAAAATGCAAAAAATTATCAAGATTTGAAATCAAATTTATATTTTTTAAATATATTTTTTCTCTATTTCAAATATTTTGCGAAAATAAATGAATTAGAAAAAAATAAAATAATATAAATTTTAAAATCGTATAAAGGAATTAGATAATGAAATCTTTATATACATATATATATATATATATATGTATATATTTGTATGTATTTAATAATAATAATAATAATAATAATTTATTAATCTATTTGTTCTAGGACAATCATTGTCTGCGAATCAAGATCCTGGGCGATTGTTATTATTGTGTCTCAGGTCTTCCAGAGCCCCGATCTGATCATGCCCACTGTACGGTTGAAATGGGGCTTGATATGATTGACGCTATTGCGTGAGTTGCTGAATTAATCAATTATACTTGTTACTCTCTATAAATTTTCAAATGATATTATTAAATTTAAATATATAAAATATAAACTTTTAGAATTAATTGAATTTTGGAAATAAATTCTTATATTGTATTCTCATTTTATATATGTTATTTTTCTGAAATATATATACCTATATACGTTTAGGTTTTCATGAAAGTTTTTATTGTTGTGAGAAGTTATTTCATGGTTATTTTTACGTTTTTGTCGTGAGATTTGATTCTCTACTTTTTGGAGCCCAATAGGATTTCATTTACAAGGGAGTCTTTTACTTTCTAGCTTTTCCTAAAAATTCTCTCCTTAAAAAACTCTTCTGAAAATCACACCAAAAACACTAAAATCTTACTGTAAAAATAACGCTGAAATAATTTCTCATAATACTAAATACTTTCACAGAAATCTAAACCAACATATATATATACTAATATATATATATATAGTTTAATATTTAATCATAATCATGTTTCATCGTCACTGTATAACTTCAAGACGACTTGACTGATTGAAGATAATAAATATTGGGGAGTAATTGTTTTTTTTAAGATAAGATGCTTCATTAATATATGGCTGAAGTCATGGAAGAAACTACATCTGGTCTCCATAATATACAAAAATAATTATTTAAATATTATTATTTTAAAAAATTATATTGCAATTTTTTTCTAAATTTATTTTATTTTATTTAATTTTTCATTTATTTTCAATGGTGTGTGTGGTAAATATATTTTTTAAATGATAATAAAATAATTTTAATATATAAATATATATAAATAAAAGTTGTATTTTATGTTTATTAGATATAGAATTTGTATAATTTATTTAAAAAAGGAGGTTAATATATTAATAAAAAGTACTTAAATTAATTGAATAACTAAATAAATTATTTTTGAAAAGTTTGAGGTTTAGGCCTACAAAATTTATAGATAATTTTGAGTCTTAAAATTTATTTTAGACATTATAAGACATATTTTACAAATATTTTCATAAATCTATATCAATAGTATTTTGTAATATATGTATAATAATAATTGTATATAAAAATCATTTAACTCGTAGTTTAAGTGTAATGACCACCAAAAGTGGTCTGAACTCTGTCTATAATAATTTAATCGTTAAATAATATTTCTAATTATTTGAATGTATTTTTGCACTAAATAATATATATTTTCATTTTCCACAATCTAGTTGTAAGATCAACAAACACCCTGGATTTAGGTTGATTTCTTTTTTATTTAGATCCGTGGTAGAAGCGACCGATGTGCAGCTTAATATGAGGGTCGGAATCCATTCTGGCCGAGTTCTTTGTGGTGTATTAGGGTTAAGAAAATGGCAATACGACGTCTGGAGCAATGATGTTACTTTAGCGAACAACATGGAAGCAGGTGGCGAACCAGGGTAAGTTTCCTTATGGTCCCATTTTAGAGCACTGGTCGGCAACCGGTGGTCTACGAGAGAATTTTGGTGGTCCACCATGTTTCTAAAAAAATAAAAATCATGTTGTTGGTCAGCGGTATTCAAAATTTTAAGGTTAGTGATTTGTGAGGTCCGAAGAGTTGGGTCTGTTGCTTTTGAGCATTTATAATATTTTTAAACAAAATGTTTCAATGTGATTCCTAATTAATCTGTGTTATATTTTGTTTCTATACTCTAATTTACTATTTGAAAAATTAAAAACCTCACTATTTAAGATGGGTGGCCTCACTGTAAACTCCTTGCACTATCAAACTCATTTTGATGTCCAATTGTATTTCAATGTGAAGTTTAAGATTTGTGAAATACTCTAGCCCCAAACAAATTATAAAGGTATCTTTGCCTTTTTGTCCTTAGATTGAACTATTAAATTAACTACCACAGTATCTCTATTCTTTGTATTAAATGTATTCTCCTCTAAATTATTTACATGAATATTTTTTCGTTGATTCTTAATGACCAAATCGAAACTTGTAGCTTCAATTCATTATTCCTTCTAAAAACATTACTTTTAGAGGGAGTTTAATGTTTTATGTAATTTGTTCAATGTCTATATCATTCAATTTTATATATCAATTCACATCTCTCTTGTCTTTGGAGTATTTTTTTATTTACTATATTATTTCATAGTTTAAATTTTTAGCATATCAATTTATTCCTTTCTTATTAAATTGATATCAAGTTCCCTGAGTTTATTAGTATCCATTTACCTCACAATTCATTTATCGTTTTAGAAAATTATTTATTTATTTATATTGTAACTTTGTGAATTTATAGATTATATTGTATATATATATATAAAATTCCATTGTCTATTTTTCAGCCGAGTGCATATCACTCAAGCTACCCTTGACTATCTTGGAGGTGAATATGAAGTGGAAGCAGGGTATGGTGGGTCCCGGAATCAGTACCTGAGGGACAACAGCGTCAGTACTTATTTCATTGTCCCTCCTGCCAGGCGTCGTAAGGTAAACCCACGACCGATATACCACCAAATAAATATTAATCGAATTGTGCTCACGCTGCCGCTCGCCAAAATTCACACTTTTACACAAATTTTACACAACTTACAACACTCGAATGACATTTACTTTATATATTCATTTTACTCTTTCTCTAATCAATTTAATAATATAAAAACTCTTTTTTTTCAATTTATTTTTTTTTTACATTTATTTATGCATTTATTACTTCTTAGTGAATTTTATTAAGATATATTTACAATTTGATCATTCAAGTAGGTATAACTATATATACTTATATAAATTTAAAATTCTTTGTTTTTAAAGAAAATTATAATGTTATGCATATAACTATTAAATAAATAGACATATTTTTTAATTACTTACTTTATATAAAAATTATTTTTAAAATGAAATAATTTTTATAAATTGTAGTTTTAAAATAAATATATACATTTAAGTAATAGTTTTTAGTATATTTATTTTGATTTATAAAACTATTTCGCCTGATAAAAAATTATTGTTCTACCGAGTTCGAAATTATTTTGATTTTAATAATAAATAAAAAATTTGAAATTTTTAATTATGATTTGTATTTATTGGACAAAATATAATTTAATTATAAATCCATGTATCATTTTTTTAAAAATATAAACATATATATTCAACGCCTGTTTATTTTAAGGTTAATAATATTAATAAGAAAATTAAATTGATTAATATTTATTAATTAATTATAAATAGAGGATTTGGGGGTTGGATATGAGTTTATTATCAGGAGAGGGTTGGAGGAGGATCAAATTAGAATAAATAAATTATTTTATTTATTTGTAATTATAAATACTTATTTTATTTATAATTACAAATGATATATCATTTCGAACTCGGAAATTTATAAATTTTGTCTAAATTAAAAAGAATCTTGCATTATTCTTTGCTTGTGCTTTAAAAGCTTCATGCTAAATTAATTATTAAATTATTGGAATGAGTTTTTATTTTTCTTCGATACTGAAAGTTAATTATAAAAATGCATTGTGCTGACTTGTTTGGTATTTTATTTTATTTATATTTTCTATCTTTAACTCTCAATTCTATGGATATACTTATATACTTATATTATTAGTATATAATTATATAAATATATATATATTTACATAAATATATATATATATACATTTTTCTATATCTATCTTTCTCTTTCTGAAACAGCTTTCTATCTATCTATTTTTCTCTTTCTATCTTTTATCTATTTTATAATTTTTGTTGTATTTTTTTTGCGAGTACCAACGTCTACGACTCAGGACTGACCCAGATGGTATGACCTTTTTGAATTTGACCATAATTTCCTGATATTTACATACCTTATGTTTTTTAATTAAATATCATTCATTTAAACCAATAAAATGACTAATATTTACTTGTTAACTAAAAAAAATAAAATATACAAATTATAAATTACTAAAATAACTAATGAAAAGTGAATAAATGCTTTTTTTAATTAATTCCAGTATTTATTTATTTTTTTCATTTCTTTTTTACTAAAACATTTCCATAACTTATAATAATAATCTATATTTTCATTTTTTTCAAATTCTCAACATACAAAACGTAGGATTTTTGTTATTAATTTATAAATAAGTGGTTTGAAAAATTTTCGGCTAAACAAAGGAATAAGACAGTGCTGTCCTCTTCAGGTCGAGACTGAAAACTTTTCAAATCACCAATATAAATTAAATTTTTTCATATTCATTTTAATTTTACATAACTATCACTTATATTTATATCTATTGTTTATACAAGTTTCTTAAAGTTCAAAATTTATTCAAATTTCATCCATTAAATTTTCAAAATTGAATAAATTAAAATATTTATTTATTTTTAACATTCTCCTAACTCTATAAATATGTATAAAATAATATTTAAAAAAAAATATTATTGTTTTTCCTTAAAAATAAAAAATAAATTTCATTTGTATATTTTTCATACTCATTTTAAAAGCTTTAATTATATCATTATATTATATATATAAATAATATATAAAACCAATAATATTAAAAAGCTTTCTTTTTCTTTTTTCATATTTATTTTATTCATATATTTGTTTTCTTTCTTCATCTATTTTTATAAATCTGTTTCACTTAAAAAAAAATTATATATAAAAAATAATCTTCTTTATTCTTTTTTTGGTAAATATCGATATTAATGGAAATGGTAAAACATCATTGGTATTTACTTTCTGTCATTTATCTTGTATATATCAAACTATTTTTTCTTTTTATTATCTCTATCTCTCTATATATATTCTATAGTTGATTTGCTTTCTTTTTCTCTTCGCTTTTTCTTCAAACTCTTATATCTATCCTCCACTGTTATTGATTGAAATTCAAATTGATTTGATTATAAAATATTTAGAAAATTAATGAGCTTATTATTAAATTATTCAGTAAAAAATCCAAGTTATAACCTACAATTGCTATATATCAATATTTCAAATACGAGTAAATATTTATAAAAATATATTGTAGAAATTATGTATCAAAATTAGGAATATAATTTTTGAACGAGTTAATTTCATATTATATAATGTAATTACTTAGATAATCACATTTTTAAAAAAAATTAAAGTGATTTAATTTAAAGTAATATAAAAGATTATTTTTTTTAGTACCTATTTCTTAAATTTATATTTCACTTTTTGTACCAATTAGGTTCACCAGAAAAGTAGTATCAAAAAAATGAAGTATTAAGTAATATTTATAAACAAACAAACATTTGATGTTAATGCTCATAAGTTTTCTAATATTTTTATTATTGTTTCTAACATTTCCTAGCTGGTAATCATTGAAATTGTAAAAATTAACAAATAAATTGATTAATAAATATCTCCCCTGTGTAAATATCCTGCATGTGAATATAAATAATTATTTTCTCATTACGCTTATCAAGAGATATCTACCCAAAGTAAAATTTGAGATTTTCTTAATAATAATATCTATGGTACATACTGGGAAGTATCATATTTGTAAAATATACAATTTTTTGATCTATTTTTAATTTTAATGATTTTATTTTTGTTTTTGCTTTAATTTATATTTTTATACATGCACTCGTTCACACATTGACATAATAATTGTTAGGGTTGTATTTATTTGTTTATTTATTCATGTTTCTTTTGATGTTCATTTCATCTACAGGATAAATGAAGATATCTTTATTTTACAAAAGTGATTTGACTGTATAAAATAATAATAAACCCAAATATTTTATATTCATCATTACTTTTGAATTAAAAACATACTCTAATAATAATAAATATATTTATTTAAATAAACATAACCATTACAAAATTATTATTAGTATCTCATAAAGGGGATTTTAAATTATGACTATTCAAATAAAACTGTGAATGTAACTTAACTTAACAATTTGCACATACATCGTAATTATCTAATTTTGAAACCATTTTATTTATATTATATATATATAAATATTTTAATAATATATTATATTTTTTTTTAAATTTCATATTTTTATATAGATAATTGTTAAAAATAAATAAATTTCTAAATTATTTATTTATTATTAAAGATTCTTTAAAGTTTTGTACGTCAACATGAAAATAATATTTTGTTATTATTATTGTTATTATAAATATTATTAGAATTACATATAAATCACAGTCAAATCATTTTCAATTTCCTTTTTTTCGTTTTTGATCATTCGGTTATAATTTATGCATTTTTATTTATTTAATGATTTATTGAAAATGTCTGTTATCTGTTTACTCAGTGTCTCTTGAAAACTTTTCGCTAAAATAATTATCGTTTTTTTTTCTGTTGATATACGATTTTTATTATTGTCCCTAAATTGCTTGATCAAATTACCTAATATTAAGCACAAGTGATTGATTAAGTTAAATATTGGATAAACAAAAAATAACAAATGTTATGGAGAAATTCCATAAATCTAGTTTCGTAAATAAATATACTAACTTTTTAAATAAATACGAGTAATAAAAATAAATGAATATAAATGAACAATTTAACCTCAGTTATTTGTTTTATAAGCAATTCAAATAAAAAAAAAATTTTATATATTTTTTTATAGATACAAACTTTTATGTGTTATTTTTATATATTTTATATATTTTGCTATGTTTATAGAAGAAACTTTTTTAATGGTCATAAGAGATTCGTTATTTTATTATTATTATTATTTATTAATTAATTGAATGTTGTTTTAAAATTAAACTTTAAATATAATTTTGAAATTTCCAAAAGAAAATATAATTATAATTAATAATATAGAAGAAAGAGCACAGTATATATTTACAACTGGTATTGTTAGACAAACCCGCAAGTTGTTGGCAATAGATTATTTCTAAGATAAGGTGAGCCAATGTATTTTCTCAATAGCTAATAAAAAATAATAAAAAATCCAAATAAAAAAAAATTAGACATTTTATTAAAAATTTGTTAAATTAAATTATATAAATTTTATAAATTAACAATGTAGTACTTACTTATGGAAATTATTTCGATAGTTCATTTATCGATAAAATATATTATTTATTTATTTATTTATACGAAATACCTACTTTTTTTTATAGATTTGAAGATGTAACATTGTTAAAAGGTAAATAAATAAGTTTATAACAAATGTTTGTAGGATAAAAATACAATATATTAATTACTAATTCATTTATATGTATCAAAACTTAATTTTTCATTATTGCTATTGCTATTATCTCTCTCTCTCTCTGTTGCTCTACGGAACTCCAAAGTTCTTGGCCGCAGCAACCACACCCCTCCAAATATCCCTTGGAGCCACAACTAGGGTTGCCAACTGCTCTTTTTTTGGGAAGGACACTTTATTGTCCTTGTCCTTTCTTAAACTGGGGAAGGACGCCTTTTGTCCTTTTTTTCAAATATTGTTTGTACTAAATTCAAGTTAAAACGCTTTTGGGAACCGACTTTTAAACATTTTCTGCTTTTTTAAAATTTTTTCAATATAAAAACCTAATTTTTTAGGGGTGTCCTTTTTCGGAACTTTATAGAGTTGGCAACCCTAGCCATAACCCTCCAATCCCAACCCTCTCCCATCTCTCTCTCACGTCCCTACTGCTATTATATATTAAAAGAAAACTCAATTGCACATATATAAGACGATTACTTTAAATGAAATAAGTATTTTTTTCAAAATATAGTTCTATTTTTTACTCTATAGCAGTGGTTCTTAAACTGTGGTCCGCGGACCCCTGGGGGTCCGCGAAGCCTTTACTGGGGGTCCGCGGTCCTCGGAAAAAAATCATCGTAAAAATATATACATATATAAATATTTAAAGTTCATTGTTTAACTATATCCTCCTAGAGAATTACGGCTATAATTTAATACTATTAATAATACTATTTTATTTTATTAAATTGATAATTATGTCAATTAATTTTTTGTGAATAAATAAACATATATAAAAAACTATATATAAAATTTGAATTTTCATCCATTCATTCATTTAAAATCATTTTTCGATTGTTCCTTTAAAATAACCCCTCTTAGGGGCTCGGAAGGGGAGGCATATAAGGGAATTTTCTTTCACTTTGTTATTGGGGAAAACCAGGGGAGGGGACAGTCTTACCCGGAAAAACCCAAATTGTCAGCGTCCACTCTGGGGTTTTAAACAGTTTTAAAGCAAATGTTAATTATAAGTTCATTTCTCAACGAGTTGTATCTTTAAATTATTTTTATTAATGTTAATTATAAGTTCATTTCTCAACGAGTTGTATCTTTAAATTATTTTTATTAATTTAATTAATTATAATTAAATTATAGCTAATAATAGTTTATTATAGCTAATAATTTTTTTTAATTTTTAGTGTAATTTGCATGATCATTATTTTATAAAAACACTAAACACATTTTGCAATTTCCCAGAAAGGCTGTTTTTGAGAGTAAGTATAAGTTAGTTTTATGAATAAAAAATATTTATTTTAATAATATTTTAGAATCAAATTACGAAATTAATAATATTTTAGAATCAAATTACGAAATTAATAATATTTTAGAATCAAATTACGAAATATATTTATTATATAAATTAATATTCATTTAAAATGATATTAAATCATTTATTTAAAATGATTTAAAACATTTATTAAAATGATTTAAAACATTCATTTAAAATGATATTAAAACATTCATTTAAAATCATATTAAAACATAGCTAGTAAATAATAATTCGTTATATTTATATTATATTTATATTATATTTATATTATTGTAGTTCAATGTTAATAAATTACTCCATAAAATGGATCGTTGGCTACAAACTGGTTCAACACAGAAACGGAAAGAATCAGATGATGAGGCATCAACAGCAAACTCTACCAAGAAACGCAAAACTAGAAAATATTCGGATGATTATTTATCATTTGGATTTACTTATATTTGCAACAATGATGTGGAAAGACCAGTCTGCGTTCTATGTCAGGAAAGTTTATCCAATGAAAGTATGAAACCTGCTAATCTCAGACGTCATTTACAAACAAAGCACAGCGAGCATGTTAGTAAGTCTATCGAATTTTTTAAAATGAAAAAAGAAGAACTTAATTCAAGTCAGAAATTGATGGTAAAGACGGGATCTGGTGGTATGAGTAAGAAAGCAGTAATGGCATCATATGAAGTAGCTCTACTTATTGCTAAAGCAGGAAAGCCGCATAATATAGCAGAGCAATTAATTCTTCCTGCTACAAAAGTAATTACAAATATAATGTTAGGAACTAAAGCAGCAAACGATATAAATTTGATTTCATTATCAAATGATACGGTTAAGAATAGGATTGAAGACATGTCATGTAATATAAAAGAAGAATTAATATCGAGAGTGCGCAAAAGTCACTATTACTCATTACAATTGGATGAAAGTACTGATGTCACTAATAATGCCAATTTGTTAGCTTTCATTAGATATGAGTTTGAAAATCAAATACAAGAAGATGTATTGTTTTGTGATTCACTACCTTCACGAACGACAGCTAATGACATATTTAACAGTTTGAATAATTTTATAACCGAAAATGAAATAGAGTGGCCAAAATGTGTTGGAATTTGCACTGATGGTGCTCGTGCAATGTCAGGTACAAGAACTGGATTGATTGCTCTTATTAAAAATGTTGCGCCTCAGGTTGTTTGGAATCATTGCTGCATTCACAGAGAATCATTAGCAGCCAAAAATATGTCACCAGATTTGAAAAGAACATTAGACGAAGTAGTTAAAATTGTCAATTTCATTAAGGCTCGTCCACTTAATTCCAGAGTTTTTAAAATTTTGTGTGAGGAAATGGGTAGTCAACATACACATTTATTATTACATACAGATGTACGTTGGTTGTCCCGCGGGAAAGTACTCATTCGCCTTTTTGAGCTTCGAGATGAAATACGATTGTTTTTAATAGATGCGCATTTTGAACTGACCGAATGTTTCAATGATTTTATCTGGTTAGCTAAGGTGGCTTACTTGACTGATATTTTTACAAAATTGAACGAACTTAATTTGAGCCTGCAAGGTACTGTTGTAAATATATTTAAAGTTGAAGATAAAATAGAAGCAATGATTAAAAAAATCGACTTGTGGTCGAAACGCATCCAGAACGGTGTATATGAGTCTTTTCCAACTCTCAATGATTTCATAGAAAGCTCCAGTGAAAAATTGCTTAATCAAACGCGTCAATTATTTGTTGAACATTTAATTACTTTGAAAAGCAACTTCAGGAAGTATTTTTCTACTCCTGATCCTTGCAATAACTGGATCAGAGATCCATTTAATATGGAAATTACAAATGCTAAACATTTATCTGCACCTGAACAAGATATTCTCGTGGAATTATCATGTGATACAACTTATAAACTAAAATTTAACAAAACTGAATTGAGCAACTTTTGGTTACTTCTCAGGTCAGATTATCCTGCGCTTGCAAATAAAGCACTTCAACACTTGATTCCATTCTGCACAACATATTTATGCGAACAAGCTTTTTCGGTACTATTTTATATTAAGTCTAAATATAGAAACAAATTAAATGTAGAGCCGGATCTTAGATTAAAAGTTTCCAATATTAAGCCAGATATTGAGATTCTTGTTTCAAGAAAACAACTGCATACATCTCATTAAATATGTTAGTTATATTTAATGAGATAGATGCAGTTATTTTTTAAAATATTTCTTATTTAATATTTTCTGAAAAAAATTATAAAATATTTATATGAATTTAATGTAAGTACCCATTATAATTTGTGAGATTTGTTGCTATGACAATGTTTGTATTTTCTTTCTTCAATATTATAATTTCTAATAAAATGTGTTCTACAATATGCAAAAAAATCGTTATTCACCAATCACTGTTAGAAATATTCATCATATATCCTTGTCCTTATGAGATCGTAAGCCAGAAATTAATTAATAAAATGACGTAAAGTACCTAAAGTTGTGATGGGGGTCCGTCAAAAAAAATTTTTTCAAGTGGGGGTCCGTGGAGTACATAAGTTTAAGAACCTATGCTCTATAGTAATAAAATGACGATACTCTTATGATTTTCGTTTATAAAAATAATAGATTTTGACACCAGGCTATTTGGTTTATAAATATTTTTTCTATTTTTTTATCTCTGAAGTGAGTCAATTAAGAAAACATTGATATTGATTTTGACACTAGGCCATTTGGAGATTCTCCTGACCTACATTTCCTTATGGGATGAATTTATTTGGCTTTTCGTGTTTCGCCACCTCAACCCCCTCCTTTCTGTGTTTCTCTGAACCCGATGCTTTTTTTATTTTTCTTTTGTTCCATGTTCTATGTACACACTCTCTCATGTCTTTTAACAAATTCTTGTGCTCGTCAATTAGTGTACCAACACAACGCTTTTTGCACCCTTGCCTCATCCTCAACCATCTAATCTACTTCCTCGTTTATCACATATCTCGACATGTTCCAGACGAAGAATCCATTTGAGAATTTTATACAGCAATAAAAAACCAACCGGAAGTTTTCTGAAATTTAATTAATAAAAATGCGACAATGCTCAAATGTTGTATTGAAATAAAATGAAATTAATATTTTATAAATTATATGATTACTCAAAATACAAATAAATAAATAGTAAAAAATATAGTATAAAATTGAACTACTCATCAGCCATATTCTAGAATATAATATATGTACTTCTCTAAATAACTGCAAAAGTTTCTGGACAAATAAAATTTCATAAACTCCTATATTATAATATAAATCTACCTTTATATTTTATCTAATTATCTAATTAAATATATAATAAAATATATCAAAATTATAACTACATTTAATAATTTTTAAAAACTTTTCATTTTATTATAAAATATTTTTTTTTTAATATTTGAATGATTTAAAAATACGTTTATATTTTTATTTTATTATCTTATGATGATAAGTTTCCTATTTAAGGATTATAAACCAGGATAAGAATTTTTATTAACTTTATCCCGACCTGAACAAAATGAACTTGAGTTAATCTTAAAATATATTTATTATATTTTAGTTTTATGACTATTTTTATTGATCAATAAATTCCAAGTTTAGATATTTTTTCCTTAGTTCAATAAATACAACGTTTATCCCTTTTTCAATCAATTTAAATTCTTATTTTTAAAGGAAATTATATATGAACTTAATATATCTTCTTGACAATATAAACATAAATTCAATTATATGTAAGTTATACTTTTGGAGACTTTTGGAGACTATTTTTATAAATAGGCCCTTTGAATCTGATAAAATATAACATATTGTAATTAAATTATATTTTTTTTAAATTCAATAAATATTCACTATTTTTTTCTTACAAAAAATTCAATCTTTTATTTTTTTTATACAATATATTATTGAATTAAAATATAATTATTATAAAAAAATATTCTCATTAAAAAATTAATTTTTTGGATAATGTAGACACATTGAGATAAATATTTCTTTAGTATTACAAAACTTATAAAGCTTTGAAATTATTTCTAATAATTATTCCAGAATTATTCAAATTTTAAATGAACTTATTATATTACTATTATTAATTTAATTATAATAAAAAGACAAACTAAATTTATATATTAAATTCCCATCTAATATTGAGAAGGTTCAGAAAATCTCATCCATCTGTTGATCATATTTATTGAAAAAAGTCACCTGTCGTCTAAGACTTGAATGAGATTAGTGATGGATAGGTAGAAGGGGTATACCATATACTAACAAAGAGAGTAGATCGAGCGTTGTTGGATATATATATAACAATTCAAATAGAATTTATTATTATAATAATTGTAGTTTGAATAAAAAAACATTAATACAATTATTGAACTTTACAATATAATAATTATTATTATATGTATATTTAAAAATCGAAAAGTTCAAAATAAATTATTATAATATTTAATTAAATGAAAAAAATATCTATATAGTATATATAAATATATAATCAAATAAAAATATATTTAAATAAAAATATTTATAAAAATCGCTTCGATCGAAATAATAATCTTAAGATGAATAAATTATAATAATAGGTGTAAAACTATATTTCAAATTGGCTGGTAACAGTGGTTGACGTCATCACCACATGAGTCAAATCAAACTTTTAAACTTGTAATTTAAATCAAAGTTAATGGCGGCAACAAATATTAAATTACAAGTATATAATATCGTATTAATAAAATAATTTAAAATTAAATTAAAAATTTCAGAATAATAATCTATTACTTATTTATATCTTAAATTAAATTACAATCATTATTTTTTGTTATTTTTATTTTATTATTTTTCACTAAAATTTAATTTTTTCCCCCTTTATTTTTAAATTCTTTTTTTTATAAATATATTATATTAATATGATATATTTATTGTATATTTGGTAAATAATACTTCCGGGTGGTGATACATTCTCAAATGGATTGAGTTTGGAGCCAGCTGGACTCAGGACGGACTCTAACCGGCGTTGGGCCCGCGCCCCTTGCGCCTGCTGCCCTTCTCCCTTTCAGCCGTTGTTGTTCAACACGCTGCAGGTGCGTTCAGCTCTTGGGGCCGCTCAAAAGCGCAAGCTCTCCTTCAAGAATGTGTCCTCCGTGGTCGTCCAACTGTTGCATTCAATCAAGTACTCCATGGAAGTGCCGTTTAGTAATATCGCCATGCAACCGGGTGATCCAAAAGCACACGCTGCCAGAAAGGTAAGTCCATTCATTCTACAATTTTTTTATTAAACAAAAAAAAATATCAAAATAAGGTAAATTAGTTGATTAAGTCTACGGAATGATTAATATATCAATGAGTATTTTTATAAACATATAGACGTAAAAATTTATAAGAAAAAATCAAATATTTAAAATTAATTCATATGAATATTAAAACAAATAAGAATTCCAACTAAAATAATTAATTGAACAAAGAAGTCAATCTTATATTTTTATTACACTAAAATTATATAAATATATAAAAATTCATAATTTTCAATAATGATTTATAAAATATTTATTAATTATTATCAAAGATAAAATTAATTAATTGTGTGCTATTTATATTTTGTTTTTTGCTTATTCTACTCATTCATATTTAATCATTCAGTAAAATTTAAATAAATTTGTGACATGTAATCCATGTAATGATATTTTGTAAATTTAATTTGAATTTTCAATATAATAAATCTAGTATCAATTTTGGTTCTCATTTGAATTGAAAATCATATTCTTCTTTCATCTTTTAGATATTTCTTTGAATTGATCCCCTCTTTCTTTCGACATTATACAAATATGTATTATTGAAAAAAATACTTCTTGGAATTCTCTCTTTCTTTCTTACACCCTGTAGTTTTGGTATTCGATATTCAAAATATCATTATTATTTTTCTATATTTGATGCTCTTTTAGACAAATCAAATATCAATATGAGCAGTAAAATTTGCTATCCTCTTCTTGTTTATTTTTTTTTCAATTGTAATATTTTAATGTATTTCTTTTATGATTGAAGCTCTTCTCAACTTCAAATGAAGCAAATATTAAAATAAAAATAAAAAAATAATAGAAATGAAAATATTATATATTATATTGATTCAATTTAGTGCGATTATTTTTTATAAAATAAAGGAGAAGAATTATTATTAATATTAATTTGTATTTTTTTAATTTTATTATATAACAATATGAATAATAAATATTCAAATAATAAGCCCAAAGAATTTTTAATCTCGAAGATAAATTGTGAAAATATGCAGTATTATGCATGTATCTGAAAATAATAGAATTTTTTTTTAGTAAATATTTACTTTAATTTTACAATAGAGAATTTTATAGGTGCACATATAAAGAATGGCCAATTTTTTTTATAGATTTAATGAATGAACGAATTATAAAAAGAAAATATGTGCTAATAAAAAATATGTTATATTTGCTTGAACCATAATTTATTATAAATTTATATTATTTTTAAAATAAGAAGTAATTGAAAATTATTCAACAAAATCGATTCAATGGTTATTTGTAAAAAATTGACTACCTATATGCACATTAATTTTGTATAGGTATAATAGTTAATCATATAATTTCAGTAGTGTGGGGATTATTTACATAATTTACATAATATATTAATCTAGATTATACATTATTTATGTTCCATATTCAAATTCAAAAAAATAATATATAACCCCATTAAAATGGCAAACCTACAATTCTAATAAAAAAAACAGATATGGATAGAACAAATATTTTTAATTTTATTTTATTTATAATATATAAGTAAGAGCTGGGTGTGACGTCATGAAGGGCTGGATGACGTCATATAATTTTAAATTAAGAAAAAACTAATGAAGATGATTTTTCTCGAGGATAAAACCAATATAAAGTCCATGATTCGTGGAGATGTGTAAAAAATCTCATGTGAAATTTGGTGTCAAAATAACCCATCCCTTCCTATCGTCGATAGCTATCACTTCCGGTTTCCGGATTTGCATCAAAAGTTGATCAATTCATCATACTGATGCATTAAGTAAATCTACCAAATTTCATGAAAATCCGTTGAGCCGTTCAAGCTGTACACATCTAGACGGACACTCAGCGGACGGACGGACGGACAGACATCATGCTAAAAATAGTTTTTTCTGTTAAGAAATAGCATGATTCGTGGAGATTTGTAAAAATTTGGTGTGAAAACAATACCTCCCTTACGATCGTCGGTCGGTAAAAACAACCTAGATTTATAGTAATCAAGCCTGGTCATGTAATTTAATTTAGTGAATGTATATGCGCCCTCTCTTAATTTATAAATGCCGAATTATTAAAAATATGTAACGAATGGTTCATAATAATTAAACTCTACTAAAGAAATTATAGGTAAATTCTTTGTGAGGAAGCCGTTTGGGAAGTGGTGGTCCAATGACATGGTGAGCAGATAATATAAGTAAGGATGTGAGGGATTTGGGAGAGAGTGTGAGTTGGATGATATTAGCTTAGGATAGGAACTTGAGGAATGTTAAAAAGCGTAAAGACACAGAGATAGTGATAGGTAGATAGGTAAGTGACCAAATAGGTGGGAAGGGGCTCTATTTAAATTTATATAGAAAAATATTTAATATCATTTTTTTATATTACAAAGAAAATAATTTTTTTTTTGGCAAATTCGTTTGGTACATTGTGAATTATGTAATTTAAACAGATGCTATTTTTTCATTATTACTATTAATAATTTAACATTGACCTTTTTTATGAAAAATCATTTCATAATTTTTTTTTATTTCTTCAAAGAATGCATAAAAATCAAAGCATGTTTATTAGTCTCATGATTGGAGATCTATTTCAAGTGATTTTGATAAAAGCTAATTTTGATTTTTATTCTTCATGAAAAATAAAGAATATTATTTAGATAATATTTTAATAGTATGTAATTATTTTTTTTAAATTTAGAAATATAGAAAAATGAATTTGAAAATATGAATCTGTTTTATTATTAAATTTTTTTTAGTAGCAATATTAATAATTTTTATTATGCTAGTGAATAAAAATTCTTTGTAGGCTTAAAGAAAGTGAACCTTTAAAAATACATATTTTATTTTCGAAATTGAATATTTAATTCAATTTATATTGACAAATTTAATAGGAAAATTTAGAATCTTTCTTTTTTTTTATTTTCTTTTCTTTTTTAATTCGTTTATTATACTTCTCCTTGATTTTGAAAAATGATTGTTCTGAATTGGATGTATGTACACTGTAGTTTGGCTTGCTGTAGTGGTGAGTGTATGTGTGGTGTGTGTGCTTGTGCGTGTTGTGTGCGTGGGTATCCCGGGACATCCAGGTGCTGGATCTTCAACGGGTTCTGCACGCCGATCCCTGCACTACAACAAGTGGTTTGAGTTTCACGGACGGTGAGGCCGGCGACGCACTTGGGGGCCTCGGTGGAAAGGTACGACTAGCCCCAAAGCACCACCCTTTTCTGTCTGACTGTCTAGCTCTCTTTTAGTGAATGGCTCTTTTAGTTAATCAATTATTTATAAATTGCTACTATCATTCTTCACTTCTCTTCACTAGTTTCTCCCTTTTAAATATTATAGATTATTGAAATTTCTATTTAAATATTGAGTCCACAACTTTTATTATTATTATTATTATACTCCAGTATATTTCTACCTGTAGTAAAAATGCACTGATCATTATTTGTGTGTGTGTGTGTGTGTGTGTGTGTTTTGTCCTTAAATTCTCTTAACTCCTATTTTGTGTTATTCCACAATTTTTGTGTTTTATCCCCTTCACAATACACTCCCCATTCCATTATATCTCTCGCATTTTTGTTGGCCTCTCCTGCCTGTTGGTTCCGTTCCTTCCTCTCGTGGACTGCCCGTAGAACAAAGTAACGGATAAACTGAAGCGTCCGTTCAAGAAGCGCCACTCCTCTGTCTATCACCAGCCTTCCAATCGAGTCAACAAGTATCTCTCGCAAGCCATCCAGGCTCGAAGTGTCGATAGAGAGAAGAGTACCCACGTCAATCTCATCACACTCTGCTTTAAGGATAGCTCCAAAGAAAATCAAGTAATTAATCAATTTTTTTTTTTGTCTTTTTTTTTTATTTCAATCTTTGAAAATATATTTTATAAATAACGTATAATAATCAAATAAATAATTAATGCTTTGTTTATGTGTTTGTGTTTAGTACCATGAAGATACTGATGTTGGCTACAGCAGTTCACTTGCGTGTTCCTTAGTTCTTCTTGTACTAATTGGTGCTGTACAGGCATTAATTTTGCCCCGGACAATCATACTACTTCTCCTGTTTCTGACTGCCTTTGTTTGGATCAGTGTAGTTCTGATGCTTCTTCTCGCTGTGCGATTACGTTGGATTTTATGGGATGTTTCCCAGTCGTTCGTTCTCCGTCTTGCCATTACCGTCTTTACCATCGTACTTATATACACCGTGGCGCAAGTTAACGTGGTATGGAAAAATAATTATTATAATTTATGTGTGATTTCATAGATAATATCACTATATTTACAAATCAATCTTCATGGTTGTAAATTTTATAATTATTGTTACTGAATATAAAAGAATGCAAATATAAAATAAATGATAAAATAATTTTTTAAAATTAAAATATACTCCTATATATTTATATAGGGAAAATATCCTAATATGGAATACTTTTTTGGAATATAAAAAAGGGCACTCAATTTATTTTTTCAATTTTGATTATTTACACATTTGTGTGTTGATAAATACTCTCTACACAAAAATGTTTATTCATTAATTTTTATTAAAATGATTGCAAAAGTTAACTTACGAAAAATATAGGGTTTATGAAAAATTTAATTTTTATAAATTTTTAAAATATTCAATGTTTTGTTTAGTTTACTTGCCGAACGGAAACTCCTTGTCTAATGCTTCCATCAAGTAACAGCACTTCTACTTCTACAATAATGGGTCCAGATCAGGCAGACCATAGGGCCTGTCCTCTGCCACAATATATTGTTCTTTCATGTACGCTTGGGTATTTGGCAGTGGCTGTTTTCCTCAGGTACTTATATATTTTATTAATTTTAACATTCTTAATTTTTTTTTAAATATAACCCTGAATTTTATATAATATATTTAATTATTACAAACTTACCATTTTCTATTATAGTTCAAATTTTTAGAAAATTTTTTGACTATATTAATATACCTTTAATTTATCAACTTTTTTAATTTTTTTTCTTTTTTTTTTTATTTAGCAAATTATTTATAAATAATTTAATATATCTACATTTTCTTCAAATGATTTATTTATCAATCATTTTTTTGAAACTCTAACTTAACATTCTTTTAAACTTTACAGATTACCTATCGTTGTGAAAGGGATTCTTTTGATTATTATTGCTACAATATATATTTTACTTATTGAATTATCACATAAAGAATTGTTCGATTGTTATGATCAACGGGTTAAGTAAGTTTCAATCTCATTTTTAATTCATCTATTTTTTTTTCTTTTTATATGAGTTTTTATGAGAATTCATTCATGATGGTTATTCTAGGTCGGTGGTGCCTCAGCACGTAATTGCTGTCGTCTACGTGCTTATGTTCCTTCTCGCTGTTATTATCCACGGCCGCCAAGTTGAATGGACAGCTCGACTTGATTTTCTTTGGCAAATACAAGTAACCTTATTTTTCATTGTTCAACAATCTTATATTCATCCAAAATGCTTAAGAAATAAATTTTAAAATAGTGCTATATCATTATATATTTTCAAAATAGTTATTTACGATTTATTTAATTTACTAATATTAGTCCCTAATCGATTCACTTAAAAACCCCATTAGAGCAAAATTATAATCAATAACAATCATAACATTATCATTATTTTTTCTATAGAGACAGAGAGACAGGGTTACATTAACATTACATTTGAAGTATGTTTTTACGATCACATGAAAATTGAAAAACATTTCCAAAAAAAATATTTTTGTTAATTAATGAATTTTGATTATTTCTAGAAAAAATGTTTATAAATTGTTTTTTTTTTATTTTTTAGAATAGAAAATATTATTTTTTGTTTTTTTTATTATTCATTTTATCTCTCTTCTGATTTCTTTCTCGATTAGTTAAGTAATAAAAGCATAAATAGTTACTATTTTACCCAATTTTTGATGATAATACAACAATACTCCTATTCATCAGGAAGAGAATTCATTAACAATATTTTTCAAGATTGATTTAGTTTTTCGATATTTTCAAATATTCCTTTATATATATTTTGTCATAGATTAATTTTTGATTTTATATAAAATATATAATTTTATTTAAAACAAAACATTTTTCTAACCTTGAAATTCAAATATTTTTTTTTAATGTACAAGCATCTTTATTTAGTATTCCTTGCCTTTTTTTATGATTCAATTTATTATCCTATTCGTTTATTCAAATGATTAATGTCAATAATTTTTTCAAATTTATTTATCTAATTATATTAGAATTTCCATTTTAATTTTTTTTCTTCTAAAACATTAAAAATTAATATTCTTTACAAAAGCAGTTTCCATAAGTCAAATAATATTTCGATTAAAAAAAAAATAATAATAAAGCGAGAATGATATTGATATAAAATATAATAGATTTAATTTCGAAAGCATAAATATTAATACATTAATATATATAAATATATAAACATAAAGCAATTGAAGAAAAAAAAACAACATTGAAAAGAGGCGAATTCAATTTTTTAAAACAACCTATATTATATTTTATAACAAAATATTTTCATTGTCTCCCTACACTTTTTTTCATTAAATTAAAACATTTAAATTTTTAAATAGAATCGAAACTTAATTATGGAATTTTATATTGTTTCCTTTTTTATATTATTAATATATACATAAAAATTATATTTTTTAGGCTAATGAAGAGAAACGCGATATGGACGCATTGCAGCACAGCAATAAACGAATTTTATTCAATCTTTTACCCGCACATGTGGCTACTCACTTTTTAGATAACCAATTTCGTAATAATATGGTACGTATTATAAGTTTATAAAATCATATACATTCATAGAATAATAATGATAAAAAAAAATAAATCATTATTCAGAAAAAATGAATATTAAAATTTTTTTTAATACAAAATGCAATAAAAAAATTATTTTTTTAATAATATAATATTCGTGTAGATATCAATAAATTTAATACTGTTTATTTTAATAAGAATTAATTTGGAATGAATATTGGTACTATAACATTCTACAAATATGTATTTTTATATATATACTTAAGAATTTAAATTAATTTTTTATTAATATTTTTAGTAAAAATTAATGTTCTCTTTTAGTTTAATTATTTTTTGATTTTGAGGAACTTAGTTATATAAGATTAATCTTTAATTTGTGGGGGAGGAACTCCTCCGTCCCACTGATGAAGGGGTCTGGCCGGCTTGGTGGTCGACAGAGCACTGTGTTGCAGGACCTCTACCATCAGAGTTACTCTCGGGTTGGCGTCGTTTTCGCATCGATAACAAACTATCATGAGTTTTATATGGAACTGGATGGCAATAATCAAGGCGTTGAATGTCTACGTTTACTTAATGAAATAATCGCCGATTTTGATGAGGTAATTGAAGTATTCAATGTTTTTAAGGAATGCCTTCGACAGATTTTAAATTAAAATAAGCAGTTTGAATTTAAATTCTTCTTTTGGAAACAGTTAATTTTTAATAAGGAACAAAATGGTAAAAATAATGTGGGATATTCTCCAAAAATTTCTTTATATTTATATTTTCAATTCATTTATATTTAATTATTTTTCTATTATTAAAATAAATACTATTTATTGTGTATAATAGAATTAATTATCTATGATTATTATTCTGATATTGAAATGAAAAAAAAATCTTAGAGAGTCATATTTCTAATTTTTTAAATTTTCTTTTGTTGATTAGCTTCTTGGCGAAGAGCGGTTTAAATCCATCGATAAAATTAAAACAGTTGGATCAACTTACATGGCAGCTGTTGGTCTTATGCCCGATTTACGAATATGCGACGACGATGAATCAACAGCTGGTCTTTATTTGAGTACCCTGGTCGAATTTGTATTTGCAATGCGTGAAAAACTTCTTAGCATTAATGAAAATTCCTACAACAATTTTATGCTTCGAGTTGGTATGTTAATGAAACTTTCTAATTTTATTTTATTTTTTAGATACTATTAATTAAGTTAATTTATAACTTCTAGGAATTAATATTGGTCCTGTCGTTGCTGGAGTGATTGGAGCTAGAAAACCCCAATATGATATTTGGGGTAATACGGTCAATGTAGCAAGTCGAATGGATTCCACTGGTTTACCAAACCATACTCAGGTATATAAATTATTTATGTTCATTCAACTATATATTTATTTATATTTTAGTTTATAGTATAATCAGTCATAAACATGTAATGAAATCATCGAAGACAATTTAATGAAAATCATAAACAAAACATGACATTGGATGATAATTCTATTTAATAAATAAAAATATTGTTTGTGTTCTCTCATATTTGACTTCTAATATATTAGTTAACCGCCCTATTCATAGAGCCTGTCAAATACAACCAATGTTATAAATGTGGTTATTCACATAGAACAATACCTATGAAAGAAAAATTAAGTATAAATTTAAAGAAAATTATTTCTTTTATTCTTTTATCAAGAATTCATTTTATTTCTAAAATGTATTTATCATTAAAGACTCTGTCTTTTTCTAAAACCTGTTTACCCTTGCTGTGCGCTTACTCCTAATCCATTAATAAGATGTGAATTTAGTTTGTTTGTGATTTTATCGATTAAAACAAAATTATAATAGAATAAAAAACAAATTCCTTTTTAATTTTTTTCTATTACAGATTTATGTTGTAGGCTTGAAATAATAAATAAAATTATAAATAATAATATAAATAAATAATAAATGTTCATAATAAATAACATTTTAAAAATATTCATAATATTCTTAATCGTGCTTTTGGGAAATTTCTAAAATGTCTTTATGAAGGAGACATGAATAGGTTGCGTGAAGGCTGGATTGAAGTGCTGTTTATTAAATTATTATCTATCTATCTTTTTTTCAGGTGACAGAGGAGGTTTATCAAGTGTTGAAGAATTATCCATATGAATTCCAATGCAGAGGGAAAGTGAAAGTCAAAGGCAAAGGCGATATGACTACTTATTTTTTGACGGATCGTAAACAGCCGGGCACAATACGCGTCGATGAATTGCCAAATTTACGAGCTAACGCAGGGATTGGTGAGTCCAACCATCCTCCCCTTTGATTCTTAAATGTTAATTATTTAGAGTCAAAATTTTCACCGAAACAATTAATATCCATTCATTTTGGAAAATAAATGATATTTTATGATATAGGTATATTAGAAAAAAAATTAATTTAATAAAACCAAAATTGAATATGATTTTTTTTATTTTATTTCTTAAAAAAAAACTAAATAGAAATTTTATAGAGATGGTATTTCTTTTCTTGTTTGTTTTTTTATTAATTTTAATTTGAAAATCAAACAATTTCTGAATTTATTTATTTATTTATTTTTGTTTTTGAATTAATAACCAACAAATTGATGACTCGTGTTTTCACTTTGAAAAAAATTGTTTTCACTTCAGGGAGCCCACAATTATAAAATAATTTTATTATTTATTTTTTTTTTTAATTGAAAACTATAATCTAAATAATTTATATTTTATTTCATTTTTTTATTTCAAATTTAATAAAAAAATTATTATATTTTACTTATATATATATATATATTTAAAAATAATAAATTTATTTCATTTATAATTTGACATATACTTAGCAAATGATCATATTTATTTGAATATATATCTGATATAAATTTGAAATTTTATTTTTGTTTAAGTTATTTTTTTTTGTTCATTGTTAACTTTTTTATTATTTCATTCGATATATAATATTTCTTTATTTATCTATTATTTTTTGTTTTTTTTTATTATTTTAATTTTTGGAATTACTTTTGGGGCCAAATCCTTAGTCATCTCCTAAAGGGATTAACACGGTGTTTTTAATTAATTAATCATTCAATCTTTAACTTTGTATTATCCATTTAACTCGCCATCTTTAAAACATCAAAGGTTCATTATCAATCATTAAGTAAAGATCCAAAATTGTTAATTTCTTTTTTGCTTGCAAAATCCTATGTGTTATTTTTTTGACTTTGAATCGTAACCTTATGATCAAGAAAACACAACCTATTCATAGACACATTATCATCTCTCAAATTATTTTTATTTAATTTATTTTATTTGAAAATATTCCACTCTCGTCTTGTTTGCAACTTTATTTGATTTTTTCTCCGTCGATTCCTTGTTTTTTTTCTTTGTTAATGTGATTGTTCCGCCTTAACATATGATTGTTTTTCAGCCCTTAAATAACAACACCAGTGTCTGCTTGTGTTTGTGTTTGTACCCCAATATTTAGTTCTAGGAACCTGCTGACTGGTTACGGATACCAAACACACTCTCAAGCAGAACTTCTAGTCATTTAAGATATTTATGTGTTAAAAAAAGAAGGTATTCTTTTTCTCCAATATCTACAAAATATACATTCACATTCATACTATTAGGATCACCTATTTATTTTATATGAAATGTTCGTTGTACTCGCCTCACTCCAATCGAGATGCAAATACATAAAATACTTAGATATATATCCATTCATATTATTATTTAAATAAATAAATAACAAGAAGATATTTTAGATTAAACGTTTTTTCATCGATAATATTTTTAAAGTTTACTTCAATAAATTATTATCAGTTTAATTTCTTAAATTTCAAAATTATTTTCATTTAATATAATTTATAGTTGATTATTTAATGGAATATCCAGATGAACTTGTTTAATATAAAATTTATTTATAAGAGATATTTATTGTCAGTGGTGTTTTGGGAGGGGAACGTGGGGGAATGACGTTTCCTTACCTTTTTTCATAACCGGAAAGCGTTCCAGTACTTTTTCATGTCCCGACAACTCCCACTTCAATCTACTGTTAGAATTTATTTTTTGTGTTCGTTAATATTTTGTATAGTAAGAATAAGAAAACATCTGGGAATACTAGGAAGCATTACTATCAACGAACTTATATTCATATTTATCACAAAATTGCATAAATAATTCCAATTTATATGATCTTAATATATTGTGAGAATTAGATAAATAATGTAGAGAGCAAAAAATATTTAAAAATAGATATTTATTTAAATGAAATAAAATTATTTAATTTACAGAATGAAAATGTAATTTTGATCAAAATAAGAAACAATGTTTTTAAAATGTTTTCAAGATTTATAATTACAATAAATAAATATAAATTTTAATTTTTAGATCGTATCATTATAATTATAATTTATATAATTTAAAATTATAATTATAATGATAAGATCGAAGATGCGCTGAAAACATCGCTTATTTATAATGATGCGCTGAAAATATGGGAAATGTTCAACTTTGACCATGTTCCCAACCGAATTTTAAAAAACCAAGACCACTTTACATTTACACTTTTTTAAGCTCCACTCGAATCCAAAATCAAAATTTAAAAAATTGAAAATTTTTGGCGACAGACACAGACATAGAGATTATATAAACGAACTAAGTTCGTTGAAAATAAAAACCTATATGGAAAAAAATAGTTTGTTGAAAATAGAACTTTTTTTGCTCCCACTATGCGTTCCCTTCTTATTTTACCATTACATCACTGTTTATTGTATACAATAAATTCTTATATATAAAAATAAAAGAAACAATATTCCCTAATAGATTTTTAATATTTACAAAACATCATTACATCTGACTTAGTAGTTTCAACAATAAATTCATGAGATTTTGTTAACTAATTAGTGTTCATTTCGAATGTAACTCTCTTTGAATTTATCAGGCAAATTTGCAAGTTGTGCTAGTTTACTACATACGAGTATTTTACTACCTATAACTCGTTTAATTGAGGAACTTTTTATTTATTTATTTAATCGTGATAACTAACAAAAATATATTTTAAATAGTTCTTTTCTGGACTATCTATTATTTTATTTTATTTTTTTATTGAATAAAATTGAAGTATTTCTTGAATTTTTTTTTTCAATCAATTCTAGTAAAATCTCTCTTCTTGTTCTAGTTTATTTATTTAAATAAATAATAATTACAAATTTTTGAAAATCATAATAAAATTTATTACTTCTAATAAATTATATTATATATTTTATTTAATTTTAATGATATGTTAAGTTGACAGAGGGAAAGTGATTAAATTTTTCTTTATCAAATTGAAATTGGACCTAGAGAAATTGAGGAATGTGAGAAAGAGGCTTGATCAATCCATGGATTGCATCTCGATCCCAAGCCCTGTGTGCAGTGGCGTAGTGCCCAGCCTGCTGGCTTTTCCACCCATGTGTACCCTTTTTTTGGTAGCGCCCTGTCAATCGCACGCGCAGCCCTTGCCCTGTAGTGCACGGCCCCCCCTTGCCTTTGCAGGGGGTCTCTACGGCGGTGTGGCTACGCCCTTGGCTTTGCTGCATCAGATGCAACAGCACCAGGCAGCGCAGTCGGCGAGCGCGCAGCCCGCGGTAACCGCGGGAACCGCACCGGCACGGGAAGACTCGGCCTCCCACCTTTCGGCCAGCACTACCCACCACAACTACGCATTGAGCGCAGGCAACTACTCACTTTACTACTTCTACTACACCTAATCAACATCTTCAATTCAACTTGAAAGAGATATCGTTCTTTATTTTATTTCCATTAGGAGAAGAGACTTTAAGGAAATATTCAAAAATAAATAAGTAAAAAACAAAAAACAAGCTAATAATTATTTTATTTATTATTTTTACAAATGATCGATTATCAGTCCATGTTCAATCATGGTTTTTATTCAATTCATCAAAATACAATAATTTATTTAATTACAAACAAGATTTATTTGGCTATCAAGAGGAAAGCATCTTTCTATAACAAGATATCTCTCATCATTTGGTATCTTATTTGAATTTTCAACAATAAAAAGAATTTAATGTTATTATATTATATTAAATTGATATTTAACATAAGATTTCAAAATTACGATATGGAAATAATATATAGAATGGTATTAATTAATTCATTATTCTTTCAAGAAATTACAAAAAATGAATAATCTCATCCTTTAAAATTTCTTTCATTTTTTCAATAATAAATTCATTATTCGTAAAAATTAGTAAGTATGTAAGTAAGATCTAATTAAATTTGTAGTCTTTCTACTTAATATAATTCTTATTTACCCAAGAAAATATTTTTCAATCGATATTATTTTTAGAAAAAGAAGTAATATTAATTATTTTTATATTATATAAAAGTCTCCTCTCATTTTTTTTTTTAAATTTCCTGAATTAACTGAATTCCAATATTTATATATTTATAATTTAAATTTTTTTAAAATGATTTTATTTCCTTTTAAATTTTACATAAAAGAAAAATATAAACTTGAAAGCATGCTTCTTATATTAATTTTATTATAATTTATGGATGAGAGTATTCTATTAATATCATTTTCAAATGAATTTATTTAATTCTATAATGAAATATTTTTCCAAATTTTTAAACTTCCATTCATTTTGGATTTTTATTTTCTCCGAAAATTTTGATAATTTGATAATTGTTTTTATTAAAGGAGAAATAATTTAATAAAAGAAAATTTCCTAATAAACTACGATTGTTGAAATTTCAATAAATTCAATAATAATTTTCAACATTTCTCAACTAGGTATTGCCCCGAGCCTACTCTCGAGGAACACCCCTCGTCTCCCGACGCTTAGGGAGTCATCCGGAGGCAGCGGCGGACATCGACTCGCAGAATGCGAGCCTCTTTTGCCAATGGGTCAGCCAATCAAGTTACTTCCGGCTGTGACCCAGTCGCAATTGCAGACTCGATCAATGATACCAAAAAAATTTCAAGCCCGTATAGAAGAAGCCGATTTGCCTCCTCCGCCATTGCCCCCTCACAAAGGAGGCCAACCTTATCCGAAACCATGGAAGAACAATTTGAATGTCAATTGTCACAAACCTTATCTCAAACCTCTACCCAAGCCTCCAGTGAAAGAACATCGCCGAGCTCCTCCACCTCCACCTCATCGTCCACTTCAAAGGCATTATTCGGACGAATCCCTTCCTGGTGGTGGTGGAAATACAACTTCTGGAGGAGGACTTTATCGAATTCATTCCTCTGCAGATGAGATTTCTTCGGTGAATCGTTCACCAAGTATCTCCTCTTCAGATGAGAGTTACAGTCGAACAACGGATGCCTCGCCCTCTCCTTCCCCTCCCCCAGTTCCTGCAACTACATCTGTAGAACATCCATCCCATCATTGGTTGTATCCTTCTGATATACAAGTAGCCCCAAGCAGTGCAGATAACTCACCAGGAGAATCATTAGAACTGCCTCGAGGTTATTCCCCTTCCAAAGGCCGATGGCATACAAACGGACATCATTCCCCAGGACGATCCAAAGAGAAATCTCGTAAATGTGGCGATATCCTACCTCCATCCACTTTACTTGCTCTGGCCGCTTGTACAAGCACCATCGAATCGAACAGAGGAAGTGCTAACGGTTGTGCGCCAACGACATACCGGGGCGATTCGTGTGGCTCCTTCGAATATATTGGTCACCGTCACAATCGATCCCCGAAACGAAGCCTTGACAAAAAACACCGAAATATGGAAGAAATTCCCCCGCCTCCCCCACCCCCTCCACCTGCCGAAGCGATTATGAATTTGCCTGTATCACGAAGCGAAGAAAAACTCGCCACGAAATATCATCATTATCAAAAACTCCCGAACCTGGAACAAGAGATCCAAAAATTATTAGACGAACAGAACCTGTTGAAGAACGCACCGGACAAGGAGAAAACATCCCGACCGAAACAGCTGGGCCTGGACGAGCTGCGCAACGTGAATCACGTGGTGACGAGGTATGTAGGCGAGAACAACAACGAGACGTCAACAACAACTTTGTCGTCTGTGCCTGGAGTGGGCTTGGCTGCCATTCACGAACTGGCACGAAAACAACAACAACATCATCAACAACAACTCCATCAGCAACATCTCAAATCGGCGCCAGTCGTCGTGGCTGCCAAATCTCTATCACAGAGACCTCACAGCCTCGACAGACATGCTGGCGAGCGCAATGTCTCCCGCGCGGCCAGCTTCAGGTCGGTCACCCCAAAGGGGTATTCACTTCCCTCCCCAACCCTCTAGAGATCTACATTAGTTTACGAAATCTCTTATTCTTCTAGACTCCATTAATTCTATATCCCTCGCTTCTATAGAAAATTTTTCTTTAAAAAAAAAATTTCAAATAGAGTTTAAAATAGCAATTTATTTTATATTATTTTTTTCCTATTCATTTTTAATTATTTATCAATTTTATTTATTAATTAAATAATTCTTGATTATTTTTTTTTAATATTTTTTAAATTATTTTAATTTATATTCTTATCTATTATCATTTATTAATTTATCTATATATTATTATTTATGATTTATATTTAATATTTAGATATATTTCGTTGGTTGACAAAAAAAAAAAAATAACATACTTATCGCAAAAATACTGAATTTAAAGAATTCATATGCATTTTAAAATTATAAGCATTTAAGGAATTATTTTTATATCTATTTTTAAAATAATATTTAAAACAAGACGATTTATCTATTTTAATATATTATTTTAACTCAAAAAGAAGAATTTTGGAGTTGTATCATTTCATCTACCAACGATATATACCTATCATTAAAATTTATATTTAAGCATATTTTAAATTATTATTATTATTATTTTCTTTTTAAAAAAATTTTATTCATTTAAAAAAAATCCTTTTCATCATTCATTTTCTTGCATGATTGTTTTTCTTTTCTGTTAGCATGCTCTCTTCATTTCTTCTATAAAATAAATTTAAAAAAAATAACCTTTCTTTTATTTTGTGTCTGTAACCATTCTTTTGGAATTAATCCATCAAATAGATTTATTAATCCTCTCTTCTTATTTGTTCGTTTTTTTTTAAAAAATACTATTTATTTATTTCCATCACAATTTATATCTATCTGATAGAATTAATTTAATCGTTTGAAAATTAATAAATTTGCACTAATATTATTATCAGCGATAAACCTATTTAAAAGTCTTAAATAATAATTAAAATAGAAAAATTATAAATTTTAATTTTAACTGAAATTTATTTAACATTTTTCTTTTTTAAATCACAAAATTAAGCTTTTTTTATATAATAAATAGAGAGATTTTTTTTGTGTTAAATAAATAAAAATATTATTTTTATAAAATTCAAAATTTTTATTTTTTTTTATTTTTAATTTTAAAAAACTAAAATCATATTTCTACATCAAACTAAACATTCAAATGGAAGAGAAGGAGAGTATCTTCGGTGTTGTTTCTTTCTGCTTCTGACCCTTTATAAAGTAGCCGTTGTCTTCCTTGAACCTTAACTTGCTAGTTTTTCCCATTTGCACCTGTTGGGATTTTTGAGTGGTGTTGCTGCTAAACTGGGACCTTTGAATCCTTGCGGATGGAATGTTGACTGTGTCTGTTTCTTCGCTTGGCTCTTCATCATCATACACAACATGCGAAATCGTCGAGGCCCAAGTAAGACAGACATTCATTTCACACATCAAAGAACGGGATTGAATGAAAAAATTTGCTTCTTTCTCAATATGGATTGGTTTACATTGATTTGTTATCTTTCATTTGTTTTTTAATCAATTTTATTTAAAATTAACAAAAGAATTGTTATTTTATGATTTATTTTAATGAATAATTATTAAAATTCTTAAACATCCAGTTATTAAAAATTAAAAAAAACCTTTATGATAGAAATAATGTTCAACTGATTAAATATAGTGGGGAGGGGATAAAATAATTTTTCTTCTCTCCAAACTTTTCCCAGATTATTTTTTTTTTTCATTTTATTTTATCAATAACTACTCATAATAATCTTTACATTTCAATAAAATCTGACAGTTTTCATCATTGGTTTTTTGTATTTTAATATAATTTTTAAATTTTAACTCATTTTTCTTCTACAAAGAATATTAAAAAAATATTTAATATTATTATTGAATGTAAAAATAGATTTTAAATATATTAAATTTTTTTCTATAATTCTACAAATTTTAGAAATATTTTCTGAAAAGATGAAAGAAAACAAATCGATTTTTTTAAAATTTAAATTTTCTTCTTTCTTTTTGAATTGAAATTATTTTTTATAAATATTTTTCAGTTTTAAAATAAAAATAAAAATTAATTAAAAACAAATTTTATTTTAAAATGCTCTGGGTCCTCTATAGGGTAAGTTTTTAAGAAAAAATAATAATATACACCTCTGATTAATTATAAGAATTAAATTTAAATATCACTTTGTGGATTTATTTTTAATCACAAAAATTATATTAAGTATTAAATAAATTTGTTTTAAGCAGTGCACTTTAATTTTTATATTTAATCAAAAAATAAAATATTTTAGTTTTCGAAAACATTCAAGGGGTAAGTGAGTAAGAGAAATAAATTTCTATTTCTAAATTAAGTAATACAAAATATATTTATTTAATAATAATTTTAATAATTTTGGATTATATATCATAAAAATAAGCAAATGAAGAAGTTTAGAAATCGTAATTTTTTTGACTTTTCAAAATTAAAACCGATCAGAAGATTTTTCATAATCATTTTAATAAATTGTCATATTTTCCATCTGTCAACGCCATCATCAAATATGAATCAATTTTGAACTAACATTCATAAAATTTAAAATCATACATTGCTCTTTCTCTCCGAGTGAATAAACACATACCTACATTGGATACCTAAAACCTCCCCTCAAAAGACTGCTTTTACTAACATTCTATACTTGTATTCCTCTCATTTTAAAATATAGTTGGTAAAATAACATTTCCACAATATGAAATGCATGCTCAGCAAAATAACAAAAAAAACTATTAATTTATATAAATATATTATTAATAATATTAATTCATGTTTTAGAATTTATTAAAGAGATCATAGAATTTTTTATTATATAATAAAAAAATTACCAAATAATGAATATAAAAACAATATTATTGAGTATCATAATTTTATTATTATTATTATTATTATAGATTAATTTTATAACGATAATCAAATATTAAAAACTCGATATTTCTATAAAAATTTAAAATATGCAAAAATATAAAAAATTTATTTTTATTTAAAAAATATATTTGAGTTTGATTGTCATCTCTCTAACCAACGTGACATTTTGACAACCAAGACATTTGTTTATAAATATATATTTATATCTGTTCTCTTCCATAATGTTTTGAACTATATGAATTTTGATATTATAAAACAATTTTCCCTTTAATATTTTTTTTTTATTTGAATAACATTTATTCTATAATAAATTTGCTATTTGGATTTTGTTGACATCATGAAGATAACAACAATACTTTAAATATATTGTTGCTGTTATTATTTATTTATTTTATAAAGTAATGGTAATAACAGTTAATAGACTATATTATTATACATATTTTTTGGAATTATTATATTAACTTAGTTATAATTTTCTATTCAACAATAAGATTTTGAATATCATTTTGAAAATTTATTATTTTCTCTGAAGAATATTTTTGATTTAAAAACATACTATTTTTATAATAAATTAAATATTTTTAATAATTGTATATAGGTAAATTGTTATTATTAATTCTATTATTGCTGTCTTCATTGACTTTCTGAAAATTAAAATATTACTTTACGACTTTATTCATAAACTAATAGATAATAAGTGAGTATAAAATACATTATTTTAATTACCCTTTCATAAAAATTATTATAATAATAATAATAATAATAAAATAATAATACTTAATTGTAAAATTTATTTTATAAATATTTTCACTTTTTATAATTTTATATTCAACTAATGATTCGCTAAAAAATTTATAATTAATTATCTTTTTTTAATTTAACCCAACACAAAAAAATGTGCTATCCAGATAAATTATTTTTTAACACAACAAATTGATTTTTATTTTAAAAATTTATTTTTTTTTTCCAAAAATTAGAAAACTATTTTTCATCTTGTTAAAAATGATATCTACCTTCCAAATATGAAATTTGAATTATCTTATATTTTATTTAAGTTTAAGAGTATTTATTGATGGTGCTCTGAGTAATAATAGAACGCATTTTGTTTTGATTAGGAGCCAACAAGAAGCCCCAATGCGATACGAAAGAGTCCCAGGGTCGTCGAATGTCGGAGCCGGCTCCTCAGGTGCGCCTCCGACGTCGTCGTGCATCTCAGGCAACGTAAAGAATGGTGCATCTTCCTCTTTGCCCCTCGGTTTTATCCCGTCCTCGGGTATCGAATCGCCGAACCGACGTGAAACGGATGCCGATGCTGAAGATGAAGATGAAGACGACGACGACGACGACGACGAGGAAGAAGATGATGAAGAGGAAGGAGATGGCAGTGAGGATGATCGACGACAAACAGAACGCTTTGAAAGGGAAGAGCAACGCATCCAAGAACAACTTGAAAGAGAAGTGAGTTTTTAAGAAATATTATATTAAATAATCTTAACTAACTTGCTGATGAAAAATCAAATAATATTAATATTTAATTCAATTTAAATTAATAATTAAAATTTCATTTTCATCTCGCCCTCATTTATTGATTGTATTTCTTTTCTACTTCTGAAGCCGGTCGAATCGGATGATGTGGACAAAGAATTGGTAAGTTTAAAATTAATCCCTTTTTTTTAACATTTTAATATTAAGTTTTCAAATTTAATTTTTTTATTTGGTTATTTTTATTAGAACAGATGGATTTTATTTTTACCTAATAAAAATTTAGTATTTATCAAATGGAATAATAAACCATTAAAAGCTATTTAATTGATTAATTTTAAATAAATAAATAAAAAGATATATTTCAATATATAAACCATTTCATTGAAGGTCTATATTCCTTGTTCATATAAAACGACTCATCTAATGAATACAAAAATTTTATTAAATCGTGTTATTATATATGCAAACGACAAAACTCAACCCATAACATTGCAATTAATTAAATATGAAAAAATTATAATAGTAAACACTAAAAGTTAAAATTGTATACTATTTACTCAAATGAAGATAAACATATAAAAATAATTTTGTTTTTTAATTAATAGTATTTTAACATTCATTTTGTAATCTTATATATATATATATATTATTTATTGATTTTTATAATATTTTTTCAGGAAGCAGAAGTGAAACGACTTTTGGCAGAGCGTGATGTTGCCGTGGCAGCTGCTGCTGCGGCTGCTGCAGCATCCTCCGCCCCTTCTAATTCAGTCGGAATGGGCTGTACAAATGACGTATGTGTCCAAAGTGGAATTAACATCGGTGGCGAAACCAGCCAATCGGAATGGAGTGAAGAGGATGAAGACGGCGCGGCATCGGAGCCTTTATTAGCTGACAGGGAGTCGACCGGGTATACAACCGATGATCCTGCCCTGGAAAATATCTCCATGCTCAATGAGACTGGCCTCACAGACGCAGAAGGTATTTATATATTTGGCATTCATACAACATATCCATTATATACATATCTTATTTTTATATTCAACTAATTAATATTTTTTTTTCCAGGTGCCCTGAGTGACGTGAACTCCGTATTCAACGACCCGGATGGCCACGAGGGCGACATGGATGACAATACCTCTATGTCCTCTCGGGCGTCTTCCAGGATCTTTGACTCTGATGCTGTCATGTCGCTCGACTCGCTATCTGCGCTCTATGATAGCGAGTATGATAATTGTTGTCGCACAGATGATGATGCCAACGCACCCGACCTTGATCGGTAACCATCACCTACCGGTCCACGCTGCTCCTTCAACTCTTGTTTCTCACCTTCAAGATTCTTTTACCTCTTTTTATTAACCTTTATTTATTAAAGCTTTTGTGGTTATTTTGATAATTATTAAGGGAATTATTTATCATTCAGCACAAAGCTATCTAAAAATTTCCATTTTTATTTCATTTTTCTTTTTTTTTTGTTTTTTAATATTTATAAAATTAAAAGGAATTTAATATGAATATAATATTAATTAAAAAAGCACTTAGTAAAATCACTAAATAATTAAAAGGCAATAATGATAGTATTTTTTTATATTAATTTAAATAACAGATATGATATATATATTATATTTATTTTCATTCTCTCAAAGAAAATAATTTTCTTAAGAGAATTTTATTATCAAATTTTTGGTTAATCAAGTATTTTTTGATAGATTTAATCATGATAAATCCTTTATATTGGAAAATATTATTTCAATTAAAAAAGATTGACTTAGAAGTGTTAAAGATTAATTCAAGAGCAATGACTGATCACAAGTTATTCTTATATTTTATTTGCTTATTATTAAATTTAAAATTCCTTATTACATCATTCTATGTTACTTTACACCTAACTGTCTGCATTCTGACAACAAATTCTTATTAGATCAATCTATTTCAAAAAATTAATTTCATTAATTATTCTATCAACTTTAATTATAAAACTTTGAAGATTGGCTTTAATAGGCTTAGGTAGCTAAAATAACTTAAGAAAATGATAGGAACGGAACATATTTTAAATTTAAATGTGTGCTTCCATCACTCACTAATGATTCATATTAATGAGATATGAGCATAAAATACTTGATTTATCTAATTTTTTTTTATATGTATCATGTAAATATAAAAAAGTATTATATTATTATAATTAATAATCTATCTCTACATTTTTAAAATTATGAAAATGTTAAAATTTTAATTTTTATTAAAAAAAAAAAAATAGAATCGTTTCTTGTCTTTGTTTATATAATTAATATACTTGAAAGAATTATAGTAATAATAATTTTTCATTTTCTTTTACAGTATCGATTATTTTGCGTCAGTGGCAACAGATGCCGACATCAACCTTGCAAATATTCGCTCCATGTCTGAAAGTATTACACGGAATTTCGGTCAACCAAGAAGCGAAACGGATCCCGACAGCGATTTGTGAATTCACCGCCATTGATAAAAAACTAACACAAAACTTTGTTTCTATTTTTATCATTATACCAGGAGTGAATTTTGAACTTCTAGTGAATTGAAAAAAAACAATGAAACTCAAAAAGTATCCTATCCAAAGCTCAAGCGTGGTGTATCGTGGGTGAACATAAACAAAAACTACTTTTATCAGTGACTCTGTGAGGAGCAACAATCCTTTAAAAGTGTAGAGATAGATTATTTATAACGATTTCATAAAACTTAGGAAAAATAAATAAATAAATTAAATAACAAGTGATGTGTGTATACTTTTAATAAATTACAAAGTACTCATTGAAAGGAATGGTGTGACGCGAATTGGTACCAAAAAGTGTTCTAAATTTCATATGATGAAATAAATATCATAAGATATGCTCGATTTGGATCGGTTGTGAATTTATGGAATTGATTTCAATCAAATTTACAAATGTAAAAGAGAAAGGAGTCCATTCTATAGCTAAAATAATACAATTCAATCAAAACAAATTATAAATAAATAAATAAAAAATTTCTATCAAATTTTTTTTAAACGATGACCCAAGGAGTTAAGATTTTCTCAGTTATATTCACATTTTTCTCATATTATTAAATAAATATTATCTTTTAACTGTGATATATATACTATTTTCTTATAATAACATATTTGTTTACTCCTAATAATTTTTATACCTTGTAATCTCATAAAAGTAATAACGAATGTTTTTTTTATAATTATAATCTACAATTTTTAATGTTTCATTGTTTTTAAAATATTTAGTTTGGGTCTTAAAATTTAATTTTGGATTATATTTTATTAAATCCTATATCTGGTGTTAAATATAAAGTTAATCACATAAAAAAAAGTTTTGCCTTCGATTGTTTAATGATGATTTTATTTACTTCTATGTATTTTTCATAAAATATGATTAACATTAACATTAGTTTATAATTTATTAATTTTTGTTTTAATTATTTAAACTCTTTTTTTTAATAGAGATTTTGTTCCATTATAGTATAAACTTAATTTAATATACTTTGGTTAATAAAAAGAAATAGATTTTTATTCTTTTAAATTAAAATATTCATTTTTTAGCTTGATATAATTATATATTATAAGAGAATAATGACTAATATAACGTTTGCTTTTTTTTAATAAATTAATAGATAACTAAATATATTATTATAATTAATTTCTAAATTTGTATTAAATTTGTTATTATTATACTTTTCTAATTGCAAAATTATAAATCAAATTACATACATTACAATTGAATATATTTTTATTTTGCTTTAAATAAATACATATACAAATAAATAAAATTTAAATGTCTATAAGAATCAAAGGCAAAACTTATATGAATAATTTTATTTTCGATAATATTTAATAATAATAATATAATATTATATTTACAATATAAAAAATAGATCAAGCTATTTGAATGGACTAAGTTTTCTATTCAGATGTGTTTCTTTCTGCTGGTTTTGATTGTGGTCTTTTGGTCTTAAGGTTTCCAGGAAGGTTGGTCACGAGACGGAGATTCCAACCGCTCCCTGGTCTCTCTCTTTCTATCTCCATCTCTTTCTCTTTTTCATTAATTAAAAAAATAAAATTAAAATAAATTTAAAAACTATCTATATACATATAATAAATAAAAAACAAACAAAAACAAAGTGGATAATAACTTATTTTTTTAAAACGTTCATTGAAGAATAAATGAAATTTATATACTTATATATAGAATCATTCATTTCCAATCTCTCCGATTCAATTTCAATGTATTATTGAAATTGATTAGGAAATATTTAATATACAATAGATAAAAAAAAATTTATCTTTTTTACACACTCGACTTAATTAAGTCCTCTTGTCAATATCTAAATGTATCTGTTGATCTCGTTTTAAAATTATATATATATATATAATAAATGGTGAAAAATTTTCAATTTAAGATCATATATTTTTTTCAATTAATGCATACTTGTCATTTGCTTTTTGTTTTTTATTTTTCCCATGTGATTTTCAAATTATTATATTTTGATTCCAATCGAAGAATCACATTCATTGGTACCTCTAACTGAATTCTTCCTTTTCTATTTATTTGAAAAAAAAAAATATTTTTTGACAAAACGAATTGAATAATGGAAATAATTCTCTTGCGAAGGATTCAGGGTATTGAAAGAAATTCTTCCTTTAAAAAAAAGACTATATATAAAATATAAATTTTTAAAAATTTAAAACTATTTTCTACTTTGCTATCAACAACAAAATCTCTGTTTTTATTATTATTATTATTTTGCATTTTTGAAGAGAATACAAGATTTTAAAAATATAATCAAATTTATAATCTATTATTGTCATGAAATAGATGATCATATTGTATATTAATACATCTATAAATAAATAAATATATAAATATATATCTAAAAATAAGAAAAATGTATTTAAATGAAAGAGAAATTACTATTTAAGCCCATAAGGTTTTATTTGTAAATATTTCTAAATACTAAAAAAAAGAAAAACAAAGAAAATAGTACTAACCATTTTGGATATCGGGATTCATACCAAAGACTGCTGCTGATTAAAATATTTTAATTAGCTAGAATGGAACTGAATAAATAAAATAATAGAAGAAATGTTTTATTTTTTAAAGTCAATACCAATCACTATTTTGCAATAATATTCATGTTTTTGTTTGGATCATATATAATTGCATTTTTTTTATAATTACGAATACAAATTATTATTTCTTGTTTATTTAACTTTAAAAAATGAATAATATTGTTTTTTAATTATTATTATGTTAAGCCACCTTGAGAGAAAAATGGGTGAACAAAATTTGTATACCTAATTTGAAATAACTTAAAAAAAAAATAAATTTAAAAATTATTTTGTTCTCTAGTTTTGTCTTGTAATTCTAGAGAAAAAGGATATATATTTTCAATAAAATAAAAATAATAGATCATTTATTAAACTGAATAAACGATGGTATTAATAAATTCTATTTATTATGTAATTCAAAACATTTTTTTCAAATTTTTTTAAATTTAATATTAATTAATTCTTCAGTTTCTAATTAATAAATATTGATTGAATTATAATATAAATTGAATAATAACATTTTATTTGAATAATTCTAAATTTTTTTTAAAGTATTTTTTCTGGTAAAACTATAAATAAATATATAAATAAATAAATGTCTTAGTTATTTATATGTGTACACTTAATCCTTAAATTGTTTTTTTATATTTTATTTTTTATAAAGCAAAAAAATAAAAAAATTCAGTAAATAATAAATATTAATCAATATGAATGACTTGAAATGGTTTAGAAAAAATATCTTAAAATTGATTCCTATTAAACTAAAATAGCATTTTATCTAAAATAATAATTAAAACAAAAATGAAAAAAATAAAAATAAATCATTCAATATTTATGGAATTCAATTTATAAACCAATACCAAAATCAGCAATACTTAATCTCACAATGAGATTTTTAATGAACTTTTATTCAATATAAAAATAATAACAATCATCATTCTATGTGTTTTAACATTGAAAATGAAAAATTATAAATTTTTTTTAAAAAAAAGAACATTTAATATATATATATAATAATAATATATATATTAAATACATACTTCTATTCATACTTTATTTTGATGGTCTTCATCAAAAATTAAATATTAAAATCATCATATTATTGGAAATTCATCTGATGCCAATGTATATTATAAATATTTCTTATTCTAATTATTTTTCTTCCATTAAATTGAAAATATTCTTGTTGCGTGTTATAGAAAGAAAGAAATTGAAAAAAAAATATATAAACTATGTAAATAACAAAGTGCCGACTATTAGTGTAATTTGAATTAATTTTATCTATTGTATTATTATTCTTATTAAATATAAATAGATTAAAATAAAAAATTAAAAAAAACAAAAAACTATACACTATAATGATTCTCATTTTTATTTTAATGATTAAATATTTGTAAAAATTTTATTTCATTTAAAATAATTGAAAAAGAAACAAATTTTTGTTGATATGAATATAATTAATTACATTTTTTTCTTTTGTAATTGTAAATGAACTTGCCACCTGAGTATCATTTTAGTAATTTATTAAAATACAATATTTTATATTGTTATGTATATTTTATCTATTATTTTTTATAATTTTCTCTTTATGAAAATTTTTTATGTAAAATATATGAATTATAATTTATAAAAGAAAAAAAGAAATTATTTATTTCTCAACTCATTAAAGATAATAGAAAAAAAAAAATATTTGTATTTTCCTTTATTTCCTCTAATAATTTGTATAAATATTTTATTAAAAGATAAATAGAGTAACTCTTGTGAAACTATAAATTTTTATAGATTTGAAAGTTCTATAAAAATATTTATAACTAATAATATGCTTAAATTAGCAACAATTATAAAAACTTTTTAAAATTTTAAATAACAATCGGGATACTGAAAGAAGAAGAATTGAATTTTCTCTATTTAATCATTTTCCAAAAACTGAATAGTAATGAATACACATTCTTTTTCAAAGTAATTTTTTAATTAATATTTTTTAACACAGTAATAATAAATAAAAGTTTAAACATAATAATTATGAGAAATACATTATATATGAATGGATTATATTATAAGTAAAAGATAGAGAAAATTAATATTCAAAAATTGTTATGAATTTTAAACAAAATCTTTATATTTTTAGATAATTTAAAAAATAAAAATAAATCCGCTTATTCGTATCTATAATAAATGTGTGTATATTTCGTTTTATCATTTATAATTTTTTATTTTCTTAATTTTTTATTTTTATTAATGATATTAATTATAGTTTTCTTTAGGAATAATTATTTATTTATTATTTATAATTTAAATTAGTTGAAATAATTTTAGTTTTTTTTTTAAATAACATAATGAAAATAAGTATGATATGATTATACTTATTTTAAAAGAAGGGTGACGAACTGATCAGGAAATTAAGAGGTCGACAGGTCGACGTTTTAGTTTCATTGGTCGATGCATCGATCGGAGAGGTGCGCCTGGGAATCCTCGAATATCAATGGAATGATGAATACCTAGATCGCGCTAATCATAATTTCAAGTGTCATTTGACCCCAGGCTTCAATGGGGGTATGGTCTTTGGGTGTTCGGCCGATTCTCTTCAAAGGTAAATACAACCTGTCACTTAAATAATGCACTTCCATTTCTCACAAGTGACAATTAGAAATCAACCCTAATTACACTTAAATATCACATTTAAAAATAAGTTGATATTTATTTTTTAATTATTTAAAAAATTATCCTAATTAATAAAAACTATATAATTAAATCATATTTGAATGTTTTATTTTAATTTTAAATTAATAAAAAAAAAAAAATTTAAAAGAAAATATTATTTATTACAAAACAAAGTTTATTACATCATAATTAAGATATTCACAAAATAAATAAAAAATATACACAAAAAATATGTCCATTAAGAGCAAAATATTTAAATTCATTCATCATATTATTTTACAATCTTTTCTATTAAATTAAATTCTTTTATTTAGCGTGTTTATTGATTTTTTTAGTCAATCTTCGTATTCCATGTTGCAATCCTCTCTTCCTAAATATAATAAGGATATATAATGGTTATTAAATGCCTTACTTTCATTCGGATTTATTCATTTATAAAAAAATCACATAAATTTTAATTTATTTTTTTAATTTAATCTTTTTTTATAGTCAAAATAATATCTTATTTAGTAAATTAAATTTCAAAATTTTTATATTATTTATAATAATGTGTAATATGCATATAATAATGAAAATAAAATATTTTTAAAACAGTTTGTGAAAAAATTTTCCGTTATTAAAAGAAATATTAAAAATCTTTTCTATCCTCAATTCTTTTTTTTCATTTCATTAAATTTTATTATAAATATCGAAAAAAACACTTAAAAAATATCACCCTGGGAATTTTTTTATTTAAAAAAAAAAAAACGTAACATAAATGATATATTATCCTTTCATAAAAATTTATTTTATCAATAAATTACTTCATGATGGACATTAGAACGACATAAAAAGCAGAGTTAAAATTTTTATGAGAGAATAATTTTCCCTCGGGACTTTGAGTTATCCAGAAGATCTCATCAAATGATAAAAGTTGTCTTAAAAAAATTATATACTAAGGCTCTAATGATATTTAAATTATGAAACTATCATCTCAGCCAACAGTGTGCCTGTGATTATTTAAAAAAAAAGATTAATTATTTTAATATGAGCTTAAAAATTCTTGATTCCTTATCTAAACTGAAAGGCATATGATGAAAGCTTAAATTGATAAATAAATGATTTATCGTGGCACAGATGCTGGGATATCACTCAGTTATCTGATACTCTGATGCCTTTAACCCTTTTTTTAAACAAGCTCTATATTTTTAAAATTTTCAAATGAAATTTTTTTCTGGGCAAAACGTTTTTTCTTTTAATATTTAATAAGAAAAAAGATATTAATTTTCGATATTTTGGCTATAAAAATATGTTTATAATTAAATTTATTCTTAATTATTTATAAAGGCAAACAATTGATAAGAAAAATGATTATTAATTAATGACTTTTTATAGTATATAAATAAGAAAAAAACAAAAAATATGTTTTTTTTATTTTGTTGAGATTTTTATATTTTTGGTACATGAGTTTCATAAAAATATTCATGTGAATTTCAAAAATCAATAAATAAACAGTTTATCGGAATCTGGAAACATAAATAAATAGTAAATCTTATTGTTCTTTTTTCCTCCCTCAATTATATCATATGTTCAGTTCGAATAATTGTTTTGTTAATTTGAATAATAAATAAATATTAACTTTAATTACTTTGAGATTTAATTATTAGTTATTTAGTTAGTTCATAGAGGCACTGATGTAGACCTGCAACCCCAAATTTATTATAAAAATTTATTTATTGTTTTTTATTAAGTCATTATTTTAATATTCTTAAAATAAACATATAAATTCATTAACTAAATTAATAATTTCGTCCCAATATTATATATTAAATAACAAACAAATTTATATCTATCTAATTAAACATTTTGTTTACTCAGTGATACCTATTGTTCTACAAAGTCACTGAAAAAGCCATTATAATCAATTCATTTTGATTTTAATAGTTTTTCATATTTATTGATATCTGTTGATTAATTACTTTAGTTTAGAGTTCATAAATACAATTTTTCTAAAGTAATATAGATAATAATGATAATAAATCCATTTATCGTTATAGTACAATATTTTATCTTTTTTTTACTAATTGTCATTATTAATACAAAATATTTTCATCTCTCCCTCTCTTTTTTTGGTAATGATTGTTTTAAATTTCATCTTCTTATAAACAATATTTTTTTTTGTTATTGTTAAGGTAACAATATTTTGAAAACACCAAATCAGGACATGTTACCTTTTTTTAGAACCAAATAGAAAAAATTTTGAAAAAAGTACGAAATGTCCTAAATTTTTCAAAAAACGGGACAGATATCAAAAAGTAGACAGTTAGGAGGACACTTACAAAAGAAGGGCAGAGCTTACAAATGGAGGACTGTCCTCCCTAAAGGAGCGCGATTGGTCACCTTATTATTGTATAATTATTTTATTATTTAAATTAAAAATGCTAATTTGTTACGTACATATAAGGAAAACAAGCAAAACTAGATATAGGTATAAATAAATCATGAAAACATGTAAACCTTTTATTAAAGGTCAATAAAATTTATTAATTGTCAATTTGAGTAATAATCTTGTAGTCCAAAATCTTATTCCAATCTGGACCATAGTTTGATCCTTTTGAACTAGACTCTATATATAAATAATAAATCTATCTGTGTAGTTCTACGGAACTCGAAAGTTCTTGGCCGCAGCAACCAAATTTCTCAAAATGTCCCAATAAATTTTTCTCCACCAATAAATTTTTCCCCATTCTTTCTTTTCCCATTCTAGCCACGTGCCCTGCTCATTGCAGCCTTCTCGATTTTATAACCCTAACTATGTCAAGAGATGCATAGATGTCATGCAATTCCTCGTGATGCTGTCTCCGCCATTCCCCGGTGTCCTCATCATTTCTTTGACCCATTAATGCTGCGAAGAATCCTATTCTCAAGTACTCAAAATCTACTCTCATCTCCCAAGACCATGCTTCACATCCATATAACACAACAGGCAAAATAATTGTTTTTAAAGTAAAATAAATATTAGTTATAATTTATAATTTATATTTAAATTATCCTATACCTTATTTTAGCTATCAAGTTTAATTAACGTTATATTTTATATTATATATTTATAAAAAATTAAAATGAATTTTATTCTGAACTTTAAGTTTTCTCAAAAAACATCTTTATTAGGAAGAGTGTAGTTTAATTTTAATACATAAATATTTATTCATGAAGCTCATGAAAAGTTGTTTTCTTTTAAATATATCTCTAGTATAGTATGAAAAACAAATTTGTAAATAATCTTAATATTCTCTCTCATATGAATAAATTTGAAAAATTGACATTTATTTTTTGAATTAAAAAAACAACATATACAATATACTTGGAATACTTAATATTTTATATACGATAAAAACGGTGTGTACAATATTAAATTACAATTTTTTTAAACAAATTATTCAGTTGCAAAAGTACATTCTAACAAATTTATGCTAATAAGATTTCAACTGTCTTTCAAAATATTATTGAATTATATTTTTTTAAATAAAACAACAAATGAATATTAATTAATTTATTATTAATTTGACATTTTTAATTAATTTAATTCAAGTAAAATTAAAATATTTTATCCTGTAAAAAGTAATTAAAATTATTTTAAGTTTAACTTTAGAGATGATCTTAAATAATTAATGCTGCATATACGAGTATTATTATTATTATTGTCTTTATTAATGTATTTCAATTCTACATTATCATACATTCTCTCTTATAATATATAGTATCCTTAGAATAAGAAAATAGGAAAATAAGAAATAAATAAATAAAAAATAGAATAATATTTTTTAATAACAAAAATTAACACACCATCATAATCTCGTTGCCAATCTTCTCTCTTGATTTTTTGTGCCAGTTACAAAAAAAAATAAATTTTAATTTCATCTAAAAAAATATATTTAAATTTGATTAAATATTTTGAAAATTTATTTTTAGCTCTGTTCCGCCCACTTTCTTTTTCTTAAAACACAAAAAAAAATGAAATAAATAATTTAATAATTTAATGTGATCAAGAATCGACAGGATCATGATTTTTTTTTAAATTTAAATTTCATCCTATCAGGATTTTCGGAACAGGATTTTTACTAAAAAGAGGGAAAAAGAGGATTTAGATCACATTATGTAAAAACATTTCCTCGAATTCCTAGGAAATTTTATTTTTTCAAAATTTAGAGTCACGTATAATTCAACCCCCTCCCCTCCCCATTTTCCATTTTTGTTAAATTTTGTAAATATTTATGATATAGTTTTTATAAATAAATACAACTATTTTATTTACTAAATCATTTTTACTATCTCGCCAGAGATAGTATTGCGATCATGAAAATTTTCGATGTCGAGATTTTTATGTTTTTATACGTTTTGGAAGGTCCCTGAGTTATTTTCACTAAGTTGGAGAAAAATGTGTGTGTGTGTGTGTGTGTGTAGACAAGATTACGCAAAAAAAGTTTGAGCTAGAATAATGAAATTTATTAAAAATTCGTAGTTTTCTATCAACATTTTTTGAAATGTAGCTCAACCGGAAAAACGCGTTTTTGATTTTTTTTACCTCTAAAGTGACCGTAAAAATAAAGATATATGTTTGATAATTTTTCATATGATTAAAGATTGTATAAAACTGCTATATATAGAATTTCAGCTTGATTGAACCTCTGAAAGTACCGGAATTACTTTTTTAACACAGCAAATCACGCGCCAACACGTGACGTGGTGTCATCAACAAAGATTCAAACACGCGCTGGTTTAATAAATATTATTTATTAATTTTAATTTATAATTAATATAATTTAATTTAAATATAATATATGTTATTTAATCAAATTCAAATTGCGAGATAGTCGAATGGAGACACTCCAACTTATTTTTTATATATTTATTCATGCATAAAGCTTATCAAAAACTTATCAACTTATACCTATATAGAGTTAATTCTAATATATGTTAAAATATTTTTTTTTATATTTTTAAAATATTATATTCTTCATTTAAAATCGAACAATTTTAAAACTAGAAATTCAAACGTAATTTGATCTTAATATTATTTTTACGTATAGGATCTATAAATATAAGTAAGCTAAATCTCACTCAAAATCAATGTCTTGTTGAGTGCACATCTGATAATGTTTTATAAAGTGTATTTTCTTCTTCATATTCTTTCCCTTTCTTTCTCTTAAATTTATCTGGATGTATCTTTTGAAGTTTATTGTTATCCTTTTAGAGAAGTTCAATCGTATTTATTAAATTTATAAAATGTGACTACCACAAGTGATATTGGCAGCGACCGCGTTAGCAAAAAATGAACAAAATAACAACAACAACAACAACAACACATATGTTTCATTCAATTTGTTCACAAGTATATTTATATATCTATATAAAACTTGTTCTTAAGTATATATAAACCTTATCTATACTTGTATATATACTTACTTTTTTGTCAGCTTTCAGGTTGACTCGTTTATTTATTTGATGATGGAAAATAAAAAAAAAAAGATTTTCACATTAGTTTAGTAAAAAAAAAACAAATATTTTAAATAAGTATCTTAATAAATATTTCTATATTTCACGATAAATATATTAAATTAATTTATTATAAAAAAATTGGTCGATCCTAAATATCGATCTTTTATTGATTGTTCATTTCTCTTATAAATTAAAAAAAAAAATTTAATATACGAAAAGTTATTTTAAAATTGAACTAATTATTATTTTTTCGTTTTCAATAATTGGTTCTCTGATAACATAAGAAATTATAATTTGAAATAAAATAATTATTAATTGAAATTAAGTATTATTATTATTTTATAATATACAATACTAACGTTCAAACTATCTTAGGTATATCTGCTAGATGAAAGAGAATCTATCTTCTTAATCGTTTTCTGATAATAATATATTGATTTATTCTAATGTACCGATTTTTATAATAACTTTCTTTGAATAGATATTTTTTATGGAAGATGTATTCGCATACCCATTCTATAAAATTACTGTAGAGAAATTATAAAAGAGTTTATATCTATTTTCCTTAACCAAATTTATGTAAAAATTTACAATCAATAATAAAATAAACATATATATATATATAGACGTAGCTTGGGAGTTAACAGTGTTCACTCACATTCTCGTGGACCCGGGTTCAAGTTCAGGGCCTGGCAAGGGAATTCCTCTAGCTGGGGTCTGTGGGTCAGAGTCAACCCAGTCTCTGGGATAAAAATTGACAAGCTATTGATACAAAAGTAACGCTTCTGATCAAAAAAATCAAGGTAAAGGTTGATAGGACCCGTTCTACTGATCATAGGACAACTAATTTGTGTAACGTACTTGATTGGCAGTGTCATTTCGTAGGATGTAAAAAGTCTGATTTTTTACATATATATATGTGTGTGTGGGAAGTGAAAGTTGTGGCCGATGGACCATCGGTGTCGGGATATCGCGACCTTCTCACTCCACTCACTCTGGGAAGGGCCATTGTCGACACCCAAAATTGTAAATATGTTTCTATACCCAGTAACTCACCAGGCCTATGGTGACGTCCAAGGGAAAGTCTCCCGACCCTTCTCCCTCCACAATTAAGGACGGGATAGATATATATACACCGACAGGGAAATTTTTGCTTGACGAGACATCTCTGTGACCAGATTTATTGAGAGTATTTGGATTTTGAAGTTATTTGTATATTTATTTGTAAATAAACCGTTTTTTAAGAAATATATAAGCTTTTATTGAAAAGCCCAAAGAAAAGTCTTCCTGTTGCACTCTTTGGAAATTGAGCTATGATGAGTGAGGTCGTTTTGATCTGGCCACTCATGTACTATTATATAATCTTCTCTTCTCTTAACAATCAAACCTTTTCACAGGTAGAACTTCTCTCCCATACCTTCTTCTCTCTCTCATTTCTTTTATTCTCTATTGTTTTATTTCTCTTATTCAATGATGTTTATCAAAACGTTATTTTTTTAACATCTTTATTCTCATCTTCTTCAACTTTATCATATATATTTACTAGGTGCTTCGAGCGCCTTCGGCGCTCTCCACACCTAGACGGGGGCTCCGCCCCCTGTACCCCCCCGAATGTCCCTATTCTGAGCTATAACCATCTAACTCCTACCCTGTCCCATCTCTCTCACGTTCCTTCCTACATTGTCCGCCCTGTTCACAATTGGTCTTCCAAACGGACGTTTTCCAATCGAACTCCCCACCAATATATTTTTCCTCTCCCATTCTAGCCATGTGCCCTGCCGATCCCAGCCTTCTCGCTTTTATAACCCTAACTATATATAGAGATGCATAGAGGTCATGCAATTCCTTGTTATGCAGTCTCCGCCATTCCCCGGTGTCCTCATCTTTCTTTGGCCCATAAATGCTGGGAAGAATCCTATTCTCAAATACTCTGAATCTACTCTCATCTCCCAGGGTTATAGACCATGCCTCCCACCCATATAATACAATTAATAATTTAATAATTTTGATCCCCTTTGATAATAATTTCCAGATTGCAACCTCGAATTAAATTCTTTGCAAATATTATTCTCTCTGATACTAATTATTTTGTCTTATTACTATTAATTTCAAACCCCATCAATTTTCCTGCCTCGATTAATTTTTTTATGCTACTTTAAATGTTATTAATTTATTTAAAAAAAAATCAGAGTAAACAAAATAAAAAAAAAACACTAAACTACTATAAAAATAATATTAAAAAATATATTATATATTAAAATCTTACGTGAAAATCCAATTATGAGATCAAATTTTCTTAATTAAAATAATTTACTCACATAATCTTAAAAATTAATAGTATTAAATTATAGCCGTAATGTGAATGTTTTCAAAGTTTAAAAGGCCAATAAGATCAATTGAGATATTGTAAATATCAATAGATATATAAAAAGATTTTTATCTGCACATTGCTCAGAATTTAAATTACCGCCAAATTATCGCCACCAGCGCCTCTATGATCTAGTATGGTAACTAAACTATTTTTAATTAATTATTCTTTATAATTTTTTTAAAATTTTTCTAATTAAAAAATCGAAAATCGGGCTTCGAGGTCTGGTGGCCAGCCCCTTTGTGCTTCCGTGTAAAAAATTCCATATCCCTGCGTGCGATAGATTTGCCTGAGAGCTCGGTCAGACAGACAGACAAACAGACAAACAGACACACACATTACACTTGCTTTTATTATTATAGAAGATAGATAGAATTTCCTTTATCTCCGGAATTGATACAAAGTTATTTTTTCTTAATTTTCTATTTTCATCTTCCACCAAATTAAAGTTATATTTTAATGATTTTTTCCCAAAACTTTTCATCACTTATCCACAGTAGTTCTAGTTGTATGTACTCTAGCAAACAATATTTTCTATCTTTAAATATTAACTCAGTGGTCTATCAGTAGCGTAGCAAGTATATTTGCTCCAGGCAGCACACTCTGTTAATTTAGAACACCTTTTCATTTTTAAAAACGTTTGTTTTTGTTGAATTTTAATTTTTGGTTTATTCCAATATTTCCTTTTAATAGGAATTTGTTGAATATTATAAATTATTAATTATATAGTGAGGCTAGAAAATAGTGTTTAAATGTTTTTTTATCCGAATCTATAGCATAAACGAGACAAGAACAACTTAATGAAATTAAAAACAATATTTTGTTACAACTAGTATAATAAAATCATTGGATATCGGACACGATCGTTTAACAAGTAAAATTAAAAATTAAAATTCTGGATGCATGACAAAAGCTCGTAAAAATATATAATCTATTAGGATAAAAAGTCAGGATGTAAAAAAATTAAAAAAAAATTATAACTGATAGAGTTAAATATCACAATTAATTTTTTATATATTTAAATATTTTATAAATTTAAATTAAATACTATAATGCTAGATGTCCAAAGTGAACATTTATAAAATAAAATAAATTTATAGAACTCTCAAAAGGTAATTTTTAAAACATTTTAATAGATATTATTTAATCTTTGGATATGAATTATTCTAAACTTGTGTGGTATTTTAATATTAAAACTTTATTATATAATAAATTTTATAATGCTAATTTTAAAGAAATTATTATGTGCGTCCTGTTCAGCAGTTTTTCTCTATTTTAGCCAAAATAAATATTATAATCACATATTTTAATTATTAAATCATTAGACTATTACAATAAAACCTCGATTTAGAACAGTGGTTTCCAAACTAGTCTTAAGGGAGGCGCTAACATTTGTCACAGTAAGCAATATTTATAAATCATTTTTTTAGAATTAATAAATATGTTTATTGAGTAAATCCATCGCATTAAAAAATAATAATAAAAAATTGTTCTTTTTTGTAATTTGTAACAGTTGTTAATAAATTTTTTTTAATATTGAATATTTTTTTGTTTATATAATTTTATAAAATGGTAGGGGAGGCGCCAAATTATAAAATATTTTTAGGGAAGACGCAGTAAAATAAAGTTAGGAAACCACTGATATTGGGGATCTATATTTAATGGACAAAAATCCTGGCAATTGTAGAAAAAAAATTTATTCACATTAAAACTTTAATAAGACATGGTCACTTCGAATATTAAGAATTTGAAGAGAAGAAATCGGGAGTACCGCCGAAAGAGGGGAAATATTTATAGATTTTAGACAATGCATCTGCTAATCCCTCTAAAGATGGCAACTTTAATTGTTAGTTTTTGCCAAAAAATACAACATCCTCTCTCTTCTATTAGTCTCGTAAATTGAGGTTTTTGGCTTATATCCCTCGATATTTTTACTTATTTTCATAATTTTGCTTACTCCACTGCAAATGAAGAGGAGGAATAGAATGCATTTTGGGATGAATCTCTTATTAATATAGATAGATTTAAAAATTAGAACAAATTATCTGTCCTGTTATATCATTTTCTATTTATATATATTTTTTTTTATTTTGAGAATTTGTTTAGGTTTCTGCATAGTATTAGATTGTTATACAAAATATAGTATTTATGATTATCTATTATTTATTTATTTATTTGTTTACTTGTTAAACTGTCGTTTTCGTTGTTATTAGTCTCTGCATAGTTTATTGTTATTTTTTATTATTATATTCTAGTCATGTTCAATGGGGACACCTTTACAGCCCCCTTTTGAACGGTGATTTTTTTAAATATTTATCTATTATTTATTTATTGTATATTGTATTTATTGATTGGGTAATTATTCAATAGATTGGTTTTGATATAAAAGGAAAATTCATTCTTTCCAAGTGATCTACCCAGGGAACGTGGAGTCTGACAATGGAACCTGTCAGGATTCAGTAAACTACTGTTTGCCTGGCTGTGCCCCGGCGAAGAAGATGAAATTCCCCCTGTACAAGTCTGTATGTTTGCTTTTCTTTCAGTCAGTTAATCACAATTTTTAAATAAATTTTTCCTCTTGAATATTCTCTCACAACACAATTTCAATAAAGTTTCTTATTGGGAAAAGTTGCTTATGGGGAAAAATTGAATTTAAAGTACAAAAATATTAACTAATTTACAGAAACTAACAGAAATTAATTTCCATACTGGCAACATAAAACATAAACATATTCCAATAACAGAATTTTTTACAATTTGAGGTTATGTTGTAGGGAACAGCTGTCAACTCAAATATTTAAGTTGCTTATACAGAACAGTTGAAGTAAAAAAAGTTGCTTGTATAGACTAGAGAAGTTGCTTATAAAGAATGTTGCTTATAGTGAGGTTAAGCAACCTCTCTATAAGCTTATAGAGCGTTATAGAGCGTTCACTATACATAACACAGCGTACACAATACATAAATAAGAATAACTTTCTTATTATTCTAGAATATATATATATATATATTATCAATATTAATTCTAACTTAAATATAAAAAAGAAATAAAAAATAAAAAAGGCATAAAAAAACAAAATAATTTGATTGAACACATGATGGCAAATGTTGAAACTAAGAAGAGCAAGATAATATAATGTGTTGGACGTAATTGGATCGAAAAGCAAAGCTATTATGTTGAAGTGATGGTAATGAATCTCAAGATGGAATTTCCCCTTCAAAAGGCCATTTCCTGTCCTATCGATGTATGAACAAGAAGTGAAAAGTTTGTCTACGCGAAATGGACCCACTGATCGAATTGGTTATTGCGTTGTGGTCCAACTCATTTAATGAATGTTGAGTTAATGGCCCGATGTCTTTAATTATTAAATTGATCCTAATTGTATTTTTCGATTTAAATAACATTTTTATATATAAAATTAAAATTAAAATATTATTTTTAAATGTGAATTTCAAATATTTAGAAAAATATTAGTTGAATGGAGGTTTTTAATCCTTACTCCCAATCCTCATCATATGGGTTCATTCTCTTGCCTTTTTCTATCTCACCAGAGATAGTATTGCGATCACCAAAATTTTCGATGACGAGCTTTTGATGTTTTTATATGTTTTGAAGGTCCCTGAGTCATTTTCACTAAGGTTGAGAAAAATTACTCTATGTGTGTATGTAGACAAGATTACTCAAAACGGTTTGAGCTAGAATAATGATAATTGGTATGCGGGCATTATTAAAAATTCGTAGTTTTCTAACAACTTTTGAGAAATGTAGTTTAACCGGAAGAGGATCATTACCTACCACGTTTTCATTTTTTTCCCTCTAAACTGATCGTAAAAATAAACATATATATGTTTGATAGTTTTTCACATGATTAAAATTTGTGTAAAACTGCTAAAAATAGAATTTCAGCTTGATTAAATCACTGAAAGTACCGGAATTAATTTTTTAACACGTTGACTGACAATCACGCGCCAGCACGTGACGTGGTGTCATCAACAAAGAGCCAAAGTCGCACTGGTTTAATAAATTTTATTTATTAATTTTAATTTATAATTTATAATTGATTAAATTTAATTTAAATATAATATATGTTATTTAATCCAATTCAAATTGCGAGATAGTCGAGTGGAGACACTCCAGCTTATTACTTCTTCGTATATCAGCCAAGCCAGAGAAACATGCCTGCAGAATTATATTATATATTAAAATATTTAAATTTTTTATAAATTTCTTAGTTTTTGTTTAAATAAATGACTAATATTTATTCATAATTAATGAAAGAGGTTTTCATGCAAATAATTTATTATATAGTAAATAAAAAATATAAATAGCTTAGCTTTTTCTTTTAAGAATATTTATTTATTAATATTTATCTAACTTATAATTTATACAGTAAGTTAATTAATTAAAAATAATCAAAATTTCGATATTATTTATTATTCATTCATAAGATGAATAAATAGTAAGAATAAACAAATTGATGAACTATATTATTTTTTTTCAAATAAGTCGGTATATTGATTTAATTTTTCATTGACCCACAAATTTTAATTTATTCAATATCTAAAAATACCTAAATCTATATAATATTTAAAAATCAAACCAACTTAGATTTATTGTTTTGTTCATTAAAAAATAAAATAAATAAATATTCAATATACAATAGTATTAAAATAATAATAATAAAATGTGTAATAAATTAAACGTCGTATTTTATCAAATTTTGTTTGTTATGATTTTAAAAATTACATTTATGTCGTATTATAATAAAAGATTTAATAATTATTTGAAAAATTTATAATTTATTATTGTTTTAGTGTATTTGATTAAAATAAAATAAAATAATATCAATTTGAAACTTTTTTTATTTTAGAATTTATTACATTTCAATATACAATTAAAAAAATAATAATTAAATTATATTATTAAAAAATAAATATTTATCACGTTTGCATATAATTAATTTATTATAACACCCTCTCGCATCAACGATCGAAAATTGGCGGCGGAATCAACGGAGTGGTACCAAAATTACCAAATACATTTATTATTAATCATCTTTAATTATATTTGCTAATTTATTATTTATGTGTATATATTTTCATTTAAAATAATTTTATTCAATTACTATAGACATAAAATAAATATTAGAACATATGTATAAAATTAATTTAATGTATAAAAATAAATGGTGAGTAGTAGTACTAGAGGATAATTAATTTAATGAAAGACAGCATTTTCTGAACATTCTGCTATAAATGTATTCATATATATTATGAAAAAATATTTTCGGGTTATTTTCAGGTTTGATTGTGAGATTAGGGTCTCGATGTTTTGGCGCTCATTTTGCTCCCATTTTCGAGAGTTTATTTAGGTGGGGATACAGGTTGCCTCGGCCTGTCATCAAGACCAGACATGCATGTGTCAGTGTCATGTGTTAGTGCCAAGTATCTGTAGAGCTTCAAAAATCACCATTCAAGTCAAAATCCTAACTCTTGTTCACGGAAATAAACTATGGCGCCAAAATGGGCGCCTAAACGACAAGATCCAAATCTCACAATTAAACGTGAAAATAACCCGAAAATATTTTTTCATAATAAAAATATTCACGGAAACTTAAACAAACATATATATATATTATAAGAAAATATTATATTATTAGAATAGAAATCAACTAATAAATCATTCTTAATGAGAGAATATTAGATTTTATCATTTTATTAAAGAAAAAAAGGAAATATTTCACTCAATTAAAGAGAGATTGTCTTGCATCCCAAGAGATTGGAAACTTTGCTATGGATCCAATAGCGCTCTCGCCCTCTCCCATCAATCTAGCTACCAACTGTCATTTATATATTAGAGTTGAGTGAGAAAACATCGTGACACCTGTTGAGAACGATTTAATCGAATCATTTGATTCGAGAAGACTAAGAAATGCGGGGGGGGGGGTAAATATTCACTTAATTTTTTTCTTGTTCTTAATCACTAATTAATATTTAAGCATTATAAATAAATATGACAAAGAATACAAAAAATAAATAAATTATGTCGATACATCAATAGTTTTACTATATTATAATTATACTTTGGAATAAATTCGGAGAATTAATCGATTTTCATAATTGAAATTTATTTATTTTTTTAATAGTTTAAATATATAAACTATAAACTTATATATATAAAGTATTGTAAAGATTAATAATATAGATTTTATTTAAACTCTCCTATTCTTTTACTTTATACTAATTTAATATTCAAATTAAATTAAAAATACTATTACTAATTGAAATCATTAGAATTAATTTACTAATTATTTAATTATATACCAATAATATTACAAAAATATAATAAGGGAATACAAAACGCTTCCCACTAGAACACTCAATCACTGTGCCGTCAAATTTTGCAAATGTAATGTTCAAATTAAGAAAAAGTACTTATTTTATATGTATGTATAAAAAAGGTGAACTGTTTTTGCGATCAGGTTCTTAAGTATCACCAAGCAACTTTTGAAAAAGGTTGTCGACCCCTGATTATTATCATAAACTATATTACACAGTCTATTATATGTAAGTAAATAACTTTTACATTTATCTTTTGCTATGTGTGCTGCCAAAATTTTAAACCGTTAAAAGTGTGCCGCGGTAAAAAAAGATTGAGAATCACTGCACTAGAACAATTCGTATGGATAAAGTTTTCTTTTCGTAGAGAGATAATCCTCTCGGTTATTTCTTTGGATACTATACTATATAAAAAAAAATAGTTTTTTATAAGGTTTTGTACAGTGAGTAAAACAAGTCGACAAATTTGTTGTGTGAGTAATTTATTAATAACTATTTTATTAATTATTATTTTCATTAATTATTAATAATTTTAATTAATTATAGTTATTTAATTTATATTCTATATATAGAATATAATCGAATGGGTTTGATTGCCATGATTCATTAGAATAAATACATTTTATGATTTGTTGTAATTTAATTTTTCTTTTTTTAATCTTAAGTTATATATACAACTTTTTATACTTTCTTTCTAAAAATTTCCCCGGGGCAAGTGTCCCCCTCTACCCCTCTCCCTCGGTACGTTTTTTTATTTACATTTAAATAAATAGAATGATTTTTTTAAGGATACTTTTATAAGAAAAATTTGAAAAAATGATTTTCTATTAGACTAACCATTCGCAGGTTAAAGAAAATATACAGTAATGCCAATCGAATTAAAGAAGTCAAAGTTACTCACAAATCGCCCAAGCTTTCCAGAAATCAGCCATATTACTCAAAAACATTATTCAAGTAAAATAATTCAATTTCTAATAATCAAATAACTCAGTTCAAATGCGACTTTCAGATGAAATGTCGTTGACAATCAAATTATCTGTGATTCTAGAAAGTTAAAAAGAAAATTTTTTATTTAAATACAGGAATTTTTATAAAATTATTTTTTCCCATAAGTAAAGATATATATTTATAATATTTAAAAATAATTAATAAATTATTAAAAGTTGAAAAAAAATTATTTTCAATTCATTATAGTATTATTTAAATTATATAGGACTGAAGTTCTCAAACTTTGGTACATCTACTGATGGTGGTATTTACAGTACATTTACTTTTATTTACGAAATTATTTTAGTGGTACTTGAATTTTTTAAGTGTAAGTTTCTGTGGCACCAACTTCAAATAGTTGAGAACCTCTGATATAGAACATTTGATAATAAAAAGGAGAAAACATCGTGACGTCAGCTAATAGGCAAGAAATAAGTATGATTACCAATTGAGCAGTGACTGGTTGTGAAAACTGATTTGTTTGTAGAAATAAAATTACTTTTTTCGAATTTCAAGACATTTCAAATAATCCTTTATTAAATTTGATCTTAATATGATATTAATACCAATCCTACCAAAATTTATCATCTCACCTTTTTCAGCATCATTCCATTGCTAACATCCTGCAGTTTTGCTTACCAATAACATTTCTTTCTCCTATATATGTAAAATTGAGTTAAATATATAAATTATATTATGATACCTTTTTACTATCTCGCCAGAGATAGTATTGCGATCACGAAAATTTTCGATGTTGAGATTTTGATGTTTTTATACGTTTTGAAGGTTCCTGAATCATTTTCACTAAGGTTGAGAAAAATGTCTGTATGTGTGTGTGTGTGTGTGTGTGTGTGTGTGTGTGTGTGTATGTGTGTGTGTGTGTATGTGTGTGTGTATGTATGTAGGCAAGATTACGCAAAAACGGTTTGAGCTAGAATGTTGAAATTTGGTACATGAGCATTATTCAAAATTCATAGTTTTCTATCAACTTTTGAGAAATGTAGGTCAACCGGAAGAGGGTCATTACCTACAACGTTTTGATTTTTTTTCCTCTAAAGTGACCGTAAAAATAAAGATATATGTTTGATAATTTTTCACATGATTAATAATTGTATAAAACTGCTATATATAGAATTTCAGCTTGATTGATTCGCTAAAATTACCAGAATTAATTTTTTAACACTGCAAATCTCACGCGCCAACACGTAACGTGGTGCCATCAACAAAAAGCCAAACATGCGCTGGTTTAATATTTATTATTTATTATTTATAATTTATAATTAATTAAATTTAATTTAAATATAATATATTATGTTATTTAATCCAATTCAAATTGCGAGATAGTCGAGTGGAGACACTCCAGCTAATTTAACTTGTTATACTGATTCAGGATGTAACCTTTTAATATATTAATACAAAAAAGTTAAATAAAATTTTGAGAAAATAATAGAATATACAAATAAAAGCCTAAAGAATTTGTAATTACAATCTTATTTTGCTTTGTTCCTTCAATTTCTAACCATTTAATTATTTTTATTTACGTTTCAATGACGGTGGGGAAAGATACCATAAAATTGTACCGCCAGTTTGTATATTTAAATATTTATATTTTTGTCTAAAATCAGTAAACTCTGAAAATTAGTTGACTTAAGTTGACCTGTATTGATTGCGCCATGAATATGTTTACCAATATTTCAAGGCGATATTGACTAATTCGATATACTTAATAATATTTCATTTTAATATAAAATTGAATATTCTATACTAGTACATATATTTCACATTTCATTTCTAATATTAAATGATAAAACAAAATAAATGAAAGTTAATAACAATTATATTATTAGATATAGATTATCAATTCAAATCAATTTATAAAATGAGAAAAATAAATAATTCATTCTTAATCAAATTTAGAATATAGTAATAGTAAAATTAAATAAAATATATAATATTATTTCAATAATTTACTAGAAAGAATATCCATTAAAATCTATTATTTTCAATCGATTAAAAAATTGTAAATTGATTGATTAAAGTTGAAATTTTAAAAAATAAACTTTTTCAATTGTTTATGTGTTCATGTGTTTATGAGAGATACATTTTTTTATTGTTTTGAAAAATTATTTGACCCCTGATTCCACATGGGGTTCCTAAATATTGGATATATAATTTTTTTTTAATTTCTTTATATCTTACATATATAACTCTGAAACGGGTTCAGGGAAAAAAGCAGCCAGATAAAAAATTTATTTGTCGACTAAATTGTAGTACCATAAAATCCCTAGGAAATTTTTTTACAATTAATAATAATAATTATTAATAATTTAATAGTCCTAAATTTACTTGTTATAAGCTGATAGAACAGTAACGATTTCATATAATCCAGAGGTTCCCAAACTTTTTCGGTATACGGCTCCTATAATACATCGGATTTTTTCCGCGGCTCCTTTAATTAGGGTGACCATATTTCGAAAACACCAAACCGGGACAAATGGTTTACCTTTGTTTTTTTTTTAGAGACAAATTGAAAAAATTTTGAAAAAAAGTACGAAATGTTCAAGAGCTTGGTCCAAAAAACGGTTGAGCTTTTTTTTTTAGAGACAAATTGAAAAAATTTTAAAAATTATCGAAAATGTTCAAAAGTTTCCCCACAAAATCATATTTTAAGAACCAAAATATTTCAAGTATTAGGAAATTTTTCGCGGCTCCCCTATGACGGCGCCACGGCTCACAGTTTGGGAATCACTGATATAATCTAAATATACTCTCGTTTCCTAAAGTCAAAGACCACACTACACACCCATATAATAATTGTTTTATATATTCTACGGAACTCGAAAGTTCTTGGCCACAGAATCCACACCCCGCCAAGTATTCCTATTCTGAGCCACAGCCCTCCAGTCCCTATCCTCTCCCATCTCTCTCACGTCCCTTCCCACATTATCCACTCACCGCGTCCTAGGCCTTCCAAGCGGACGTTTCCCACTCGGTCTCCCTACCAATATATTTTTCGCCATTCTATCTTCTCCCATGCTAGCTATGTATCCTGCTCACCGCAGTCTTCTCGATTCTATAATTCTAACTATATCTGGAGATGCATAGAGATCATGCAATTCCTCGTTAATTTATATACAGCATCTTTAATTGAGTTTATCTAGTCTCCTATTATATTTAAATCGTCCACGTAACCTAATACTTGAATTTTGTTCCCAAATGAATTCCGTTCGAATTTTTTTTCCAATTTGTTTAATTAAAATGGTAAATTAAATCAAATTCGTGATAGAGCTTTTTTTTACCCCATTCCAAATTTTAAAAGTTTCTGATAATTTAGTACCATATTATGTCTGTAAATAAGATTACCTTTTTATCAATTATAATTATTATTGTGTATCTAGTAGATATATTTATACTATAAATTAAAGAGCGTATATTTTATTTATTTACCAATATTTTTATATTTATTTTATTTATTGATTTTATATTATATATTGTAATATATGGTATTTGTTGAGAATATAAATACTCCTATTTACCCAATATATTTATTAATTATAGATATAAATATATTTACAATGTCTTTCAATTTATTCCCTAACAAATGTTAAATATATAGACAATTAGATTCCAGGCTGTTTTTAATGTCAAACTTAAATAAATAATAAAAAAAAAACAATTACAGAAATCAAATATAAATTATTTAAAATTTTAACTTTACTTATATATCTTTTATTTCAATAGCATTTTTTTTGTTTTTTTTTTAGAAAATCTTTTATTTCCAAAAAGGACATTCACAAAATATGTTGATTTATTCTTATCACGACTTACAGAGCTTATTAAGCTAATTTGAAAAGGGTTATTTATCGAGAAACCCGTTTTTCCCTTCAACTTAATGTTCATTCATGATAATAGTCACAAAAAAAAAATTCTATTGTGGTACAACAAAACAAAGATAGAAATGGTTAGAATATTGAAATAAATGTACAGAAATTGGGTTTCTTCTTCAAAGAAGTTTAATAAATGAAATACATAGCTTGAATATTTACTGAGGTTGGGTAGTTAGAATCCTTGTTAAAAAATATATTAGTTGATTTTAGAATTTTTCTAATTATATCAGAATGCAAATATTTGAGGGAAACTATTTTTCATATAATAGACAACTAATAATATAATATTTAAAAAATTTGACTTGAAATACTGGACTTTTACATATCAACAAATTAGCTGGAGGGTCTCCACTCGACTATCTCGCAATTTGAATTGGATTAAATAACATAATATATTATATTTAAATTAAATTTAATTAATTATAAATTATAAATAATAAATATTAAATATTGGCTTTTTATTGATGGCACCATGGCACGTGTCGGCGCGTGAGATTTGCAGTGTTAAAAAATTAATCCTGGTACTTTCAGCAATTCAATCAAGCTGAAATTCTATATATAGCAGTTTTATTCAATTATTAATCATGTGAAAAATTATCAAACATATATTTTTATTTTTACGGTCACTTTAGAGGAAAAAAAATCAAAACGTTGTAGGTAATGACCCTCTTCCGGTTGAGCTACATTTCTCAAAAGTTGATAGAAAACTATGAATTTTGAATAATGTCCATGTACCAAATTTCATCATTCTAGCTCAAACCGTTTTTGCGTAATCTTGTCAACATACATACATACATACACACACACACACACACAGACATTTTTCTCAACCTTAGTGAAAATGATTCAGGAACCTTCAATACGTATAAAAACATCAAAATCTCAACATCGAAAATTTTCATGATCGCAATACTATCTCTGGCGAGATAGTAATGAATTTAACACTTATACTAATATTCCCACAGGATTTGTATAATTTATACATTTTTATAAATGACATTTCATTTTCCAAAATTTATTCACGGTCAATCGATATTTTTGTTTAAACCACAATGAATTAAAAAAAAAATGATTTAATTTATAATTTTATTCTTTTTGTTACATCCATCTCCATCTTCCTCTCAAAAAAATCATAGTTACAAGATTATTTTTAAAAACTAAAGAAAGAAGAAAAAAAAAATTAATATGAATAATCGCTATCTATCAACTTTTATCCCGGAAAATAAATTAGTTATTCCCCTTCAAATGACAAAGTTAATATTATTAAAGTGTATCCTAAAGGATGAAGATGGAAATAAAATTTACTCAACGAAGGAAAATTACATAATACTATGTATACCTATTTTAATATGATTCAATTTACCATGACTTGAACTTTGACAATGACATCTTATAAATATATATAATTCCACAATATGAGAAGGATAATAGTAGTAGTAGAATAAAAGTAGTTATATATTTAAAAGTCATTTTTAACTTCTAAGAATTCTTATTGCTTATTAATGTTTATTTTAAATTTATATTTTACAATAACTTGATTTAAAATAAGGCAAATTATAACATTATAAAAAAAAATGTCTTGATTTTATCCGGGACTCGAACTCGAAACCACCACGATGAGAGTCAATTTTTTCAATTTCAAGAGTATGTTTATTAGCCAAAAATTTTTTACAATAGTTGAGAGAGAGAGATTATCAGAACATACAAAAGATGAAAGTTACAATATTTACAAGATTAAACTGTTTCTTTTGCGATCATTTATTGATACGCTATTACAATTTTAGTTAATTAATTTATGTTTTATTTACATTTGTTTTCTTTTTTTTTACTTAAGCATATTTTAATTTTAATATACATATAATCAGGGTTGTGATTGTCAACTCACCAGGAAAGGCTAGTAAAACCTGGAGATTGCAAGTACGATGAGAGTCAATGGTGTTGGCCTTCAGATTACATTAAATATTTATTTATTTATATATGTAGTTTGAAATTTTTTTATATTTTTACTAATAATATTTATATAATATATTTAGATTAAATTTAATGAATTATAGATTATAAATTAAAATTAAAAAATAATATTTATTAAACCAGCGCATGTTTGGCTCTTTGTTGATGATACCAAGTCACGTATTGGCGCGTGATTTGCAGTGTTAAAAAATTAATTCTGGTACTTTCAGGGATTCAATCAAGCTGAAATTCTATATATAGCAGTTTTATACAATTTTTAATCATGTGAAAAAACTATCAAACATATACCTTTATTTTTACGGACAGTTTAGAGGAAAAAAAATGAAATCGTGGTAGGTAATGACTCTATTCCGGTTAAGCTACATTTCTCAAAAGTTGATAGAAAACTACGAATTTTGAATAATGCCCGGCGAGAAAGTAAAAATTTTATTAAAATCTTCTTTTAATAGATGGATCCTTTTTGAATAGAATATTACTTTTGAATAGGAAAAAGTTTATATTATTTATTTTAAATAAATAAATACATCTATATACATATTTTTAATAGATTTTATTAAAAATAATTTCTCGAACTTTAATTATATTCTCAGCAAAATTATAATTCCTCAAATATTTTAAACGACTCATTCAACCTCGACTAATTTTGTAATGGATATATCTAATCAAAAACATACCTGTTAAAAAGGGGGCCAAGTTCCTATCGGCTATTTGTTTGCCTAAAAAAGGGTTCAAATCCATCCCAATGCCAAGTTTAGATGCACTTCAAAATCATTCATAATCATTTTTATCAACAGCCTGATCCACTGGTAAACATTTGGCATTCCAAAGAATCGCCACCACACCCAGTCCTCCGCCTCCTGCATCCAGGCACGCCACTTTATTCGCGTCAACGGTCCATCTGGCCGAAATTCACTTTACCATACACCCAACTTAAAATATGGTATAGTTGTTAAAATACGTAGGTACATGGTTTAAAATATCTAAAATTATAATACTTAGAAATTTGAACTTGGCAGGTTTTCGTGCTGTACAAAACACTCAGTCCCACACCAAGTCCTCCGCCTCCTGCATCCAGGCACACTACACGCCACTTTATTCACGTCAACGGTTCATCTGGCCGAAATTCACTTTACCATATACCCAACTTAAAATATGGTATAGTTGTTAAAATACGTAGGTACTTGGTTTAAAATATCTACAATTTTAATACTTAGAATTAGCAGGTTAATTTATATATTTAAATAATAAATATAATTATACAATTAATCTAGTGTAAAATGCATCAAAGTAAACATAAAGTAAAATTTAAATTTGGTCTGTCATATAGAGTTTTATATGTTTAATTTAATTATAAATTGTATAAATCATTATATGTAAATGTAAAATTATTTAAAAAAACTATTGAAATAAAATATGAGTTTCTATAGTTTCCGCCTTTAAATTTTATTTTTTTCATTTCTAAGATCAATTCTTCAGAAATACGAGTTTAATATTACCAGAGATTGAAACTTTTTACAATAAATATAAGTAAGATAAAGTAAAAATCTCGGTAAATCATTTTTTCATCTGCCAAAACTCAGGATATCTTTTTCTTGTTGAAATTGATCTTTTGAGACAATAAAGAATGTCTCAATAAAAGGCATTGATTTTTCTCCAACCAGATTGACAATCGAATTTGGCAACATTCTCTTTCCATTCAATTAGTTTTTTCTTCTCTTTATCTGACTATAAATTTTTATTAATTATTATTTTCAAACAAACAAAAAAAAAGAATAATTGTGATATGAGAGGGAAATACAATTAAAAACAAATATGAGTTATTATTTTTTATATTTGTTTTAATGAAAACATTCTGAAAAATGACCGTGCCTATCAAGTCATTTGCCGACTAAGCATGGTAAAGGTGTTCTATGATCAGTAGAACGGGCCCTCTTAACTGATTTTCTTGATTGTAGGCGCTAATTTTTACACAAGTAGCTTCCTATTAAATTGTTAAAGTTTTGGTGGTTGATTTTCTTTATAAGGGAATTTTGTAAATAAAACAAACTGCAGAAGGACCAATCGAAACGTTGTGTATTTTTGTGTTTTGAATAAACTTTCAAAAAAATATCAATATGTGGTTTTATTTACAAGATTCCTTTATAAGTAGCTTCCTAATTTTGATCTTGGAGCCACGAGAATGTGAGTCAAACATTTTGACGTCCATACTGCGTATTTGTTTTAATATATTAAATAAGTTGTGATTATTAAAGAAATAATTATGATCCATAAAAATTGGGTATATTTATTTAAATTAGTTTAATTATATGTATATAATTTTAAATAAATAATGTGATTATATACATACATATATAGAATTTAAAATAAATAATTATTTTATGGATGGTAATCAGCTGATAAATGTTTATTTTAAAAATTAATTTATTATTTAAATAATTTAAAAATATTTTTTGAATATATTATTTGTTATACATTTTATATATACATGCAATTAAGTTCAAATTTAATTGATTTAAATAATTATTTTTTAACAAAAAAAAAAAAAAAAGAAAAAGCAGAATTAAAAAAATAAATTGTTGATATATCTACAATATATGTTTTTGTTTTATTTATTTAATGACCGTTCGAGAGTAGTAATTGAGAAAGACGAAAAACCAGGGATGTGTGTTACGCTTCATGCAAATCTAAATGTCGTTTGGGAAAATATTTAATTACCCCCGAGGTATACATCCCCTAATATATTAAATATTCATTAATTCATCATTCTACGCGTCTGTATTCCTTTCGTACTTTTCTAATTCATATGGAAATGGAAAAAAATATACATATTTGTTTGTTTTGGTGTCTTTTTATAAATTCAGAAAAGCAACGAAATTTGTTGTTGTTGATTTTTCATTTGGCTAAGCTCGAGCCTGTCTCTTTGAATGAAATTTTTATCAATTTCAGTTTTAATAAGTTAATAAGCTAGATTGTTTAGTTATGAAAGTGATAGATTTAGTCATTAATATGTAAATATTTTTCCAAGCTTTGGTTCATTATATTCTAATTAAGATATATTGATTATTTTTGTATTTCAATAAAAAAAAAAAAATAAATAATCAAGAGACCAAATAATCAATTCCCATTTATATTGTAGTGTTGGTAAATATTTGAATAAGAAAATCTCTAGTAATATTATTATTGAACTTAGTATATATAATATTGTTTGATCGATAGGTTAGTCACTAACATTTTCATTTAAATATTTATAATCACTTTAATTAATATTTAAGTCTAGACAAAAAGGCATCCACTTGAAAACTATAATAGCATTATCAAAAATTGGCCTTAATCGAATATGACTTACTATAATTTTGTATTTTATATAATATAAAATAAATAAATAAATAATAAAATAAAATTGATTTATTTAAAAATCAAATTTTGAATTTTTCTAAATTCATAATTTATTTAATTATTTATTTTATTTATCGAATTTATTAGAACAATTGTTTTTGAAAATGTTTTATATTCTAAAAATAAGTTGACCTGTGGCCAGGTCCGAACCGACCGACGGTTTGAAAAATTAATTTCCAGCTACAGAGAAACAATTTCAAATAATTTTAATATATCTATTAATGTAATAACAAACAGATATGAATATAACATAAATATTTTTAAATTTATTTTATTTATAATATATACGTAAGACTAGGCTGTGACGTCATGAATTGCTGAATGACGTCATATAATTTTAAATTGAGAAAAAACTAATAAATATGATTTTTCTCGAGGATAAAACCAATACAGTGATTCGTGGTGATATATAAAAAAATCTCCTCATGTGAAATTTGGTGTGAAAATAACCCTTCCCTTCCTATCGTCGATCGCTAATACTACCACTTCCGGTTTCCGGATTTGCACCAAAAGTTGATCAATTCATCCGACTGATGCATTAAGTAAATATGCCAAATTTCATCAAAATCCGTTGAGCCGTTCAGGCTGTACACATCTATACGGACGGACAGACATACAGACGGACGACGGACGGACAGACATCATGCTAAAAATAGTTTTTTCTGTTAAGAAAATGCATGATTCGTGGAGATATGTAAAAATCTCCACATGTGAAATTTCGTGTGAAAACAATACCTCCCTTACTATCGTCGGTCGGTAATTATACAAAAATATTAATTTTGAAGTCAATATTCCATCTAATTTTTTTGCTGATTATGTGAAATTAAATTATATGTCAAGAAACATTTTCAAAACGTAATTTAAATTGTAAGGGGAGAGGGAGAAGCGAAAATTATGCCTGTATTTGAAACAATTTTTTTAAAAAAAAATTATGAAGTATGAATATATATTTTTGCTAATTTTAGATGTGATTCTTGGATAAGTTGAAATAAAAACATTGCTGAAAAAATTCATTTCACAGAGAGTAAAAAAAGAACTGAATAATTTTTAGAAAATTAGTATTCAGTACCAAAATAAGGCAACTTAGCGTGAACTCTGCTTCCAATCCTAATTTATCCGAGAAGGAAAAGAAAAGGGATTAAATTAAAATAAAATATGTATAATATATAGTACACCAATTCTCGGATTCTTTTTTTATTTAAAAATAAAATTGAAATATTATTTAATGTTAAAATTCGATTATATATTATTATATACTTGAATAAATTATCCTTCTTCAATTTATTTAATATTTAGTAATAGCTCTAGTAGTATTAGTTTAAGTCAAGAAGTTTTTGGCGAAAGGGGGTAGAAATTATTTATAAAGCTGCTTATATATGCTATACCTCGCTATTTAAACTAATTCCAAGAAATAATTAGTTCATTAAATTATCTGAAGTTGCTATGTAATCACTTATTCCAGTTTTTATTAAGTATATATTTATCTGTTATAAATGAATTTCATCAAATACAATTTTTAAATAAAATGAAGTAATTATTTTTTAAGTTTTTCAAATCTTAAGACTAAATTTAATAATTTATAGTAAAATAAAAATTAAAATATTAATTAATATGACTAATGAATTAAAGAAGTATTTCGTGGATGGATGGATGAGAGGGCAAGAAGGTGAATGGACTGACAGAACTCAGCTTAATAACATCAAAGCAAAGGAGAGGTCATTGCAACCCTCAAAGATGGATGGCCTTAGTAATTGGACGATGAAGGTAATTTATTGTTCATATATCAATATATCGACATGAATCGACAAAACAACAATAAGTGTAAGAGGTTATTAAATAAATTATAAATATTATTATTATTATTTTAGGATATCAAATTGAAAACATTGAAAACATGAAATTTAATATTTTAAAATATATTAATGATTCTATAACTATTAAATTTTTAATTTTACCAGATATATTATATGCGTGTGAGGCGAGGTTAATGATTTTATATGAGATAAAAATAGATTTAGAGTATTTGAAAATAAGGTTGTTCATAGTATTTATGGGCCAAAGTAGAATATTGCCACCGAAGAATGTCGGAAACTGCATAACGAGGAATTGCATGATCTCTATGCATTTTCAAACATATTTAGGATCATAAAATCGAAGAAGTTGCATTTAATATCACACATGGTTAGAATGGAAGAAAGTAGACTAACGAAAAACTTGCTTGAAGGGTGACCTTGGTTGGTAGATGGTCATGCAAAGTCAGTGCTCCGCAACCGGTGTGCCGCGGCACAGTGGTGTGCCTTAAAGGAGATACAGGTGTGCCGCCGCGATCAAATGAAACTTTTAGAAATCCGCATAATTTTATATGTAAGTTTATTGTCATTTCTATTAGTGTCATTTTTCTGAGATTATAAATACAAGCGCTTGTCACCTTTATAACACACTCGCGTAAACAAACGTATTAAATTAATTTCTACATACAAACCTACACATATATATATATATATATATTTCAGCTTTTGATGTGCCGCAAAATTCTAGAAACAATTTTTGTGTGCCGTAGGTAAGAAAAGGTTGTGGAGCACTGATGCAAAGTAATGGGGAATGTGAAGGAGTTGAATGGAAGTAGTTCTCTCAGGACAGGGAAGTATGGAACTGAGTGCCATAAAGATAGATTGGTATTTAAAAATAAAGAATATAATTTACTTAAGAAAACTTTTAGTCATTAATTTCCAATCTGGGAGAGTCATCACTAAAAATAATAAATAAAAATAAATTAAATGATAAATTATTTAATATCGTTTAATTAATAAATCTCTTTTTTAAAAAATTGTTTAAAAATCACAGTTTCAGATATTAAATCTATTTAATTAAAGTATCGTAAACATTAAAATTTGAAGCTACGACCAACCAATACATAAAAAAAAGTATCAGCAAAAATTAATAACAATAAATTAATATAATAGTTAATAAACAAATGAATTATCAGTTTATTTAATTACATATTTATTTTTTTAAGACCATTCAGATTTAATTATGCAAGTTTACATGATTTTTTACATTGAACTTTAAATATAAAGTTAATAATAGTTAAAACAACTTGGAGAGGTGTGAACCGAGTTTCGCAGCACTAAGCCTTATTTGAATAATTTGCATTTACAGAATCTAGCTCTCTATAAATGTAGGGGAGAGTGGTGATACTTGATCCCCACTTTGGTTTTTTTCATATATTTCGGGCTATATTCGTGAATTTGAACTTCTGTTTGAACGAGTTGATGACATGGTTCCTTACATACCACTTGGCACCAGGTTTGTAACCAATAACTTTCACGATTACGAAAAAAGTGATGTTTATTGTAATGTACTCCCAAGGATCAAGTATCCCTCATATGAGGGATACTTGATCCCTTGGAGTGGGATACTTGTTCCCGGGGATCAAGTATCCCGTCCCTGAATATTAAAATCCTAAATAGAACTTGCAAAACGAACAAAATGCTCTAAAAACTTCGGGAAAACGTCGCTTGTCATCCAACCAGTTGCATAAGCAGATCCATCACTACCTGGAGGTGAGCCTTAAAGAAATTTGTCCTGACAATTCTTTCTTGGGAAAATTAAGAATGGCGGATTGTGCCCACCCGCAGCATTTATGGCAGCTCACACTGTAACAAGTTCGCCACGTTCAGCTGATGTTATTTTGCCGACTTGCTTACAACCTTTCGTTGCTAGTATTTTGGTCGGCTTATGAACCGTTGTCAATCCCGTCTCATCTATACTCCAGACGCGCTCGGGGGGAAATTGAAATCGTATAAAAACATCTTTGAGTTTTCCAAAAAATTCCTTCACGTTGGTTCTATTAAATGCTGTGCTTCTAACTAAACTAGTAGCTTCCGGTGTTCTGAGTGATAAGGCTCCATTTCTTTCAACGAAGCCCCTATACCAATCTCTTCCTGCTTCCTTGTTCTTATCCCAAGAAGGAGGGTATATCAACTTATTTTTTTATTCATATGCGTAAGCTAGTTGAGTAAATTGAAGCACAGTCAGGCCGTAGTACATTTTTGTCATATCTTCAAAAAACTTGCCCAGTTCTTTCTCCTGAATGCTGGTCAAAACCTGGCGTACTTTGTAGCCTGGAAGAGCAGTCAAACCATTCTTGCACAACCTCTTCAATGTCATGACGTTGATCCCATAGTATTTTGCAGTTGTTTTGAACTTGCCACCTTCTTTCACAGCCTTAACAGCCTTCTCAACGATATCCGGTTCAGGTGGAACCCTTTTCTTGGCTCCTTCCTTTCGTTTATACCTACGTCCCATCTAAAACAATTGGTACTGGTATTAATATATAAATAATACAACAATAATAATTATCAAAATTGCCTTCTTAAAGGAGAATCTCGTGGTGGGTGATACTTGATCCCAGGATCATGTATCACTTAACGCTAAGGGATCAACTATCCCCCACTTAACATAAAAAAATTAATAAATTGGAAAATGTCAAAAAAGTCGGTCTGTAAGAAAAAGGTATGTCATTTTAAATAGCCAATAAAAGGTGTAATTTAAATGTATCAACCAATTCTTTACAACATATAACACAAGAAAATAATATGACTTACCGTTAAGTTGAAAAAAAAAGTTGAGGTAGCAGTTAAAAGAATTTTATATATTATTGGTCTATGTCATCAACTCAAGCTGCTACCATTACACGGATTCGATAAATAAACAACACTACCACCCAATGATGCTAACAAAACGGCGACAAAACGTTCTAAGACTGGAAATTTGAATGGGGATCAAGTATTACCCAGGATCAAGTATCACCACTCTCCCCTATATACATTTGTATTTTTGAAATATTAAAACCTTTAAGAATTTTTTTGAAATTTACACCATAAATAAATTTTATAAAGAAATCGATCTGTATTGCTTTCAGCCTCGTGAAAAATCATTTTTGTTAGTTTTTTTTTATTTAAAATAGGAGTTTTAATAATAAAAAAAAATGAAACCGGGCAATACCGGACAGTGCTTCTTTAAATACAAAATATAAATAAAATAAAATTATAAAAATATTTATTTTAATAATATTTTGTTATCAAATTGCAAAATATATATTATGTTATATCCACAGGTCATACTTTTCTGTCTTTCATGGTATTAATATGTACGTTTAAGGGCTATATGTTTTATGACTATTTTTTTTAAATTTATGTTCTTTTAAAAATTATTTGAAATTGTTTCATATATTTTGTCATTTATTTATTTTAAATAAGAATCCTAATCTTAAATATTTATAGTACATAAGGAATAAATTGTTTTAAGTACCGAGCGGTGGCTCGGTGAACCAGGTAGTTACTATATGTTTATATCATATATAAAGAAATAAAATTATTAACAATAATTAGAAATTATTTTATTTTGAAGATCTTATTATTTTTTTTTTTATTTTTTGTTGTTAGCTTAACTGGTAGCGCATCCAACTAGCAAACCAGAAGTCTAGTGTGCGAAAAATTAATTCCCCCTGTTCCAGGAGTAGCGGGTAAACACTCTCTATGATCTGGTTAGAGATATGTTCACTTTATGGAAGCAAACCTGCTCACGCAAACCATAAAAGGCTATTGCATGAACAATTTTGATTTTTTTAAATTATAATTTCTGATTTTTAAATATTTACATTTAAAATCATTTTAAAGCTATACTTTCATCTTTACAAAGAGAAATTAAAAATTAATAAAATCAAAATATTGAAATAGGGAGGTAGAAATAATATAAAAATAAAAATTTTTTATAAAATAACGTTTTTCCAATGGACTATAAAAAGAATAAAATAATTTTTCTTTAAGCCTGACAAAGTTTATGGATGAATTGCTTCATATTCAACGAAAAAAGTTGGGCGCAAAAATGGTTTGAGCTAGAATAATGAAATTAGGTATACGAGCATTATTCAAAATTCGTAGTTTTATATCAACTTTTGAGAAATGTAGTTCATCCGGGAGAGGGGGTCATTAACTACTAAGTTTTGATTTTTTTCCTCTAAACCAGGGGTGGGCAAATACTTTTAAGCGCGGGCCAAAATGAAATTTTCAAAATGTCTCCCGGGCGGGAGGACCATATTTCGAAAACATCAAACCGGGACATTTGTAAAAAAAAGTATACCTTTTTTTTAGAGCCTTATTGAATGAAAGATCGAAATAAGAGCTAAATTTTTTAAGCGGGCCGGCGGGCCTGATAAAATAAGCAAAAGGGCCGGATAGGGCCGGTGGGGCGGCTTTTGCCCACCCCTGCCATAAAACATCGTATATTGTCGATTATCTATGTTATATATATACATTTTCTATAAATAAATTATAAGAGAAGTGAATTTATATTGAAATATATATGCAAAAAGAGATTAAAAATATTTAAAAAATGAAATTTCTGATAGGAAAATTAGTTTTCAGCCTTTTATCAAAGTTTTGTTTAATATTCATACTACTCTATGTATTGAGGTGTGAATGTATATGCCCTCAATAACTCGATGTATACGATTCATGATAAATCGACGAAAACACACAATTCATTGATTGATATCCTTCCCCTCTATAAAGCAATCCCTGTTCTAATTGTTTTTTTTTCCTTTTAATTTTTTTAAATGAAAAAAAAATTGATTTTAATTTATTTTTTTTAATTATAAAAATATTTCATTTTTGAATAATATTATAATCAATAGGGCTTTAAATAGAAATTAATAACCCTTATCCGTTGAATATTAACAGAAAACGCAACCTATATTCAATAATAAAAGTGAATAACAAATAAAAAAATATTTTCATGACACAATTTATATATATTTTTATATTTATGATACATTCTGAACTTTACGAATATTATATTAAATATTGTGGTTGTAATAAAACAACTACTATCATATTTTGCTATTTCTTTACGTTTTAAGGACTCTAGAATCCATATCTGACATTTTTACGATAATGTGTTTTTATAAATCAGTTGTATGACTTATAAATATTGGAAATAGATTATGAAACACCAACTTCTACAAATTTTAAAATATTGACTCTAATCGTAGACTATTTTATCAACTTGTGCAACTCATTTTTTTGTTCTAACACCAATAAAATCATTTTCTTTTTTGGAATTGTTAGAAAAAAATTGTCGTAAAATTGTAAAATGTAAATTATTTTTATTACTATCTCGTAAGAGATAGTATTGCGATCACGAAAATTTTCGATGTTGAGATTTTGATGTTTTTATATGTTTTGAAGGTTCCTGATTCATTTTCACTAAGGTTGAGAAAAATGTCTCGGTGTGTGTGTATGTGTGTGTGTGTGTGTATGTATGTAACCAAGATTACGCAAAAACGGTTTGAGCTAGAATGATGAAATTTGGTACATGAGCATTATTCAAAATTCATAGTTTTCTATCAACTTTTGAGAAATGTAGCTCAACCAGAAGAGGGTCATTACCTACAGGGTTTTGATTTTTTTTCCTATAAAGTGACCGTAAAAATAAAGATATATGTTTGATAGTTTTTCACATGATTAAAATTTGTATAAAACTACTATATATAAAATTTCAGCTTGATTGAATCTCTGAAAGTACCAGAATTAATTTTATAACACTGCAAATCTCAAGCGCCAATACGTGCCATCAACAAAGAGCTAAACATGCGCTGGTTTAATAAATATTATTTATTAATTTTAATTTATAATTTATAATTAATTAAATTTAATTTAAATATAATATATTATGTTATTTAATCCAATTCTAATTTGCGAGATAGTCGAGTGGAGACACTCCAGCTAATTTTTTATTTATTTATAAATAAAATCAATTAATCAAAATCAACACCCTTCTATAAATATACTCGTATATGATTGAACGAGGGTAGTATACTTACACATATTTAAATATTTTTCTACATTAAGAAAATTAAATTGAAATTTAATTTCTTAAGAAGTAATGTAGATGTATTAAGATGTATTTTAGTACACTACAAAGATAAACTCTGTATTTAAATTTCTAAAATGAATTGTATTATATAAAAAACAATACCTCCCTTACTATCGTCGGTCGGTAAAAACTCTTATTATACATTAATTTACAAATTAATTAATTCATCTGATTATAGATGCTTTAATTCATTATCGAAAATTATATAATTGGCATCGAGTAAAAATAAAGATATATGTTTGATAATGTTTCACAAAATTAATAATTGTATAAAACTGCTATATCTAGAATTTCAGCTTGATTGATTCGCTGAAATTACCAGAATTAATTTTTTAACACTGCAAATCTCTCGCGCCAACACGTGACGTGGTGCCATCAACAAAGAGCCAAACATGCGCTGGTTTTATAAATATGATTTATTAATTTTAATTTATAATTTAATTAATTAAATTTAATTTAAATATAATATATGTTATTTAATCCAATTCAAATTTGGGACATAGTCGAGTGGAGACACTCCAGCTAATTTTTATAATATTTTCATTGATAAAATGAATAAAATACTATCAAAGATTGGTATCTCTTATTAATTAGACATTCCTAAAATTTATATTATCTTTGTATTTTTCAATTAATTGATTTTCTGATTATTAAGAATTGAATCAGTTTATTTTACTTCAGTATATAAAGAAGGAAAATACATATTCCATAAAGTATAAACATTTTAAGCTATTAAATATATACTTTCAAATAAACTAATTTTAAATGACATCGTTACTATTTATTATTTAGTGAAAAACTATTATAAAATAATTCAACTTTTGTGTGTGTGTGTGTGATAGGAGTAATTTAATATAATTTATATTAAACCTTTAATATAAATTAATACAATAATATATCTATAAAAGCCTATAAGTATAATTTATACGTTTACCTAAATATCTCTTGAGCAGTTTATACTAACCTTAAACGACATGTATTGATTTATTTATTTAATATATTTTTTGTAATAAATATCGTAATAATAGAATATTATATATTATTTCTTATTTAAAAATATAAATATTTATTAAATAAGTAACACGGGGAATTGAGTGAGAAACAAAATAAGATGGAGGTAATTTAATTTTACTTTTGAGTTCACTATCGACACAAAAATGGATAATAATGTCATTCTAATAAATTTCTAAATAAAAATATTAAATAGGGTGACACAGCCAGTAGTTGAACCCCTTCCAGTAGTTGAACAAATTACCAAAAATCCGCCAAAATCTCAAGAGGAAACATGCTTGGAACGTGAAATTTTATTTTATTTTTAAGTTCTTATGTTGTCACAACTGAAACACCTATCGTCTGCTGCACGTGACTTAAGTACTCAGAGATATTATTTTTTTTCTCAAATTAAATGCTTGTTTTTGCATTCACGACTAGTCTACTGAAAATACGGTAAGTAAAAGTAATCCACGTGCATCCTAGTCATTTTTAGAGATATTTTTACCGAATTGGTCTTAAATTAAAGCTAAAGGACTACATTTTGAAGCATGATATTAAGGTATAGATATTTTTTATTTTTTAGAGCTCTAAACTGACTGTTCAACTAATGGTACTGTTAAAATGCACAAATTCCAGTAATTGAACAGTGGTGAACGTTGCCCGCCATCGAAGATCACCAGACTGTGAATGTTCAATCCCTCTTATACCTTGAATCCCTCTTCCCCAAGGGTAGGCCTGAAGAATTTAGGAAAGTGCAGGGGAAGAGTGGGAGGGTAATATTGAGGCCCGTGAACTGTTTCAGTTTTGGAAAAGGCTTCGGAGCAAATGTCTTAATGAAACTCAGACAAATGGCCTTTTGTCTGAGTGTATTGAAAAAGAGCCCGAAATTAATCATAATTTTGATGCCTCACCTTCAGCATTGAATGTTAGTGCAATCCAAGCAACACTTTCAAGACAAACGGACTCGCCTAAAGTAAAGTAAAGTAAAACCAGGAATCTGTATGCAGTAACGGGACTCGACTCCCAAAGCAATTTCGTATCAAAAGTTTAAAAAATTTTAAAAAAATTTTTAATTTTGTATCTTATGTGTATATTGCTGATTGGTGTTTGTATGAAATAAATAAATAAATAAATATATGTATTATTGTTATTATTATTATTATAATTTAAACATTGAGCAATGTTTGGAATGTGAATCAGCCTTGTATTGTGTTATGAGTGCTCAAGCTATACGCCTAGATATTTGTTAAGTAGTTTTGGATGTGTACCTAAACTTAAAATAAAAAAAAACTATGAAATAACGGGTGTTCAATTACTGGAATATCGAGCGTTCAAAAACTGGACATGTATGTTCAACCACTGGGATAAAATCATAAAAAATGTTGTGAATTTTTTTTTTGCTTTTTATTTTTCAGTTAAGCACTGTTTAATATTTATTTTAATAACTACAATAATAAAGCTTTGTTAAAAATCCATTAGCTTAGTTTTACGGCTAACAGTATAGAACTTACAACAGGATCCGTGGTAAACTGGCTTTATTTGTTCAACTACTGGCTGGGTCACCCTATATAATATTATTAATAAATATTGAGTAATAATTCTACATTAATCAATTAATGTAATGTTAGTTAATTTTTTTTGCAAAATAGACCATTACTATTATTTTTTAAAAGGTTATTAAAATTAAGTATATAATACATCTTTTGAGTCAATGATTCAATTTTATTATTTATTTAATTTCCCATCTTTAAAAAAATATTAATGCAAAACACGTTTTACATCGTCGATAGAAATGAGTCTGATTATGACATTTAGAAAGTAAATAATTCTTTACGTATCATGTTTGTATTTTTTGAACCATTAATTTAATTTATATTGAAGATGAAATATTAAGATATCTTATATAATAACTGTATAAAATAATATTTAAATGATATGGGGTTATTGATCTTTGATGTTGTTATTCTTATTGATCAATATTTAAAAAAGTGTCAGGGTTAAAATATAATGGTTTACTCTTTTATTTATATATAAATAAACAATTTATAAACATAATATATATATATATATTTAAAAAAATAACTTAAATTAAATATTAATATAAAATTTTTCTAAATTTTTTAAATAATTTATTTTATATACTATAAATATTTAATTATAGAATTACATCATGTTAAGCAAGCATAAATATCATAAATCTAATTTAAATTCTATATATATATTATATATATATAATTGTTTCGAAAATTTTTATTATTATAAAAAGTTATTTTCGGGTTATTTTAACGTTTTGGTGTGAGATTTGAGATTTTACGTTTTGGCGCCCATTTTTTAAGATAATTATTTTAGAAGCGAATTTTTAAGATTCTCTGTGATCAATAGTCAATGTTGGGTCAATTTTGGGTTGAAATGGTGTATAATCTTAGAATTTATTCGTCCTCGAGGTCAATTGTATACTTATTATTTGTAATAAAACTAATTATAATTGTTTATATATATAAGAACAGGTATCAAATACCCAGATCTGGAAAATATTATATTTTATATGAATATTATTATTATTATTAATATTATCAATATTGGTAATTATTATTGAGTTTATTATTATTAACATATAAAGATATTAAAAATGATAATTTTTAAAACAATATTCACATTGAAATTAAAGAACAACATTTTTAAGTAGTGAGTCAGTGAACCAGATACTTATATTATTACAGACTGTTCATTAAACCTTTTATTTAATAATGAATAAGTTTCGATTTAAGGCTTACAATTTTTCGATTTATTGTGTGTTGAAAGAGAGGTATGCTTTGTGTGCATAACGTAAATGATTCATTATCGGACGAGTCTACAGAAAGGTATTTAGAGTGTATGAAGAGATATGTGTGCATTTAATTTAGTGAAAGAGAATAGCTGAATTATTCATATATATATATATATATAAAAGGCAATGTCTGTCTGTGTGTGTGTCTCGCCTAAACTCAAAAACTACCCGTCCGATTGCGATGAAACTTTCAGGGATTGTTGTGGGCATACCAAGGAAGGTTTTAATGTAGTTAAATCCAAAATTAATTTATCCAAAATTAATTTAATTAGAATCGTATCGAGTCCATTTTCGAATTGCCCCCCTCCCACCTGTGGGGCGTGTGCCCCACTTTGAGAAACACGGATGAATATGGTATGGTTATATAAAATCGATTATTGAATCAAAAGATAATGTATGTTGTTCTAAAAACGTATGCTTTAGAATCAAATCATCAATTAGAATTGAAAAATGCTACGAAACTTGTTGCAATGACATGCAATAGTGCAGGGGTGGGCAATCTTTTTCAATAGTCGGACACATTTCTGAAATAATATAACAGGGGTGATTCTTAGAGCCATATTGAAAAAAATTGAAATGTTTAAGAGCCTGATTTCAAAAACATTTCACCTTTTTTTAGAGCCATAGAAAAATCGAAAATGTTACCTTTTTATGTCATGACATTAAATTAATATTATACTTAGTAATTTAATTGCGGGCACTTGAAAATGGCTTCGCGGACACCAGGTTGCCGACCCCTGCATCCGTGTATTGATCTTGATCGAGAATAGTATATATGAAAAGCAATAAATCCAATTTTGATAATAACTATTTGTTTTTTACCGACCGACGATAGGAAGGGAGGGTATTGTTTTCACATCAAATTTCACATGAGGAGATTTTTACATATCTCCACGAATCATGCTTTTTATTAACAAAAAAAGTATTTTCAGCATGATGTCCGTCCGTCTGTCCATTGTGTGTCCGTATAGACGGGTAGTGCTTGAACGGCTTAATGGATTTTGGTATGCATCAGTAGCATGAATTCATCAACTTTGGGTGTATATCCGGAAACCGGAAGTGGTAGTTAGAAAAGTGTTAATTTTATATTCATTGCCAGAAAATATTTCACTTAAAATATAATAGTGATAAATAATTGATTAATTAAACTAAAAATAAAAATGAAGATAATATAATTTAGTCATTTTAATTCAAGTTTTAAAAATATTTTTTTTTTTGTACTTTATATAAGTATATATATATATATATATGTTGTTTGAAAATTAATTTATTTCAAATCGTCTGTCGATTCTGTGCCTGGTCACAGCTCATTTTTTCAAGATTAGACCAGATATATATAAATAAAATTATTAATATTATTTACAGTAATTAGACAAATAAATGTATAAAATAGCTAAAATATTGAGAAAACTTAAAAAAAAGTTTGATATCTTTATTTATTAATTACCGATGTGTTTTGTATGAAAATAATTTAAGAAAATATATTGATTAATTGTTTGGTGAAATAAAATTATACTAAAATCAAATTTCTATTTGTATTCTATTGTATAAACATAGAAAAATATTTTATGTGAGAGATCTAACATTTTATGAATGACTTCTTCTCTTCTGAATAAATAATGTTTAAATCATTTATTGGTCCGCCACAAAGTTCATTTATCATCATTAATCACTTATAAATATTTTGAATAACTTGGACGGGCGCAATGGTTTCTGATTTCATCAACTTATCAATCACGCCAATAGAAGATAAAAGAGGGTAGCCAATTCAAGAGGACGCCACATAAATACGGAACAGTCCATCGATCCAACCTCTTCTCATCTCCTTTCTTATGAATATTTTCATATGAATTTGAAAGCGTTTATTTTGTTTACATCGAATGAATAAATTGTTATCACTTCTAAAGAGATGGTTTTGAATAAATTTCCAACGACGAAGCAGTGAAAAGATGGAAGGAAACGATGCATGGTGAATGGTTGAAATCTTTACTCCCTCTCTTCTTCTCTGTATCCGTCTATCAACAGAAAATCATCCAAGAAAATTTTATTGATTAAAACAGGAATATTTTGCAGTTTTTTTTTTTTTTTTAATAAAAAAATTCTTTAACTTAACTCATACGCGTATTTGATCGGAGGGAAAACAAAATAAAATAAATATCTTTTGGTTAATAAAACAATATTTTGATGTTGGTAAATATTCATTAAATTGTTTTTGAAATAGTAACTTTGGTTTTGGAGGTAAAATAATTTTCAATTGATTTCAATTTTTTATCCATAAACCTGCCTCGTAACCCATTTGAATTAAATAATTTATTCTAAAAGGTATTATTTTAATTAAATTAATTTAAATTATGTTTAATTATTTTGTAAAAATAAGATACGTTATTTTTTAATTTAAATGAATATCAATTAAAGTAATGGCGATCTTGTTTTTGAAAAGATATGTATATATATACCAATAATATAATAATAATAATAATAATAGCGGTTCCGCTGACGCATAATATCAAAAAGTCGGAAAGCCAAAAGAAGCGGAAATACGAAGAACTTGCTATGGAAATAAAAAAGATCTGGAAGCTGGAAAGGGTTATGATCTACCCCATAGTGATATCCGCGGAAGGAGTTGTCTCCAAAAATATAATTAACACCTTCGAGGAACTATCAATACCCATCTTATTAAGACCAGGCCAAAGACCAATTATCTTACACACTTGCCACATTGTGAGAAAGTTCCTCAACAAATAAATTCGAACTATCCGTCATACGGGTCAGGATGAACTTCCTTTTCGTATCGACAGAGCCTAATCCATCTTAGGGATAGGTGAAAGTTTTCCAGCAGCAATGCTGAGAAAGTGCAAACAAATTCGAATAATAATAATCCCCTATTTGATATATAGTTTTTTGAGGTGAAGAATCGACCTGAAATAGATTCTTTCATCATTCACATTATAACCTGAAATCATAAACCAGGTGAAATTTATGTCAAGATTGGGAAATACAAAGAATATAAAAAAATCTTTAAAACCACGCTTTTATTTAAATGCACTAAAAAGGAGAAAATAATTTCTCCACACACACCACGATTTCCTTATAATTAATCATATCTAAAAAATGAAAGTGTAGGCACCAAACATGCAGGGAGAAACGTAAATTCTTCTTCAAATAAACATAGTTATCAATTATAGAGGAAAAGGAGAAAAAAACAGAAAGGTTTGTGCATATACAATGAAATGTCCTTCGTATTCTTTTCCTTCCCCTGCATGTTTGGCGCCCACGCTTTCATTTTTTAGATATGATTAATTGTAAGGAAATCGTGGTGTGTGTGGTGAAATTATTTTCTCCTTTTTAGTGCAGTTAAATAAAAGCGTGTTTTTAAAAAGTTTTTTTTTAAACTCTCATTCTATTTTAGAATTTTTACCAATAAATACATATATAAAATGAAAAATAATTTTAAATGACATTTAAAAAAATTATGAAAATTTAATACTTGATATTAAAAAAAGAAGTCACTATATATAATATAATATAAAATATTATATATAGAATTTAAACTATATTTCTTCTTCTTCCTCTTCTGTATAGGTGCAAGCACCTGTTCCACCAATATCTGTCTCAGACGTCGTGATGAAAACTCTCCTTCCATCTTTTTTTTGGTCTTCCTCGACTTCTGACCCCTTCAGGACGATTGGTAGCTACGATCTTGGGGAGTCTGACATCTTCCATTCTGTCCACGTGAGCGGCCCAGCATTTCCTTCTCATGTCCACCCATTCGACTATGTCCTGGAGTCGGCTTATTTCTCTTAGGTGTTCACTGCGGATCTTATCATTCAGTGTTTTGCCATGAATAGCCCTCACAATCTTCATCTCAGTTGTTCGGAGAAATTGTTTTGTGACAGTTGTATCTGCTCTTGACTCAGCCCCATAAGTGACTATTGGTCTAACACAGGTTTTGTATATTCGCAGCTTACTTTCTGAAGTCATATACTTATTCTTCCATATAAGATTGTGTAGGCATCCAGACACTTTCGCTCCTTTGGTCACTTGCGTTTTTACTTCCTCTCCAAGATTGCGTTGGTTGGAAATCTGAACTCCCAAATAGTTGAAATTTGAGACTTGTTCGATAAGACTGTTGTTAATATTTAAACGACATCTTGGAGAAGCTTTCGCAATCACCATGCACTTAGTTTTGGTGGTGGAAACTTGCATGTTAAGCCGAACTGAGTTGTTGGAAAAATTCTCTAGAAGGAGCTGAAGGTCGTTCTCACTTTCTGCTAAAAGGACCGCGTCATCGGCGTAACATACTACAGGTAAGGGATGGTTTCCCATTTTGTATCCTAGGTGTTTGGGAAGGTTATCAATTATGTCATCCATTATTAAGTTGAATAGCATTGGGCTTAGTGCATCTCCCTGTCTAATTCCACAGAATATGTTGATGGGTTCAGATGTTTCGTGGTCGGACTTAATGCATGTTGAGTTGCCGGTGTTTAGATTTTGAATGATTTTAATGATGTTAGGAGGAACTCCCCTCTTGAGTAGGCATTCTATCACGTCCTTTAGTCTAACCCGATCGAATGCCTTGGAGAGATCGACAAAGCAGAGATATGCCGGTTTATTAAATTCTATTGCTTTTTCCACCAGTTGCCTAATGATAAAGATAGCATCTGTAGTGGATCTATTCTTCCTGAATCCTTGTTGTTCTTCTCTTGGAGAGATAAACTTTAGAAGGATGTTTAAGATTGTTTTGGAGAATAGTTTTGCAGTAGTGTTCAGCAATGTTATTCCTCTATAGTTTTCGGGGTCTGTTTTTGTGCCTTTTTTAAATACCGGTAGTGTGATGCTTTTCCTCCACTCTTCAGGCACCATGCATTCTCTGATGATCTTTTGGAACATAGTTGTTAGGTGTTTCGTTAATATAGGACCTCCGTATTTCAGCATCTCGTTTGAAATGTCGTCTGGCCCCGGTGCCTTTCTATTTTTCAACTTCCCTATTTCTTGGGAGACGTCCTCGATTGATATGAATGTATCATCAGATGTTATGTGTGTGGATACAATAGCAGGGGTATCATAATATTGGGCAGAGTATAGGGTCTTAAAATATTGTTCCCATTCATGGATTTTTATCTTGTTGGTTATAAAAAGTTCATTTGTCTCTTTTCTGGTTTTTTTCAGAATCTTCCACACCTTCTTTTGAGCACCATAGAGGTCGTTTTCCATCCCATTTGTAAATCTTTGCCAGAATTCTTCTTTTATTTTCCGTACTTTCGAGTTTACTCTATTCCTCACTTCAACGTACATTTCTTTTTTCTCTTTAGATGGCGTTGCCATGTAGTCCCTGTAGGCTTTCCTCTTTTCCTGAGCTAGAGTTTTAATTTCTGGCGTATACCAAGGTGTTGAATTTTTGGTGATGTCTTGACCTACTCTGCGCTTTCCCAATGCTTCATATGCAGAGCATAGAATGATTGATTTAATTTTTTCCCACTGTTGATCTATGGGTTCTTCTTCTAGATTGTGAGTTTCTTTTAATTTCTGCGAAAGTCTGGATGAGTAAAGGTGTTTTATACTCTCTTGTTGAAAAGATTCTATATTGAACTTTGTGATCATAATAGGTTTCGGTTTTCTTCCCAGCTGGGCTGATAAACGTAGCTTTCCAGTTACTAACTTATGATCACTTCCAATATCCACTGTTATATGGGCTCGAACGTCTAAGACTTGTGTAGGATGGATGTTTCTGTTGGTGATAATGTAGTCAATGGTTGACTCCTGACCTCTACTGTTTCCCCATGTTAATTTATGGATATCTTTGTGTTTGAAGAAGGTGTTATTAATTCTCAAAGAATTCATGGCGCACAGATTTATCAGAAGATCACCATTGTCATTGGTAGTTCTCTCATTGAATCGTTGTTTTACACCCGGTATTACACTGTTCCCTATTCTGGCGTTCAGATCGCCCATCAGGATTAATTTCGAATCTTTAGGTACTCGACTTATCACATTGTGAAGCTCCTCATAAAAAGACTCTCTCTGCTCTTTTGTTTTTGATATATCAGGAGCATAGACACTTAATAGGTGCCAGGTAGAGTTGGGGAACTTCAAGATGATTTGTAAGATTCTTTCGTCAAAGTATTGAATGTCATGTATGTTATTTGCGAACTTTTCGTGTATTAAAAGACCTACTCCTGCCGTCGCTCTTTCCTCCTTCTTCCTTCCCGAGTAGACAAAAATAAAGTTGTCAATTTTAGTGGATCCAGTTCCCTTTTTCTTGGTCTCGGATATGGCGCAGATATCAATTCGGAAGTTATTAAGCTCCGTAAGGATGTCCTGTTCTTTCCCGGTCCATGATGTTATGTTCCATGTAGCAAATTTAATCCAGTCAGTTTTCCAAAGTCGTTTTTTTTTATTTCGTGCAGTGGTTGTTAAGGTTGCAAATCCGTCCGGCTTTCTTTTATTGGTTCTGTGAGCTTGCGTTTTTTTTTTCTATATGTGGGTTGCTAGCCCTCCATAAAACCCCCAACCTGGAGGACCAGGGATTCTCTCTTCGTCTGACTCCTCATCCTCGGCCCGTCCGGCTTGGGAGGCCCTACCGGTAGCTACGCTACCGCCGGCATGGCCCGAGGAATCACGTGAGCACTCAAGTCCCCCCACCACGACAAGGTGGAGAACCCAACGGGGGAAAAAACTATATTTAAAAACATTTAATCAATATTTTTGCAATCTGAGTCGAAGCAATTCAATTATAATTATTTATAACTTTAACTTTGCTTTTTTTTGTTTTTAATTAAATTAATAATATAGTATAGAAAAATATTTCATTAAAAGATTTCATATATGAAAAGATCATAAATTATAAATTCAATTTTGAACTAACTTATTTCTAACTATTCTAATAATTTTATATTTATATTGAAATTTATATATGGTAAGTATACCTATATATATATATATATATATATATATATATATATTAAAAAATCCTAGAAATTAATTTTTGCTATAATAAAGATTTAAGCTCCTTGCCATTCATCTATTGCCTTTTTCGGTTCAAAAAACCTTTAATCACCAGCAATGAATAAAAAAAATTATGAATTCTAGAGCACAATTCTCAGAATTATTAAAAAAATATTTACAATTTTATAATAATTTCTAAAAATCACACATATTTCCCTTCAATTAATTAATATATTTTATTTGTTTATACTATAATATTTAATAATATAAAATATATAAAAAAATATTATAAAAGTTCTCATTTTTATTATTTTAGAGAAATTATTAATATAATTATATCGGAGTATTATTAGAGAATACTTATCAATAAAAAAGAGTAGCGGGTGGACCATCTGTATGATCCAGATAGAAATAGGTCCACTTCAGGGAAGCAACCCTGCTCATGCAAGCCACAACTTTTTCTTGCCTTCCATTGAGGAAGTCGTGTCCCTAACCCCAATCAAATCCTAAATCCCATCAATTCAATATTCAAAATCCTTCCCATATCCCCCCTTCCAGTCTGGCGTCTCACTACCGTGACAAGCCTGGGGTTTTCTTCGAGTTAACATCAAAGATGGACAGAAACCGGCCAAATTGGAAAAGGCTGTCCAAAGCAGAAGAACCTACAATGGACAAAAATATTTGTCTATTCCGAGGGGGAGGGGGGCATAAGGATTGACCATTGGTATCTGCTAGGATGCAATATACTGTGTCCTCGGCTAAGATGACTTGATTTTTGGGACTATTTGAGGGAAAAAAGAATAAAAAACTAAATGTTAGTAGATTTATTTAGTATTTCATGGATGATTACTTCATGGCACAAATGACCCTTGATGTTGAAATATTTTAAACCAATAATAATAATAATAATAATAATAATATCAATATATATTTTTTGAATCATGACCCGAGTTCAGTAAGTATTGAAAACAATCCATGATCCAATCCATTTTGATTATTTTGGAAAATACTCATCAGCAATGATGAAGAGATTAATTAACAGAAGCCACATATGAATGAACCAACACAAAAACACTAGGTTGAAAACATGAACCAAGACATTTACCTGTATATCTTTTTGGTGAGTTCTATAAAAAATTATTTTATAATTATTTATTTAAATTATGTAATGATCGTTGGGAATTTCATTATAGAAGATTCAGGAGATAAATATGTACTTTTGCAAAATTTCATCCCCTTTCAGTCTGGTGTCTGACGGTCGTGGAGGCTTTCTTCGAGTTAACATCAAAGTAGCCGGCCAAATTGGAGAATACTGACCAAAGCATTTATACAAAGAACAAATACTATGAAGAAGGTTAGAAATAGTAATTGGCTGCTGGAGAAAAAAAAATTTCTATTGCGGAGGGCGTTAGGATTGACCATTGGACAGTGCCGCCCTAACTACAGGGCTAAATGGGCTATAGCCCCAGGGCGCAAGCCTTTTGAGGCGGCAATTTTTTATTTGCGATATAGTATTTTCTTAGGAAGAAGGGCGCATTATTTTTAGTAGCCCATGAGCGCCGAATTCCTTAAGACGGCCCTGCCATTGGATTTGGACAGGATACAGTCTGAAAAGTTTCCGACCTGACCAAGAAAAACGATGTTTTTCAATTTTTTGTTTGTTTTATTTTTCAAAATTCAAAATAGCTGAGACCTGTACGATGTCAGCTGAACGTGTGCGAAATACTTTTGCAAAACCATTTGAATATGGAAAGCTGTGTGCAACGTGGGTGCTGCATTTCCTAACGTTAGACCAAAAATTGCTTCGAAAAACCATTTCTAACGACAATTTGGCGCTGTTTTTGCGAATTTTTGCGTCGATTCATGAGACTTAAATTAAATTAAATCAAATTGAATTAATTAATTAAATAATTTATTAATTAATTAAATTAATTCGAACACCGTTATGAGAAATGTATCAGTGTTGATGGAGATTATGTTGAAAAATATAGCAAAAAAAAAAATTTAAAAACATCGATTTTCTTGGCCAGGTCGGAAACAGCTTATATTGTGTCCCTGTCTGTGCCCCGACGAAGATGGCTTGATAGTTGGGACTATTTAAAAAATATTAAAAAAATTGTTAGATAGATTTATTTACTATTTGATGGATCATTGCTTCATGGCACTAATGGCCCTTGATGTTGAAGTCTTTTAAACCACGAATAATAATAATAATATCAATATATACATCATCTGAGATGGACAGGACCCCTACATGAGGCTGAAACAACTTGCCCTCAAGGATGTAAACATCCGGGAAAATATGCGGAGGATGTCCAAATCACCAGACCCCACAAGGGACAAATGCTAAGAAAGAGAAGAATTATTATTTAATTAATTATTAATTAATTAGATTTTAAATTATTATTATTATATATTTATTTATGTTAATATCCAATATAATACAAATTTGTATTCAAAGCATTTATAAGTGATACAAAATTATGATTATAAAAATAATGGAACATAAAACTATATTGACAATACCTGTTGAAACATTCTATCACTAATAAAAGTTATTCTTCCTCTTTACAACTCTAATCATACACGTAGATGATTAATTTAATGTAAACAAATTGTAATTTTTCCCTCTTTGTGAAATATGCTAGAAAACAGATGCAAATGATTTCCATAGAATTTCTTTAATTATTTTTGGATAAGTGGAATTTACCCCCCACTCTCTCTCCCTTCCTGCTTTTCGTTTATTTTCTATTTATCACTAATTGAATGGTCACTCTCTAATCAAGTGCTTAAAAAATGATAATTGGATTCTGATGGGATTACAATGTAATTCAATGAATTACCTTTCGCTTGATCTAATATTTTTAATCAAATCATATACATATAAAATTTAAATATATACACTTTTGTGAACTCTAACTATTCATTTTTCTAAAGAAAAATATTTGAAACCAACTCATTATTTTCTTACTATTTATCAACTCCCTGTCTAATATTTATTATTTATTCTAAAATATTAAAGTTTATCGATCGTTCGAAAATGACTAGAATTAGGTTTTTTTTAAAACTGTTTAGAAGGTCGCTATCTAATATAATATTTAATCCTTTTATAAAGAATTGTTAATTTCCGAATGATAAAAGTTTTATAAATAAGATAAAATTATAATCAATTTCATTTATCTTGTGGATTATTTATAAAAAAAAATAAAACATTTTTTTTAATTTCTTAAAATAATCGATTCATTTTACTACTTTTTTTTACTTTACCTACACTATAAATGAAATGTAAACAGCGATTCTCAACCTGTGGGGCGCTCTTTTAGTGGGGAGAAAGGGGGGGGGTGACGCGAGAATATAAAAAATATATATATAAAAAAAGTGATTAACTGACTGAAAGAAAAATAACATAGAAAACTCTTGTTGAGTATAGTTAACTAAAAATAATTTAAAGAACAGAATCCAAAATACTCTATATATTTACATTTATGTTGTATACATTTTATTGCAAGCGAGGGGCTCAATAAAGATTATAATTGAAAATTGGGCCTCGAATAAGGAAAGGTTGAGTAACGCAGGTGTAAAGATAACTCCAACTTCTTTTCGAATATGACCATAAAATTTGAATTTTCATAACTCTATGGTACTAGAATTGCATTTCAGGATGATCACAGACCATTTATAAGATTCGGACACTCAATGTTAATTTTTGAAACAAAGTTTTTAGCGCCACCGTGCGGCGCATACCTCAATTAATTGAAAAAAATCGGGCTTGTGTCTTTTTTTTGAAGAAATATTGGGAATTAAAAAATTATAGATTTTCCAGTTAAGTGAAAAATTATTTATTCAGAGATAAAACTAACATTTAAGCAATCAATTATGCCTTTTTTCAATAATGTTAGTGTTGATGCCGTTTCGGCGTCTTTTTTGGTGGTTGGTGGACTCTGTGGTTCGGTTGGTATTGACGCTCTGTTTATCGAGGAGTTGTCCGGGTGTAGGCCTACTCCTCCTCTCTGAGGAGAGCTGGACTACCAGGGAGGAGATGCTGCTTCTACATTGCCCCCTCGTTTTCGTTTTGTGAGCTCTCGAGTCTCGTGAATCATTGCTAACTTCTAATTGTCTTATGTTACTGTTAGTTACTTTTCTTCCTCTTCTTAGTTTTTTTATACAAAGAAGTCAAATTCCTTTGTATTTCTTCATCATTGATTATCTCTTTTGGGTTTTTTCACTAAGGTGTTTTCTAGTGATAACTAGGAAGATACATTTCATCTGATTCATTATAATTTCATCACGCAGAGAAATCTTCAATATAGACCAATCTGCTCTCATATCCATAAGAGAGTGAGATTCGTAGCTATATCTTCAACTTAACGACTGCTTTCGAGGAAGCTAGCAGCCGTCTTGAATCCTCTTAGAAGAAAAGTGTTACCGGTGGTAATCTCATCTTATTTTTCGCTAAACATTCATATCTTACAAAACAATTATCACTAGTCTTCCCTATTCACTAGCTATAAGATTATTATTTAATTTGTATATATATATATTTATTTAGATTTAGTTGTTCTTTAGATATTAAGCTATTTTTTAAGTTTTCTAAAAGAATTGTTATCAAATTAATAACAAATCTTTTAGGAGTTATCTTAAATGTAAATTACTCAACAGTTAGCAAATTATAGCTGTTGAAATCTTTTCTCTTTATTAAAATAACGCAACTTCTTTATTTTACCAGAAAAAAACTTCTTCTTTTAATTTATTATTGCCTTTAAGAGCACATTCTGAGCTCTTTTTTTCAGAACTTAACACACACGGCGACCGTAAGGACAAATAGTTATTAACTATTATTTAATATATATATATCTTCGGGCATCTTACCCCAGAGATTGCCCCAACAGTTAGTTTTATACCCTAATAAATAATTTTTTACTTAGCTGGAAATTCTACAATCTTTTATGTAATTTACATATCTAAAAGAAACGAATAATGTTCTATGTAATATATAATATTTATTTGAAAATAAATTAAAATTATAAAATGGTATTTATAAATTATGTTATGAGTAAACATTAGTACGCATATCTTTTTAACATATTGTTTTGTCATATATTGAATTTAATTTTTCACTTAACATTCTACTTAATTTTTCACAAAACATTCCATCTTGATGTACATTCCAGGGCGTAATCTTTACATCTTCACTTTACAAAAATCGTAGTCTTCATAGCGACTTAGACAGTATTATAGTACAGGCAAGCCATGGGTGTGGGACACATATTCCCTTCCCTTTCTGTGTGATCTGTCGCGAGTTATCGGTTGTGCGCCTGCAGCGCCTCTTAGCAGGGCATACCTGACACATTACTTTAGGAAAAAAAAATTGCTTTGGGAAAAAGCCTGTTAGCCTTTTGTAACTATGTGTCATCCCTCGAGGATGACATAGTCTATATAGGTATGAATAATATTTAGTGTTCATCATTTGTCCGATAATCTAAACATTTTTACCGACCGACGATAGTAAGGGAGGTATTGTTTTCACACCAAATTTCACATGTGGAGATTTTTACATATCTCCACGAATCATGCATTTTCTAAACAGAAAAAAGTATTTTTAGCATGATGTCTGTCCGTCCGTCCGTCCGTATAGATGTGTACAGCCTGAACGGCTCAACCGATTTTGATGAAATTTGGTATATTTACTTAATGCATCAGTGGGATGAATTGATCAACTTTTGGTGCAATTCCGGAAACCGGAAGTGGTAGTATTAGCGATCGACGATAGGAAGGAAAGGGTTATTTTCACACCAAAGGAGATTTTTTTATATATCACCACGAATCATGCACTTTGTATTGGTTTTATCCTCGAGAAAAATCATATTTATTAGTTTTTTCTTGATTTAAAATTATATGACGTCATCCAGCCATTCATGACGTCACAGCCTGGTCTTGCATATATATTATAAATAAAATAAAATTAAAAATGTTTATATTTATTATTTATGTATCCATATCTGTTTTTTATTACATTAATAGATATATGAAAATTATTTGAAATTGTTTCTGTAGCTGGAAATTAATTTATTTCAAACAGTCGGTCGGTTCGGACCTGGCCACAGGTCAACTTATTTACCTAGGTTATTAATCAATTAAACAAATTCAATTTTTACCGACCGACGATAGTAAGGGAGGTATTGTTTTCACACCAAATTTCACATGTGGAGATTTTTACATATCTCCACGAATCATGCATTTTCTTAACAGAAAAAAGTATTTTTAGCATGATGTCTGTCCGTCCGTCTGTCCGTCTGTCCGTCCGTCCGTATAGATGTGTACAGCCTGAACGGCTTAACGGATTTTGATGAAATTTGGTATATTTACTTAATGCATCAGTGGGATGAATTGATCAACTTTTGGTGCAAATCCGGAAACCGGTAGTGGTAGTATTAGCGATCGACGATAAGAAGGGAAGGGTTATTTTCGCACCAAATTTCACATAAGGAGATTTTTTTACATATCACCACGAATGTATTGGTTTTATCCTCGGGAAAAATCATCTTCATTATGTTTTTCTTAATTTGACGTCACCCTGCCCTTCATGACGTCACAGCCTCGGGTAACGCCGGCTACTTCAGCTATATATTATAAATAAAATAAAATTAAAAATATTTATGTTATATGCCTATCTGTTTTTTATTACATTAATAGATATATTAAAATTATTTGAAATTGTTTCTGTAGCTGGAAATTAATTTATTTCAAATCGTCGGTCGGTTCGGACCTGGCCACAGGTCAACTTATTTATATCTGAAAGAGTAGAATTTATTAATAAAATTTTTCTAATTTATTCAAATTGGTATAATTTGTTATTATAATATATTTTATTATAATTTATTCAATATATTAATTTCTTTTCATTAAATATTATAACGTGGCAACAAACCATTTTTCTTTTATTTATAAAAAAGTGAACCTAACTTTTCATTTGCAGATCCATGTGAATTTGGATTGGATATTTTCATTTATTTAACTCGTTTACTAAATTTCTGATCAGGTTATCCAAGACGAAACACCTAAGCACTGATAGTCAAACGTACTGCTTTCTTTCGGTGAAATTTGTTTCAGGGTTCCTTTCCCAACTAACTTTATTCCAACCCGTGTGAAAGAGTTAAGAATTCCTTTTTTTAACTCCTTCACTAGTGGCCCAGGTGATTAGACATGCTCAACAATATTCTATTTTGTTTCGGTTTGTCCAGTAAACTACATTTAAATAATGAATATTAAATATAAAACATTAAAAATAAGCATAGAACAATCTTATTATGTAAAAACATCAGATACGTATAAAATTTCATTGAAATAGAATTTAATCACTATATTTCAATTAAACTATGTTTTAAAAATACAATTATTACAATTAATCAAATAAAAGTTTACGTTAAATTGTTTTTTTTTAAATGTTAAAATATTGGCCAATCATTGATTTATAATCAAATTACAATAATTTATTAATAAAAATTCCTATTGTATAGTCAGTCGTGTGGTGTTCACACCAGTTAATTTTACGTATTTGTCTCTGACAATTGAGAATGGTAATATAGGAAATTAATTAAAGTTTGCTTTTAACTACGTACTGGCATTTATTTCCCGTACTGTTTTTACTAGGCATTTAAAATCAATTAAATTAGAACTGCTTTTTCATGGAAAAGAAGGTTGAAGAAGCGTTAGCACTTTTTTTTATTGCCTTTCATGTTATTACATGAGAAGGGGGAGTGTTTAAACATGAAAATTATATTAATAATTTAAACATTTTCTTTAGAAAACTATTTTTAAATATTAAATAGAAAACGATTTTATTTTTTTTTATGATGATAAAAAAAATTGTAAAGTTAAAAGTTGCAAATTATTTTAGTTTAATCTTTTTAAAAAGATTTACTTGTTGAATCGAGGTCCTTTAAGCCAATTTGAAATAAAAATGAGTTTACTAATGAATTCAATCCACAATGATTTTTTAGAATAATAATATAAAGAAAAATCACTCTCGTCAGAGTTTTTCGTCTTAGCATATGTTAGAAATGTGAGGAAAAAATACTTTATTTTGTATTGGAACTGTAACATAATTGAAATATTAAAATTGATATAATTTGTATAAATTTCAATTACAAAAATCTGGTAAAATAGTATCACCAGTTCCTTAAGTTGAATGCTTTGTCAATTTTCGATTGTTGAAGGAGGGGGAGGGGTTGATTAATAATAATCATAATATTCTAATACCTCTTCTTACCATTCCATAGCATATCATTAATTTGAGGATATTACTAGGATTACTGATTTCCAGTTGAACTTTTTTGTTTGTCACTCATACTAATAGGGGTATAGATCCATCTTTTGCGGGGCACAACCAGACATTTAATGAGGTTATTTCTATACATATATATATATTATTAATTTCAACTCAATACTATTCCAAAGCATAATCAAATAGCTAAACGCAACATGAAATATTTTATTCTTTGATTCTTTTTATAACATCAAAAATTATTGATTATAAAACAATTCTGAAAATAAAAAAAAATTCCCTATATTTTTCAATTGATTTTAGGTAGAAAAATACATTTTATTTTTTATTTTATTTTTTTTTTTTTTTGTGAACTGAATCGAAAATAAGAATTAAATTAGCCTGTCTTGAATAATTCCATGCTTACTTCGAACGGTTAAGTTTATCTCTTTAAATCTTATCAAATATTCACTTGAGAGAATATAAGATGACTGTGAAAGGAAACATTCATTGCAATGCCATTCAATTCGTCAGAGTTTCTGATTACAGGTATCCTCAAATTATCTCCGCTCGAAGTTTTGTGGGATGAAATAGTAAATGATTAAGAAGTTATTAATATTTTAGAGAACATAGAATTTAACCCTTATCTACATAGAATAAATAAATAATTTAAGTTGTTTTTTCTTTTTCTTTCAAATGCGCATTTCTTCACACCTTTATCGTAAAATAAAATAATATTAAATAAGTTGACCTGTGGCCAGGTCTGAACCGACCGACAGTTTGAAATAAATTAATTTCCAGCTACAGAAACAATTTCAAATAATTTTAATATATCTATTAATGTAATAAAAAACAGATAGGCATATAACATAAATATTTTTAATTTTATTTTATTTATAATATATATGTAAGAACAGGCTGTGACGTCATGAATGGCTGGATGACGTCATATAATTTTAAATTAAGAAAAAAACTAATAAAGATGATTTTTCTCGAAGATAAAACAAATACAAAGTGAATGATTCGTGATAATATGTAAAAAATCTCCTCATGTGAAATTTGCTGTGAAAATAACCCTTCCCTTCCTATCGTCGATCGCTAATACTACCACTTCCGGTTACCGGATTTGCACCAAAAGTTGATCAATTCATCCCACTGATGCATTAAGTAAATATACCAAATTTCATCAAAATCGGTTGAGCCGTTCAGGCTGTACACATCTATACGGACAGACGGACGGACGGACGGACGGACGGACAGACATCATGCTAAAAATACTTTTTTCTGTTTAGAAAATGCATGATTCGTGGAGATAAGATCTCCGTCACAGCAACCACATTCCTACATTCATCACTTTCTTGAACCACCTCCATCCAATTTTATACTTTCTCCCAATTCCATCAGGTTGTTTCCAAATTGGTATCCCAGTAAACAAACTTCGTGAACTCATCGATTTTCAAACAATTCCTATTAAAAAAAATATTTTGGTTAATTTCTTTTTTAAAAAAGAGCGTACTCAATTAGTTTGTTTTTATAATAATTAGGAATACCCTAATTTTATAAACTTTACATATTACAACGCAGATAATGTGAGGAAGTTATATCTATTTAGTATCTATTGAAAATTTAATTTGAAGGAGATTAGAAAGATAAGAAACTAAATCAGTAAATCTATTAAAAATTTACATTTTAAAAGTTTATTAAATTAATCAATATATATATTTTCCTATGTATGTCTGTAACATTATGAAGTTAGTTACAAATTTAGAATTTTACAATTTACAATTTTTTTAGAATTTAAAATAGAAAAAATTTGAAATTCAAATTGAAATATTCTAATTTTTGATATCAATATTATTTTTTATCATGAAAGAGAATTTATTAAACATAAAAAGAAACCTATCAAAATTATTATAAAAAGAAAAATAAAAAAATACATTACGACGATTTTTCTTTTTCTTTAAGTTATTAATTTTATATTTAAAAATTGTGTTTTTTTGTAAGTATTTGAAACAAAATTTCATATAAATTTTTATTATTAATCAATCTCGTGCGGCTAGAAGCCGCCTGTCTCTAAGAAGAGTTTTATACCGCCGGGAATGGCTAGTTTAAAAATAATGATTTATAAAAATTATTTTCTAGTACAGGGGACATTTTTTGTAGACCGCTAGATTCATCACACTAAATTTATTTTATAATGGCCAAAATATTGAAAACCAATATTTATTTAAAAAATACATTATTTATATAATATAATTTTGTATGCACCCCTCAGAGCCCTGTTGCACTACCAAAGTGGTCCAAGAGGTCATTTGTATTGGTCACCCCTACACCCCTGTTCTAGTGTCTATTTACTTATAACCAATTTCAGGAAGTAATAAGTGTCGAAATTATTGTGTTTCATAATATATTATCTACTAAAATTATCCATCTCCGTAATTATAATTGAATAATTTAATAATAATTGAATATTGATTTCAAAATAAAATTTCAAATTTTAACATTACCGTTTTTTCTTGGAAATAAAAGTTGATGTTTCATTGAATTCCATGAGAAATTTTCTTGCCTTATTAATAATAATAATTATTATTATTTATGAAAATAGAGAAAAGGATTAGTTTTTAGAATAAAGTTTGATTATTTTTTATTGCTTTTTTTTTCTAAGATAATTTTGTTATAAATTAGTCAACACGTTCAAACAACAAATAATATATCTATATATATCACGAAGGTTGTGGATCTATTTAGATAACGAGGATGGAATTTTTTATGTACAAAATGAGATGGGGGTGATATTTTCGTTGGCAGAGGGTCTGAACTCCTGCCCGGCATGAGTAAACATTATAACTCACAGGTAGGGAAATCCAATCTAACAACCCGGGCTTTTTAATTTATATAACAAATCTCTCTAAACAAATCTATATTTTGTGTGTTTTTTTTATATTCGTTCAAGTATATAAACCTTAACTTGTATATTTATATTTATTGGTACGGATATAAATTTATAGATGTCAAATGGATAATCTTTCAAGTAAAAAAAGTTATCTGAATTACAAAACCTAAAACAAAATATATATATATATAATTTATTGTTTGCTAATCATAGATCAATATGTGAAATCGAATCTCTCCTATATTTAATAGTATTTATAGGGTGGCTTTTGCTTTTAGGCGGGTATTTGCGCAGAATTATTTACCTAAATGTTGGTTCCCTAATTCAATCCGCTTCGATTTTCGATCAAAATCAAATTTAGAAAATAAATATGAATTATAATAAATTGCATTGGATTAAATAATTCAGATTGATTTATTATCAATTAATGTTCATTTTAACTTTCATTTCATTATTTTATTTATTTTTTTTTAATAGAGAATATTGTGATGTGTGTAAATATTAGAATATAATATTATAATAAAATTAAATATATCTAATTAGTTAAATTGTATATTGTAATTTATTTTATTCATAATTTTATTTTAAAAATATATTTTTGAAGAGAGGGAAGTTAAACACACAGATTTCTTCTCTATAATTATATTATATCAATAAATTTGAAAATATGGTTGCATAGCTTTCAGGGGAACCTTTGAATTTTTTTATATATATTCAAAAAGAAATCAAGGGGGTGGGGAGTGATATTTATATTTTCGTTGCCAAAGAATTAGTTAGTAAATATTAACTCACTCATTTTGGTTATCACTTCTATATAATTATTGAATTTGTACCATAAAGAGAAGATGGTTGCATAACAATCAAGAGAACTCCTTGTATAGTTTATATGTGATATAATTTTTGAAAATAATATGAAATTAAGTTGTTAATATTATCAAAAAAATAAGATTTCCCAAGATAGCTTTTTACAGATCTTTATAAGGATAAATGTAAATAAATTTACCAATAATTTATTGTAATATATAAATCGAGAATTTCTTTTGCATTTTTTTATCAAATGAAAAAATTAACATATAAAATTATCTTACAGTTAGTTAGTTAGTCTAACAATCTTATTTAAAATAAAATAAAATTGATTACATATAGAAAATCAAGCTTTTCAAAACAGAATACATACAGATTTTCTATATGTTCATGATATAGTAAAATAATAATAAATATAATAATCATAAACAAAATTAAATATATATATATATATATATATGATGATTATCAGTTTTACTATAATTTATTTTTATTATATCAAAATTATTATCTATTCATATATTAATACTGATACTAATATATATTTAGTTATATATATAATAGATATATGTATATATTTATTTATTGTTTAATATTGGTGGTGGAAGGGAAAGGACAGTATTCGATTAATCATTCACATCTGTGTTCATTGTGCAGGTGAAGGGAGTCCGCCCCCAAGGTCAGCCTACTATGGTCAATCGAGCATATTATGATGAAGATAACCCTGCAGGAGATGCTCTCTTCTATGTTCGTAGGCGGAAACCTAACAACAATTATGGACCTTCCCAGGTACCACACAATTAATCTAAATCTAATGTTATTTTTACTGTTATTGTTATTTTATAACAAGTTTTATCAGTGTAATAGTCATTAAAGTGAAATGACATTTTCACAAAAGATCAAAGGTCGTATTTATATTTCGTTTATAGAGATTCGAATTTCATTGCTAAGATATCTTTTATATGGACTCTTAATATCACTTTAGAGAAGTATGATTTAGCTCTAGTAAGGTAATAACTAATAAAAAAAATACTCACTATTATTATTATATATTATAACTTTTATATTATTATTATTATTATTATTATTATATTATAGCTTAAAATATCTTTTTTTCATTTCTTTAAGTGATTTATTATATGATAAATAAATTACAAATTTCTAATAATTTTTTCATCAATGATTTTTTTTTTAAAGACCAGGGCAATTCACAAAGTAGGTTACGTTTTGAAATTAAGACAAAACTAGTAGAGGTGCGAGAAATTGGCGAAAAACTGAAGGAAAGTTCGGTTATGGTGAAACGATGGTTTCCGATAATTTTTCATTGATCTTTTCCACCAGTTCATTTTTTTTTCACCGTCGTTTCACCATATCCGAACTTTTCCTTCAGTTTCACGCACTTTATTGTACGAAATTGTTTCTCAAAAGTTAGGCTACCATAAGTTTTGTGCCAGGTGGGAACCACACTCAGGCGGCGGATTTCTATGAGGAAGGAATTTCGAAGCTCGTTCATGTCTTAACTTTTTGGTGATTATGTAGAAAAATATTATTTTAGTTGCTCTTTCAAATATTTATAATAAAAAAACATTTTCCTGTTCTAGTTTTGTCTTAATTCCAAAACGTAACCTACTTTGTGAATTGCCCTCGTAATATTAATTACTAGTGTGATTTTTAGAATGTACAATTAAAAAAACTTGAATATAATATATTAATATTGTCATTAATTAATTATTAATATTAAAGTAAGGCAAGCATAAATCTATGATATTTAAATAATTGATTTCTAATTTTTCATTAATGTTTTTGCAAAATGTTGGTACTAACGTGAAAAGAAAAATAATACAAATACAATACAAAATACATTTCATTCACAAATCTGATTTGAATATTATTTATTTAATCATATTTATATTTACAAATGATTTACCATATTAATTTTAATTTCTTAATGTTTTTTTTTAAAAACAAACAAACTAAAAATATATTTTCAAAATTAAGTTAGTAATTAATATCTGAAAATCTAAAAATCGCATGATTAAAATAACATAAGTATTAACTGTTATTTAATTTTAGTTATGTTTGCTACAGCATCATCATTTTAATATATTTTTATATATATAAATATAAATATACTTATACTTAAATTTTATCATCTTAAAGAGTATGATTTTGGAAACTTGATGACGAAGGTCATATTAAAATTAATTAAAATTATTATCCGAGTTGTTACACTTACTCAGCACTAGTGCTGGTAAACTTTCACCTATCCCGGAGTTCTTTTATTATTATTATTATTATTCTAAGTTAAATAATAATTTAATAATTTAAATTTAATAAAATGTTTTTAAATAATATAAAAAAATAATGAGTAAAAAATACCATTTTGGATAGCTCTAATAAAAATAAAACAAAAAGCCCATATATTTTGATTATATCATATAATACTAAAATAAATTTAATATTGAGTTAGAAATTGTTAATAAAACAAATATCTCTTATATAAAAGAGTTGATTCGGCTTTTTAAGAGGATTTAATATATATATATATAATATATATATGTATATCTTCTATATATATAAAAATAGAGTTGGCACTTTTTTCCTTCGAAATTGTAGTTAATTCTTTTGTAGGTCTTTAAAAAGCTAATCAAATTTCCAAGTTTTACTTTTAAAAAGATAATAGACAAAAAAAATCTACCCTTCATGCAGACTGAATGTTATTGGGGTGAGTGAGATAAAAGCAGCCAAATCGACTAACTGTTGATTTCTTGTGAAAGATTAATAGAATGAACCGAATTTAACGCTTGGGAACTTAAATATTTATAGCAAATTCATCTTTGATACAATATTGACCAGACAGAGTTGGTTAGAGAGAATATTGGTTTTTCCATTGAGGTCATCAATTCAAAGGAAGAGAGAATACACGAATTTGGGGGTTGCTTTTTGAATTAATGAATTTCTAGTTGAAATCATTCGTTGTGATGTAAGAGTGGGAGTGGATGTATCAAAAATGGGTAACTTTGATTCATGAAAACAACTTCATCGATTGGAAAATATTGATTGAAAATAGATAGCAAAAAAAAATCGAAAGTTCTCTTATCAAATAATCAGGATTTTTGTTGTGATTTTTAAAGAAAGAAACAACATTCTATACACAATGATATGTCTACGTACAAAACTGGAATATTATTTCTAATAATATAACAATAATAATAATTAAATTAAAAAAATCAAATTAAGAAAAAGTACTTGTTTATTTTATAAGTATGTAAAAAAAGGTAAAAAGATTTTGCGATCAGGCTCTTAAACATTTTCGACTTTTTTTCAATTTTTTTCAATATGGTTCTAAAAAAAAATGGTAAATAAGTAAACAACTTTTACACTTATTTTTTTCTTTGTGTACCGCCAAATTTTTAAACCATTAAAAGTGTACCGCGGTAAAAAAAAGGATGAGAATCATATTACAATTATTCAATTGGCTAATTTTTCTTTATATTTTTCACTTTGACCCTCTGAGTCTCTCATATAAATGGTCCTCAATCTTATATGTATCTATCTCTTTTTGTGGTTCTTTGGAACTCGAAAGTTCTTGACCACAGAAAGTATACCCTTTCAAAAGTCACTATAATTGTATTCTTCCATCCAACTCCTATCTTGTCTCAAGTCCCTTCTTTTATTTGGTCTACAATCGGTCTCCCTTCAAATAGGTTTCTTGCCCGACTTTCCTCTCTCATTTTAGTCATTTCACGATTTTTTAACCCTAAATATTTGCGGATACATAGAGATTATGCAATTACTCATTATCCAGTCTCCTCTGTGACGTCATCCTTCTTCGACTCCAAAATGCAAAAAATTTCAAATATTTTAATTCAAATTTCGTTCTCCAAAGTCATAGGCCACGCTTCACATACACTTTAATAACAATTTTGACGAAATCTCTTTAATGCATAATACGTAAAAGACTTTAATTTAGATTCTTCTTTAATATTATATCCTTCGTGATTAAATATGTATATACATTTTACTATATTTTCGAATTCAACGATTTGTAAATGTAATTAATCTATTCTTCTCTGATATTAAATATTTTGTCTTAGTATTATTCGAATCTATCTGAATGTAATATATATATATATTACTAAGAAATAAAAAAATCTTCATATGATAAATATGTATATTACTCTACATTTATTTTATATATTTATAAACAAGTCAATTATTTTGTAAAGTGCTGAATGCTTTCGGTGTTTAAACGTCAAAAATAGAGTTATTTAAATGGATTATAAACTTGATTCTCTTTGGTAACGAAACATAATTCTTTTCAAAGTTTGTTTCTTCCCTCGACTGAGACAATGTAAATGTGTGAATGATTAAGCTGAAACTTTTAACTTCAAACCATTGTTGAATGACACTTTGTTAAAAGCAAACCTTTTTCGATACTACAAGTGACATTTTTCTAATTTTCTAAAAGCTTAATGGACGATTCTTGTGAATTTATTAAAATTGACAATTTAATTGAAATTGAATTTTCTATATTTCAAAAAAATATAAAATCTATTATATTATATAGAGTACTGGAGAGTATTTTGATCATTATAAAAGATCAAATATGTTATTAAGTTGTTCGGAAAGTAATTTCGTTTTTTTTCCGTTATAGAGATTAGTTCTATTTTTGGGAATCCCACTCTACATTTAAGCCGCATAATCATTATATATTTATAGAGCTGATTGCTGATATAAGGCTTGTGTGTGAAAAATGTTCAATGCAGCCTTCGCAGTAGTTTTTAAATTTAAGTATAATTTTCATACTATTTTATTTATTACTATAGAAAAGGTAAATATTTTGTTCAAGTCAGAAAGAAATTAACTGACGTGTTTGGAAAAGATGTGTTTGCACAACGCGCCAATGCCAGTACTGGTTTGCAAAATTGTGAGCTGGTAATGTTGATTTTGGAGATGCACCACATTCTGAAAGGCCGGTTAAATCTGATTAAGATACGATAAAGGCATTAGATAATATTTTGGACGGTAAAAGCTTTAATTCAAATGATGATATCAAAAATTACCTGTATCAGTTATTTCATTTTTTTAAAAAAAATGATCTTACTACCTGAACAACCTAATATTTCTTTAGACTTTAATAAACCTTAAATTTATTTCTTAAATCTTTACTAATATTTTTCATCTGTGTATGTGCTTGTCCAATTGAGTTCAAACTTGTAGCGCTTATGATCAAAATTGGCTTGACAGTTATTGAGGATGTAGTGTCAACTTTTTTTTATTATTAAAAAAAACATTTTGTCTATATAAAAAAAAAAAAATTATTCCTCGCTATAGTTTTTTATATTGATCAATCAAATAACCAGGAATGATTTTTAGTTTTGAAAAAGTTTTAAATTGAAGGGAAATCAAATCTTAACAAGCTCAATAATTTATTATTGTATCAAAATTAGATAATTTTCTAAATAATTATGAAATCTCAATGAAATGGATTTAGGTCCCGATGGCTAGCTATTGATAACTAAGCAAATAAAAAAAGGAATGATAATATTTGCATAGAGATTGGAAACTTTAAAAAAAAAACAATTTCTCTGAAACGAAATCATAGAATATAAATAAACTTTATAAAATATATATTTTTTTTTAAATATCAACAAAAATAATTTAATAAACGAAGATTTAGATATATATTTATTTAATATATAATATTAGTAATAATATGTTTTCATATATCACACAGTGACACAACTAAAAAACTTTGAATTTCTACAATATTGAATTAAAGAAAATTAAAAGTGTCAACTAAGCTAGTCAACTGCTATATTCTTGCCGGGGTGTGAGCTGATATGTATAATTCCAAATTAATTTTTCAATTGGAAAATAACAGTGACTATATTTAAGTGGGAGCTGTATCTCACTATTAATTATTATATTAAATATAACTAGCTGCTCCGAGCGCCTTCGGCGCTCTTCACACCTAGACGGGGGCTCCGCCCCCTGTACCCCCGAGTGATACATAGTATTTGGTTGAAAGTCTGTATGTAAAAGGTTTTCATCCATTTTGTTTCAATCAGTATAAGTAGATAAGACATATATTTGTTTTCTTGTAAAATATATTTTAATTTAATCAGTAAATTAATTATATATTATTATTGTATATGTTATATTTATCTAACTCTGTGTCTCTACAGTTTTTGAAAGTTCTTAGCCGCAGCATCCACATTTCTCTAATCGTCCCTATCCTGAGCTACAACCAAATCCTACCCTGTCCCATCTCTCCCATGTCCCTTCCTTCATTGTCCACCCACCTTGGTCCTTGGTCTTCCACCGGATGTTTCCCAATCGGTTTCTCCCAATTTCTAGTTTCTCCAATTCCAACCACGTCCCCTCCCCATCCCAGCCTTCTTGATTTTATAACTTTAACTATATCTGGACATTATTTCTCGTTATGCCATCTCCGCCATCCCCCTGTGACCTCATCTTCTTTTGGCCTATAAATGCTGCAAACAATATTAATCTCACAAATACTCTAAATCTACTCTCGTCTCCCAGAGTCATCGACAGGGTGACCAAACGTCCTGTCTTTAGGTGCTCTGTCCCAAAAATGTCATCGGGACACCCTACTGTCCCGTTTTTTCAATATTTAGGTCATTTCGTAATTTTTTTTTCAAAATTTTTTCAATTTAGTTCTAAAAAATACTGTTTGTCCCGGTTTGGTGTTTTCGAAATATGGTCACCCTAGTCATCGATCAACATGAAAAATAATTGTTTTATATATTTTAATTTTGATCCTCTTTGATGAGATAAGCCCCTTTACTGCATAATAACAGGCGTTACTCAATTACAACGTCGATTTAAATTCTTCTCGAATATTATTATCTTTCGTGATTAGAGATCTTAAGTATTTAAATATTTATACTTTTTCAAATTCTACATTTTGTATCTTAATTGTATGTAAGTCGTATCTGTATCATAATTCTTGAATTTTTTTGTTTAATTACATTTCGGTTGATTTTTCCCCAATTTCTCTAATCATATGTCTCCTCTTCCAGTCCAATTCATTTACCTATCAATGTTGCATAAGGAATTTAAATTTCTTAATTTGGCTAGAACACTCTATTTTTTAAAATTTTAAATAGAGGGAGAGAGAGAGAGGTTCTAATTATATATATATATATATCTGTTTCTATGACAGCAAAAAAGTAAACAAATTACATTAATACAAACTCTCCTTTATATATATTTCTGGAAAATGGAACACCCGCAGCTCTGCTCAGGAGTTACCTAAGATTCTAATTTCTTTTTTATTTTTCATCATTTGAGGTACCCTTCACCTCAGAAAAATTTGGTTACCTTACTCCTTGTAGTTTAGGCTCTGGAGTTTTTTGCGTACAGACGGACACTATCGTATTAAATATATAGATTAGCTCTTTCATTACTATAAAGCAGTGATCCTCAACCACTGTGCCGCGAGATTTTCAAAGTTTGCCGCAAGATTACGAGGCTCTTAAACTTTTTTTTCTTAATTTTTTCAAACCGTTTTTGACACCATTTTTTTTTCAATATGGTAAACTTTTATACTTATCTTTTTCTTTGTGTGCTGCCCAATTTTTAAACCAAATCTTAACAAGTCTGCCGCGGTAAAAAAAAGGTAGAGAATCACTACTATAGAGTATCTCACATAGTTGTATATTTATTTTTATTTCTTATTTTCCACGAATCGATATAAATAAAAAATTCAATTCAATACTTATATCTACTATATAGGGCTTTGATGATAATGGACACACTGAAATCATTTACATTACGACTATATATTACCTCTATTGATTTTTAAGATTATATGTACATGTTGTCATTCATCAGCGCAAAGAATACAATACAAAGAATGTTTATAATATTTATATTTTTCAAAATTCTAAAGTCACTTTTCGATTCTAGATATTATGAAATGCGAATATATGCAAAAAAATTTAAATTCTGAGCAATGTGCAGACAAAAACCTTTTTTATATATATATAGCTAAATTAAAGCATATTCACGTATTATCGTCATGAACTCATTCCTCTTACATGGATTAAGTTTTTACTTAAAAGAGTAAAGAATTAGTGACACATGAGATATGATAAAATTTCTATTGTAAACGTTTGGATCTCTCTCTCCGTTAATCTTATGCGAGTAATAGCTATGCCATCAATTATCATTTTAAGAATTATTCACTTATTTTTATAATTTTTTTTATTTATAAAACAAAATGATTATGTCATTAATTAATTGGTTTAATGCAAATTTTAAATTTAATTTAATTAATTTTTAATAAAGAGATAGGAAAATTATAAATATATTTTAACAATATTCCTTTGAATGAAAAGAAAAAAAAAAGACATTGATATAATCAAATAAAAATGTTTGATATTGTATCGAAAAGTTATGTTGACATGTAAATAAATTCTATGGGGAATAAATAGATTGATATTTTCTTAGAATCTCTCTCTCTCTCGAGTATCGATTTTATTTTAAAATTTTTGTTGACAAGTGAATGGAATAAATCTGAAAGCACCATCGCGTTTTATCCTTTATTAGATCCAATATCAGACAAATTTGTACAAATAATAAGGAAAAATAAATATTGTTATATAATTTATCTTGAAATATAAAAAATTCAATTTAATATTTTTTTCTTCATTCGTTTTTATAATTTAAATTTATAGACTATATATTTAAAATCAATCATTAATTTGAATAACTGAAAATTTTTATTTTTTTCAGAAAACAATAATTTTCTGATGGTCAATTTTTTTTGTAAATTCAAGTGAAATAAGGAGGCTGTGACGTTATGAAGGGCTGGGTGACGTCATATAATTTTAAATTAAGAAAAACATAATGAAGATGATTTTTCCCGAGGATAAAACCAATACATTCGTGGTGATATGTAAAAAAATCTCATGTGAAATTTGGTGTGAAAATAACCCTTCCCTTTCTATCGTCGATCGCTAATACTACCACTTCCGGTTTCCGGATTTGCACCAAAAGTTGATCAATTCATCCCACTGATGCATTAAGTAAATAAACCAAATTTAATCAAAATCCGTTGAGCCGTTCAGGCTGTACACATCTATACGGACGGACAGACGGACAGACGGACGGACGGACGGACAGACATCATGCTAAAAATACTTTTTTCACACACACACACACACACAGAGAGAGAGAGAGAGAGAGAGACATTTTTCTCAACCTTAGTGAAAATGATTCAGGAACCTTCAAAACGTATAAAAACATCAAAATCTCAACATCGAAAATTTTCGTGATCGCAATACTATCTCTTACGAGATAGTAATAAATTGATTACAATATTACATAATAAGCATTGAAGTTTGTGATATAATATGATCATAAATAAATATATATATATATATATATATATATATATATTATATATTTCAAAAATAAATAAATAAATAATAATAATTTAAAAATAATTGATCAAATGAAGAATTATTATCCTATGATTTATTAGAAAAAATATATATTTATTTTCCTATCATCTTTCCAACATTTCTAATATTATCTCTCTCTTTCAAATAGTGCAAAAATCTAATAATCCATTTTTATATTAACTATAGAGACAATTAAATAAATAAAATAAATATCTCGTATGAAGATTCATTGTGTTATTTTAATTATCAGCACAAAAATGGAATTGGAATATGGTTTCAATTATAAATTTCCCCTTCAATGAAATACCAATTATAAATTTATTTAATTAAAATAAATTATTTTACGTATAAGATAATTTTATTAAATAATTTTTTGATAAATATAAATATTTTTTAAACCCAAGTTATATATTATATAAATATTAAATATAAATTAAAAAAATTGATTCTTCAGTGATAGCAAAATTAAAATTATCATTATATCGGTGGTTATATTATATAAGTGTGAGAGGTTCTCTTTGATTTGAGGTAGGGGGGGGGATAAATATTTCAAAATAGGTTTATTCGAAGCATTTATAAGCCGAAGAAGAATGAAATGACTGAAGATTGTCAGAAACGAGAAATCGCACGATATCTATGCATTTTCATACATAGTTAAGGTCATAAAATTAAGGATGGTACATTGGATAGAAAGAAGATTAGCGAGAAACTTGTTTGCTGAAAACCAATTGAAAAGCGTAGACCAGGGACACGTTGGGTAAACAAAGAGAGAGTTGGAGAGATATAGGATTTGAATAGGGGTAGCTAAGGATAGGGACGGTTGGAGAATTGTGCTTGCTGCGGTCAAGAACTTTCAAACTCCGTATGATTTCAGAAAAAGACATTCAAATATTTTAGTGAAAGAAAAAAAAATATGTTTCTCATTATAAATCGAAACATACATTTTCTGCTCTATTACACGAATTGGATTTAAATATTTTTGATAGTTTATTTTTGTTTTTTTAATAATTCTATACATGTGAAAGGTGGAATTTATATTTCATATTTATAAAGTTATATATAAATACGATTATTATTACACAATGAAAAAATAAATATATATAAAATCGATTTTTTAATATTTCTATCATATTTGAATAAACAGCGAGAGAGGATCCATTTACACAAACCCGCTTCTCTATCCCACCCTCTCCCCTACCTCTCTTGTACCATATCGGCAAACTTATTTTTAATTCGATTTGAATACATTTGAATACATTTCAATTTATAATTGTCTAATACTATATAAGTAAATATCCGTTCGTTATAAATGTGTCAACAGAACAAAAGTGACAAAATGAAGACCACCACCATTCGGAGAAAAATAAAATAAGAACAAAAAAAAAAAAAGAAAAAAAAACCTGGACAGGATTGGATTAATTATAACATAAATTTTATTTAAATTAAATTATAAATTTTAAAATTAATAAATAATATTTATTAAACCAGAGCGTGTTTGGCTCTTTGTTGATGGCATCATGTCACGTGTTGGTGCGTGATTTGCAGTCGTGTTAAAAAATGAATTCCGGTACTTTCATCGATTCAATTAAGCTGAAATTGTATATATACCAGTTTTATACAATTTTTAATCATGTGAAAAACTATCAAACATATATCTTTATTTTTACGGTCAGTTTAGAGGAACAAAAATCAAAAGTTGATAGAAAACTACAAATTTTGAATAATGACCGTGTACCAAATTTCATTTTTCTAGCTCGAACCGTTTTTGAGTACCCACACACACATTTTTCTCAACCTTAGTGAAAATGATTCAGGGACCTTCAAAACATATAAAAACATCAAAATCTCGTCATCGAAAATTTTCGTAATCTCTGGCGAGATAGTAATTAAACATTCCTTTTCGATTTTATTAAAATAATCCATACATTGAAATTATTTATTGAAAATCAAACAAAACGATGATCGGATCTCGCTTGAAATGGTTTCATACAATTATCCGCCGTCATCATAAGCACATAGAATTGCACATAAATGCAATCATTATCAAGTCCCATGCGTCGCATTTCCTCGTATCTGTTTTCATCAGTGATAGAGGCCTATGAAATTCCATCTTATTTGAACATCAATGCGTATTTTGATTTTATACCGTATATAGAATTGTTATAATATATTACAATATAATAATATATATTTAATGGATGAATATAATTACAATCAAAATTCAATATACTCTAACTAATTAGTAATATGCATGAATAAAAAAAAAAAACTAATTGACATTTATAAATTAATAAAAAAAAAAAAAAATAAAATAAAATTATCTTTTGAGTAAAACTTTTAATAATCGAATTAAATATTAATTTTTTTTCTTAAAATATAATAATTTTATTGATTTCTTTATTAGAAATTATTATTATTATTAATGGATTACAATTATATTCATTCATTAAATAATTAAACATTTAATAATATGATTTATATATTATTTTTTGTTATTTTTATTAATATTTTATATAATATATTACTACTAGTTGCGTAGCGTGATCTATTATGATGGGGGCAGGGGGAGGGGTGCGGGGGTCTCCCCCTGAAAAAATTTTGACAAAATAAATTATTTATTTATTCATAACTTTAGACTATACTTATACGGAATTTAAAGATGTTTTTTACTTTTGGATTCTCAGTTACAAAAAACTAATCACTTTTAAATTTATTTTTTGCAAAATGTTTGGTGGGGCTCGTCCCCCCCCTCCCATTCCTCCCTGGCCCGACGTCACTGATTACTACTATAAAATAATTAACAATTTATAAAAATTCTTATTGACAATTACATCCAATCGTGACATTCATTATAAACGCCCCAACGAATTTATTAATATTCCTTATCAGATGCGTAATAATCTCTCTCTCTCTCTCTCTTAAAACAATATTCACAGTCAATAAAAAATCATATATATATTAATTAAAAATTATATTATATATTATATTATATTATTATATTATATATTATATTATATATTATATAAATTAAGAATTCTATTTTAATACTAATATTAATTAAATACCAATAAAAAATAATATTAAATTAAAATTCTTCTAATTATTTATATTTATTTGAATGTGATTTGATTGTGATAGTTAACACTTCACTTTTTATTTATAAAGAATAAAAAATTTTATTTTTATTTTTTGGTTGATTGTGTTTACATTCTAGGAGCAGGTCTATGCACTGATCCAACGTACCGAGGGTGAAAGGGGTACACGTGCAGGGGGCGATGGACCACGATTATCGCCATACAGACCGTTGCCGGGCATTGGAGAAGAACACAGCCACTTGCAGGTAATCAATCATTTAGGATCATATCCATTGAAAAAGTTTTTTTTTTTATTTTAATCCATAGCCAGTTAGATAGACTCAATTATTCAAAGATTAAAATTTGAAATTAAATGTTAAAAAAAGCAGTTTCTACGACTACTATTGTACTACTACTACTAATAATAATATTAAAATATACTCTATATTTTAATATATATACTTTAATTATCATCTTCAAAGTTTTTTTTCGAATGACTAATAATCTTATTAGAAATGTAATTAATTCTAAAATTTATTATTATTTTTTTTTTGTTTATCTCATTGTATTTTAATTTATTTGATCTCTCGATTTCAATTAAATAAAAAAATGATAAAAGGATAAGGTAATGGCACCTATAGATGACATGGCACCTAGATGACCAGAATAAGTCGCCCTATTTTTTTTCTTTTAACTTGAAAAGCAGACAGGATCGTCAACAATTGATTTTTTACACAAATCTTAAAGATAACTTTAAGGGAAGTAATGTTCTTAATTAGTATTTTATATTTTTATTTTCGTATTTATCAAGAATTTAATAACTACATTATAAAATAGACTTAATATAGATATAAATTACTTCAATTTAAACACCTAATTTTTAAAAGTATCTTTTTTATCAACCGTGTCATCTATAGGTGCCCCTAAAAATTGTTTTTCCTATTGATGACAGCAATGTCAGCTATAAGTAGGTTTTTAAAAAAATTGTCTATTATATTAATAGCTGTAAAGAGGAGATAATTTTATATAATTTAACCAAGTTGCATGTCTGAATAAAGGTGACACTGTGTTTTATCTTTAGGTTTTTCATTGTCAGAAAATTTTTTTCTGTTCCAGAACTTCAAACACTATTATTTTGAAATTTTTTTTAAATTACTCTGTTCTCAATGTATAAATAAAAATGCATAATTAAAAAAAGATTTGATTAAAATCAATTTTTTATTTTATTATAATAATCAGCTAAAAATAAAATCAATCACAATAAATATATCTAATGTATCATTATATGAAACCTGATTTTTTTATTATAACTAAAGTTAAAGCAGCAACAAGGTGTTGGAAAGATGTTTTACTTTGTAAATAAATAAGTTGAAGATAAAGAGAGCAAGCGAAGTGAAAAAAAGTAGATGTCATCTTTGGGTTCCATAATTGTCATCATTAGGTCAAAATTTTTGGTGTCATCTATAGGTGCCATTTGATTACTTTGAAAAAAATTTATATTTCCTCTTGAACTCATATAAAAGTTTAAAATATTTATCCTGGTGTTAAAAGGTAAGATAAGCTTTATAATAACCAAAAGATTTTTTTTGTGAAATGTATAGTTTCAGTTTTATAAAAGAAAATAGCGACAAGAGCGCTTAAACTGTCATCTATTGGTGCCATTACCTTACAATTGGTATATTGTGAAATTGTGAAAAACATTGGGGGTCATTGATTGATTGTCTTGAAATATTTTTGTAAAGATTATCAGTTCTTTAAATCCAAAACTGTAAATTTATTTTTAAATATAAATATTAAAATAAAATAATTTTATAATTCCATATATATACATATAAGTTAGTATATATTTCCATCAAAGTTTGTATTATTATGAGAAACTAGACGTTCCCAGCGGCATAAAACTCTTAGAATATAAAATTATTAACTTTATTTAAATCGTCATAATAATTTTGTTATTTTTTTCCAATATTCAATCATAAAAATATAAAATTAAAAAAAAAATGAAGTTAGTTACAAATTAATAATTTTGACAATTTGTAACTATCTTCATAATGTTACAGACATCACATACATACGACGGAAATATATTGATTATTTCCGGGTTATTTTAATTTTGAGATTTGAATCTCAGCGTCCATTTTGACATCATTTTCAAGAGAGTATCTTAGAAGGTAATTTTTGAGATTCTGTATCTTAGTATGAGTGATTAAAAGTCCTAGCGGGATTTTGGGTATATCAACCCAAAATCTTTTAAACATGAAAATAACCAGGAAATAACTTTTCATAATATATATATATATAATTAATAAAAAGAGAATCGGAAGAAAAATAGGAAAATTGAATCTTCCATTAGTACCTTTATTCTCTTCTAGATGTCAGCATTTCCGTTAAGATAACTTTGGAATGATAATTACCATTACTATATATATATATATATATATATATATATTACTTTGAATATACATTAAATAAAATCCAATTATAAAAAAATATTAAAAATTTCTTTATTATAAAATTTCAAAAAAAAACACACAAAACATCCAATAAATGAAATTAAACAACTTAACTAAATGAGATTTTTCTAATCTCATCTTAATCTCGGATTAAATTAAACAAATAAAAAGGCATTTTATTAAAAAAAATATTAAAAAATAAAATTATACAATGCTATCTGTGGTCTATTATTATTGGTTTAATTAGAATATTCGAAATTTATAACGAAATTTATATAATAAAAAATTTCCTATATACTCCTATAATTTATGTTTATTAATGATTTGTTACCTACATTGTTTTTGACATTTTTAATTGAATCTATTGATATTTCGAGGAAGATATTTCCCTATTTTCCTTTTAAATTTCATTATTTTCTAAAAAATCACTGTCAATACTATAAAAATATATGTTTAAATCATTATTTCAAACATTGAATTACAGTTAAATTAAATATTACTATGGTAAATAGGCGATATTTTAAAGTGATGTAATTTTTCAAATTAAATACCAGTATATTGATAGCATATGAATGAATTGATTTCACCGTAGGGGTTCATTTTAATAAGTTATGTAAACTAAAATCAAACACCCTTTGAAGTTTAAAGTTTATTGATATGTTTGTGAGCATTTCTTCTATAATAGAATAGTTGTGAAATGAAAAGAGGAACGAGATTGTTTACAGCAGTGATTCCCAAAGTGGGCACTGGAGCGAACCAGGGGCGGTGATGGCGACAGGTACATTTAGGGAAATATACTTGTATAATACTTTTCAATAAATAGATACATAAATTCAATGATTCTAATTTACACCTTTATTTATAACATTTTGCAAATATGTACATTTATAATATCTTTCTGTTTAATTGTTATTAAAATTAAAAAAAAAAGGGGCGCTGAGTAAATTATTTTCTAGAAAAGGGGCGCTTGGCCAAATAAGTTTGGGAACCACTGGTTTACAGCCTAAATGCGCGCGTATAAAGCAAATATAATATATCAATAAACTTAAAACTTTAACCAGTGTTGTTAATTAAGTTTTATATTTTTAAATATGATTTTAGTTTACTTAACTAGAATTTATTCCTTGATAATATTTACTCATAATTTTGAAATGGTTATTTAAATATATAATATAAAGTATAGCTATTAAGCTACATTTAGATCTACAATGGACTTGTATCATCTTTTATTATGCCTTTATTCGGTTTCATTTTTATTATTATTTTTTTTTATTCTGTGTTTTGATGTGTTTTATTTCTCTCCCTGTTTAATAGGGTGAATATTCCTAAATTTATGATATAAGTATATCTGGAATTTTTTAATTTCGACAACTTTGAATAATCTTGTGTAAAATATTTGTATATATATATATATATATATATATATATATATATATATGACATTGATTTTTATATATTTATTAAATATGTTCCTAATGATGTAAATGGTATAAAGTAAATTTATATATATATATAAGTAGTTAATTTCGAGTTTCGAGTTTCGAATAGAATCTTGACGTTTTGACGCCACTTTTAAAAGAATTTCGAGAAAGAAATTTCAAATTCTTGGTTTTAGTGTGTTTGTCATAGTTAGTGTTTTGGGCTGAATGGAAAGGTTACTTTGAACTCCAAAGTATACCTGGCATTAACAACTGCTACCTCCACCATCAAATGTGACCTCTTCCTGAGGGCATATATTTATATCTATATAACCCTTTGACGCCACTTTTGCTTTTGAACATCCTATCAAAGAACTGTACCTATCAAGTTGGATACTGCAAAATCTGGTAAAAGGTGTTTGATCAGTTCTACGCATCTCCCTAAATTTTATCTTTTCTTATTCGATTACATATATACTACTATATAATAATATTATATAAGATATCGACTACTATATAATATTATTTTTGGCGAAAAATATATTAGTGAGGAGAACGAGTGGGAAACGTCCGGTTGCAAGACCAGGACGCGGTGGGTGGATAATGAAGGAAGAGATGTGAGAGAGATGGGAGAGGGTAGGGATTGGAGGGTTGTGGCTCAGAAGTGTGGGATACTCGGAGAAATGTGATTGGTGCATCCAAGAACTTTCGAGTCCTGTAGAGCCAGATAGATAGATATAATATTATTTATTTTTTTAAGGTATGGGGCAAATCCTCATATGACGTCTAATTCAGCAGTGTGGGACTTCTACTCTCTAAAATCCCCTTCCTATTTTTCCCTTTATTTGGAAATCCCGGAACTTCAAAGTTCCCCTGATCTTTAATCTTTGTTTTTGTATATTTCTTTTACATTTTACTTAGTCTCATTATTTCTCCTATCATAACTGTATCAAATATTATTTAATGGGTATGTTTAATTATTTTGTGGGGAAACTCTAAAATAACCATAACGAACAGTATTCAGAGGTTCCCAAACACAGTCTTTAGCCTCCCCGAGATTTTCGCGTAATCCTATCCATAAATCATTAAATATCACTAGTCACATCAAAGGCATACATCAATACAGCATTATCACTAATCATCATAACCAAACTGCCAGACGACTTACACTTACAGAAAAATTAACAAAAAGATTACAAAGATTTCAACCACATGATTTAATCAAAATTAGACCCTAGCCATAATCCATTAGCTAACAAACAGCCCCTCAAGTATATCCATGTCCTTATTTTTGTATATATTGTGAGACATTTTATTATTATTTTGAGGGCAGATGTAAATATTATAAAGAATATAAAAAAAAAATTATATAAAATAAATAAAATTAATATAAATTAAAATTTGCATTCATAAAATAGTTCAAATTTAGAGAAAAAATATATTTACTAAGTATATTCTAGAAATTATTTCCTTGAAATTTTACACCAAGAAAATATTTAAATTTAATAATTAAGTTTTAATTAATCAATGAATTTTATTATAAAAAAGTATTATGTTCTCAGATTAGAATATATAATTTTCGAGAAATGATAATACATATATATTGTTTTTTTTTTCATTAACCCATCCCTTGAATTATTTTCTTTCACTAAAACAATATCATATGGAAAAAAATATTGATTCATTAAATAAATATCTTTATTGTATTAAATATCGTTATATTTTTGTATGTTTAGAGATAATTTGATTTAATTTTTTGTTTTAATTTTTTTTATTAATTAATTCTCTAACAAGGGAAAGCCTAGTCGGGGACTTTATTTAATATCGTCCTCGTTTGATATGATGAATGTATTTTTCCAAACCGCTCGTCACTATTTGCAGGTCGATTAACTCCATTTCACGATTATTAACACCACACTGATGCCAAACGAATGATGATATTGGTTTGAGAGGATTATATATAAATAAATAAATAAATAGCTCGATTGGTATATATGAATGCATTTAATAAAATAATTTCAATCAACAGCATAAAATATATATGTAATTTTGTTAGTACAAGTATCTTTTTATTTATTTATTTTATTTTTGAATTTGAATATAAATATATTTTTATTTAATTATATATATTTATTATTTAATAGAAAATTTTAATTGAGAAAATTAATTGGCATTTCATGTTTGGTAATAATTCAAATTTGTTAGTTATTCTTGGATTTGTAAATATCAATTTGTTTTTTTTTTGTTTTTTTTTGTTAGAATATTTAACAAATATCGACCAATAATGACTAAAAGGATTTCATTTGAACTTCGACTGCATAATAAGAACAACCATTGTTTGAATACTAAATGAAAGTACTTTTCTAATGGAGTAAGAGAAGGGCTTGATATGAATTGCTTATTGGTAACCATTCAGAACCTTTATTAGCTCTTTGGAAATCTCAACAACCAATTCACTTCAAATATTTAATTTTACTCTTTAACGAGTTTCAAAATCTTTTCAAAATCATTTCACTGCATTAAAAAGAAAATTAAAATTAAAAAAAAATCAAATGTGTTTTTAAATTTATAATTATTTTAGTTTATTTAGATTTGAATTAGACAATTTTGATTTATTTTATTATATTTTAAATTTTAATAAAAAAAAAAATATTATTTAAAATTTGAAAAATTTAATCAATATTAAGAAAAAAAATATCATTATAATAATTTTTTTTCTAACATATAAACCACTAATTTTCGAAGTAGGCACTACTGCAGATGCATTTTTGGTGGGTTTCATTTGTAATTAGATTAGAGATTTAGGTAGCTTTTAACAATCTTATTGAGGTTAAGATGTTGGTTTGTTACATTCGGAAGAGAAAGTAAATGTTTTAAATTGACAAAAATTAATAAAAAGTTTATTTTAGATCGGGTATAATGAAGATTCAATGAATCTGTATTATCCGTTATTATAAATATATATATATGACAATACAAAATTGATCTATTAAGCTAAAGAGGGTTGAATTTTAATATTGTAATTATACATGAATATTATGAATACAACAGAAGAAACAGAAATTAAATTACTTTTCTATTTTAAGTTCAATAAATTCATAGTTTCATAAATTCAAATAACTATGTTTCTAACTTACACTTTTTCTTCTGAATTTTACCAAAAAAGTAGAAATATGAATAGATATTCTTTCTATTTAATTGCTATTAAACTTTATAAAAAAATAATTAATTTCACAGGGCAGTGTGTATTATTTTTTCAGAAAAGGGGTTGATAGGTAGGGTGACCAAATGTCCCGTTTTTTCGGGATTGTCTCGTTTTTAGGTGTCGTCCCCAAAAATGTCTTCGGGACAGCCTATTGTCCCGTTTTTTTTTAAATATTTAGGACATTTCGTACTTTTTTTCAAAATTTTTTCAATTTGGTTCTAAAAAAAGGTAGACCGTTTGTCCCGGTTTGGTGTTTTCGAAATATAGGGGTGGTAGACCACAAAGTTTGGGAATTACTTATAAAATAAAATTAATTGTTATTCTGATATTTTACATATACATATATGTTTATTTATTTATTTATTTATTAAAATAAATATTTTATGAATTTATAAACTTGTAATATGTAGTAAACAAAATTCGTTTGTTTTGTTTAATCGTTTTTTATTCATTATAAATTAATTCAATCATTAATTTTTAATAACTTATTTATAATCAGTTTGTTATAATAATTTCATTAAAACTTTTATGTAACACATTTTTACATGAAAAACTGATAATAAATAATTTTATAAATCTATCACAAAAGATTAAATTACAATTTTATACTTCATGATATTCTAAGTAACTGAATAGAAATATTATCGATAAAGTCCACCATCTGATTTCTTTTTAAGTATAAATTTAAAAGTTTTATGACCACATAAATATTTCTTAAATACAGGATAGATAGGATTAGGGTTGTTGTAGTCTTCCTTTTGACAGGGATCTAGCTAAAAATGTTTTTTTTTATTAATAATAAAGTATTTCATATATTTTCTTTATATTTGTAATTCTCAATTATTTGTCACTTATAAAATTTTATATTGATATTGAATTTGTCAACATGATTTAATTTAATTTACATACATCTCAATTATGAAAAAAAAATGAATAAATTTATATTAAAAAATAAATAAATAAAATATTAGAAATGTACGTATGTAATTAAATTCTATTAAAACAATAATTTTTGTATTTAAGGTATTGATTCATCTTTTATGTATGTAATAAATTCTCCTTTAAAATTTCAAGGGTTGTAATAAACTTCCTCGTTTTATATCCTGGTGTTGTTTTAAACAATTAATTGATGTTTTTAGGGTGCATACGATTTTTTTTTTTTTTTTTTTTATTTTCATACTCAGACTTTCAATGTTATTTACAGATGTTATTTTGAGAATAACATTCCTTTTTCCACGTAAAATTTGTTAACAGATGTTAACCATTAATTCAAAATAAAAAAAAAAAAAACTCTGCTGCACCTTTGGTTTTTTTTAATGGAAATCATTCTAACCGTGAACACTTCCATCCACAAATGCAATTTTTCTCTTGAGCTCCATTTGCTTTTTACAATTTTCGAAACAGACAAGACATTTTTTTATTCTCTCACCGATATTCGAGAATTTGTTCTGTTTTCAGCGCACACCAACCAACTTACCCATCTTCCACCCAGTGGCCCTTTTTACCACCCTCCCTCGATTCTATGCTCCACCTATTCTCTCTTCCAAGCACCGATGAATAAAAATCGAATATCGGATTTGACTTGATAATCTCTAGAAAAAGAGATTAAAATTGGACGTCATTTTTTTTTTTTTTTTTTTTTTTTTAGTTATTCGATTATATTTGCCTGTTTTAAAAAGTCGTAAAGTTTCAAATCCCTTAGCTGGTATTTAATATGAAAAGAGAGGGTGAGGAATGGGGTTTAGAAGGGAGGACGGGAGGGTTGCAATGTGTGCTGTCACATGGAATTTGCGGCTTTATTTTTGAAGCCTCCGCCTCGTCCTCTGCTGGAACGTGAGCGCACATATGATGTTCTGAAACCCCGACGTCGACCCCCGGGAGCTGAAGCCTCCAGCCTGCAAGTCCAGGACATGGATGCCGAAGACAACACACTGGTAAACCTGGCTCATATTATTCATCTAATATTTACAAATCGATTTTACTATTTTCATTGAAACGATATATATATATATAAACGAGAATATAGATAAAAATTAAATTACACAAAAATATTTTAATTTGTATTATTCATTATTACAAATTTTAACTATTTAAAATTCAAATAACTTTTTTTTTGCTTTAAAATATTTGATATTTTGGTTTTTGACATTAAATTCTAAACATCTTAGAGCATAGGTTCTTAAACTTATGTACTCCACGGACCCCCACTTGAAAAAATTTTTTTTGACGGACCCCCATCACAACTTTAGGTACTTTACGTCATTTTATTAATTAATTTCTGGCTTACGATCTCATAAGGACAAGGATATATGATGAATATTTCTAACAGTGATTGGTGAATAACGATTTTTTTGCATATTGTAGAACACATTTTATTAGAAATTATAATATTGAAGAAAGAAAATACAAACATTGTCATAGCAACAAATCTCACAAATTATAATGGGTACTTACATTAAATTCATATAAATATTTTATAATTTTTTTCAGAAAATATTAAATAAGAAATATTTTAAAAAATAACTGCATCTATCTCATTAAATATAACTTACATATTTAATGAGATGTATGCAGTTGTTTTCTTGAAACAAGAATCTCAATATCTGGCTTAATATTGGAAACTTTTAATCTAAGATCCGGCTCTACATTTAATTTGTTTCTATATTTAGACTTAATATAAAATAGTACCGAAAAAGCTTGTTCGCATAAATATGTTGTGCAGAATGGAATCAAGTGTTGAAGTGCTTTATTTGCAAGCGCAGGATAATCTGACCTGAGAAGTAACCAAAAGTTGCTCAATTCAGTTTTGTTAAATTTTAGTTTATAAGTTGTATCACATGATAATTCCACGAGAATATCTTGTTCAGATGCAGATAAATGTTTAGCATTTGTAATTTCCATATTAAATGGATCTCTGATCCAGTTATTGCAAGGATCAGGAGTAGAAAAATACTTCCTGAAGTTGCTTTTCAAAGTAATTAAATGTTCAACAAATAATTGACGCGTTTGATTAAGCAATTTTTCACTGGAGCTTTCTATGAAATCATTGAGAGTTGGAAAAGACTCATATACACCGTTCTGGATGCGTTTCGACCACAAGTCGATTTTTTTAATCATTGCTTCTATTTTATCTTCAACTTTAAATATATTTACAACAGTACCTTGCAGACTCAAATTAAGTTCGTTCAATTTTGTAAAAATATCAGTCAAGTAAGCCACCTTAGCTAACCAGATAAAATCATTGAAACATTCGGTCAGTTCAAAATGCGCATCTATTAAAAACAATCGTATTTCATCTCGAAGCTCAAAAAGGCGAATGAGTACTTTCCCGCGGGACAACCAACGTACATCTGTATGTAATAATAAATGTGTATGTTGACTACCCATTTCCTCACACAAAATTTTAAAAACTCTGGAATTAAGTGGACGAGCCTTAATGAAATTGACAATTTTAACTACTTCGTCTAATGTTCTTTTCAAATCTGGTGACATATTTTTGGCTGCTAATGATTCTCTGTGAATGCAGCAATGATTCCAAACAACCTGAGGCGCAACATTTTTAATAAGAGCAATCAATCCAGTTCTTGTACCTGACATTGCACGAGCACCATCAGTGCAAATTCCAACACATTTTGGCCACTCTATTTCATTTTCGGTTATAAAATTATTCAAACTGTTAAATATGTCATTAGCTGTCGTTCGTGAAGGTAGTGAATCACAAAACAATACATCTTCTTGTATTTGATTTTCAAACTCATATCTAATGAAAGCTAACAAATTGGCATTATTAGTGACATCAGTACTTTCATCCAATTGTAATGAGTAATAGTGACTTTTGCGCACTCTCGATATTAATTCTTCTTTTATATTACATGACATGTCTTCAATCCTATTCTTAACCGTATCATTTGATAATGAAATCAAATTTATATCGTTTGCTGCTTTAGTTCCTAACATTATATTTGTAATTACTTTTGTAGCAGGAAGAATTAATTGCTCTGCTATATTATGCGGCTTTCCTGCTTTAGCAATAAGTAGAGCTACTTCATATGATGCCATTACTGCTTTCTTACTCATACCACCAGATCCCGTCTTTACCATCAATTTCTGACTTGAATTAAGTTCTTCTTTTTTCATTTTAAAAAATTCGATAGACTTACTAACATGCTCGCTGTGCTTTGTTTGTAAATGACGTCTGAGATTAGCAGGTTTCATACTTTCATTGGATAAACTTTCCTGACATAGAACGCAGACTGGTCTTTCCACATCATTGTTGCAAATATAAGTAAATCCAAATGATAAATAATCATCCGAATATTTTCTAGTTTTGCGTTTCTTGGTAGAGTTTGCTGTTGATGCCTCATCATCTGATTCTTTCCGTTTCTGTGTTGAACCAGTTTGTAGCCAACGATCCATTTTATGGAGTAATTTATTAACATTGAACTACAATAATATAAATATAATATAAATATAATATAAATATAACGAATTATTATTTACTAGCTATGTTTTAATATGATTTTAAATGAATGTTTTAATATCATTTTAAATGAATGTTTTAAATCATTTTAATAAATGTTTTAAATCATTTTAAATAAATGATTTAATATCATTTTAAATGAATATTAATTTATATAATAAATATATTTCGTAATTTGATTCTAAAATATTATTAATTTCGTAATTTGATTCTAAAATATTATTAATTTCGTAATTTGATTCTAAAATATTATTAAAATAAATATTTTTTATTCATAAAACTAACTTATACTTACTCTCAAAAACAGCCTTTCTGGGAAATTGCAAAATGTGTTTAGTGTTTTTATAAAATAATGATCATGCAAATTACACTAAAAATTAAAAAAAATTATTAGCTATAATAAACTATTATTAGCTATAATTTAATTATAATTAATTAAATTAATAAAAATAATTTAAAGATACAACTCGTTGAGAAATGAACTTATAATTAACATTTGCTTTAAAACTGTTTAAAACCCCAGAGTGGACGCTGACAATTTGGGTTTTTCCGGGTAAGACTGTCCCCTCTCCTGGTTTTCCCCAATAACAAAGTGAAAGAAAATTCCCTTATATGCCTCCCCTTCCGAGCCCCTAAGAGGGGTTATTTTAAAGGAACAATCGAAAAATGATTTTAAATGAATGAATGGATGAAAATTCAAATTTTATATATAGTTTTTTATATATGTTTATTTATTCACAAAAAATTAATTGACATAATTATCAATTTAATAAAATAAAATAGTATTATTAATAGTATTAAATTATAGCCGTAATTCTCTAGGAGGATATAGTTAAACAATGAACTTTAAATATTTATATATGTATATATTTTTACGATGATTTTTTTCCGAGGACCGCGGACCCCCAGTAAAGGCTTCGCGGACCCCCAGGGGTCCGCGGACCACAGTTTAAGAACCACTGTCTTAGAGATTTGAAAGATAAAATCTTTTCCTCTACTCTCTTCACCAAATCCAGTTCTTTTTATGTCACTCTAAACTCTCCATAACTCCTTGCAAAAGTGAGTTTATTATTGAATTTTTATGATGAATATTATTTTTCATCTTAGTAATTACTAAAAGAACTTTTCAGGGTTTATATACCTGGTATTGACAGGTGTTTTCTAAAATAATGAAGCAAAAATGAACAAAATAAAACTTAATAAGTCATTTTACCCATAATCTATTTCAAAATTTTGTAATTGAAAAATATATAATATAAAGAAATATAATTATATAAATAAATTGGAAAAAAAAGTTATTTATTTTTTAAATAATCGTGACTTTTGGAATATACTGTAATTTATAAAGATTTAGTTTCTCTTCACTTTGTTCGTTGTTTTCCTGTTATCTGTGACACTTTGGCACTCTTTTCAACGATTAGCAGCACTTTATGAATATGTCCCTTATACGATTATGATTCTTATTTAATGATTAAAATTTAATTAAAATTAATATGAATAAATAAACCATTTCCATTTTATAATAGCACTTATCAATAAATTAATAAAAAAAAAAACAATCTGACTTCTGGACATACAGTATCTTACAAGTCGGTTGCCGCACAAGCAGGCTAGAGGTGTTATGTGATCAGGACAACGGATCCTCCCAAACTTAATCTTGATTTTTTTGAGGCTGCTATTTTTATTTCATACACCTCCCTAATTTTAAATTTGGATGAACCTCATTCTCATTGACTCAGCTAGAGAGAAATTCCTTTGCCAGGTCCGGGACTTATATATAAATATATATATAAACTGTATCTAATAGGACGATAAGCGTATCGTATGATAATAAAATAAGAGGTAGATGGGAGTGAGAGAAAAAAAAAAATAGAAAATGAATTATTAAAAAAAAAAATGAAGCTCTTTAACTCTGATATTTATTAACATTTACTAAATATAAAATAAATTAAATAAATTTTATATAATTCTTGTTAAATAATTATTCATAAAATTTATTTTTATTTTCGGCTTGTGCTATATAAAATGCAAATTCTTATCAATGAGAAAAGAATAAAAAAAAATCACAATTAAGTTAGATACATAATATAAACAAAATGTTACTGTTAAGAAGCAGTAAAGCGGTAAAATTTTATGGACCGTGTACTAAGCTAAAAGTATATTTATTTACTAGAATAAAGCAATCAAAACTTTAATGGGACTGCTAATTTCTTATCCATGTCAAAACTTTCAAATATTTATTTTTGGATTAAGTATTAAAAAAAAATAAAATAAATTAATTTTTAATTTATTTTTTAATTAAAAAAAAATCTTTTTTTTTATTAATCTTAAATAAACAAAGTAATTATAAAATAAATAAATATCTACAATTTTTCTTTTTTTTTCTTTTAAAATGTATTTATTTTTATCGTAAAAGAAATTATATTTTTTATAATTATAAAAGGAAAATTTACATGTATTAATTGATAAAAGTATTCATGAATTATTTTCATATTAGAGTTCTATTTTGGTTTAGGTTTTTTTTTTTTCTTTTTGTTTTGTTTCTCATTCACCACCTTCATTTACATTTAAAAATCCATTACTTTCAAATAATAAATAAATATCTATTTTTTTTTATAAATGACTATAATTGATAAAAAAAGCAGATCAGTATGAAAAATTTATTTATATTTTTATTTTATGCTTCGATTCATCACTTAAAATAGAGCTATTCTTTAAAATAAGATTTCAAGAGAAATTGCGAAAGTGGAATAAAAATCTAAATCTTAAAATAAGTGAGTATATATATTTATGTAGATAGACTATAAAAAGACATCTTAGATAATATTTAATGGCAATAGAGGCGGATAGAAAAAAGCAATTTTTCCACTAAAAGATGGAGTCAAATATCTTTTCAAGAAATTCTACATCACTGTCCTTTAGTTAAATAGCGGATATAAATAGAGATATAATAATAAATATATGCATGAATATATGGTAGAAGAATATAATATAAATAAATATATATATCCAAGACCATCACACTATTTTCATTTACGACATTTACATATAATAATATTAAGAGTATATTATAATCAAATCATAATAAATATTATATAATTAATTTTATTCTAATATCGAAATAAATCAATTTCAACGAAAACATAATTTAATTAAACTATTTTATTAGTTATTTTATTATCTTGTCTACTAAATCTAGAAAAATTAATTTATTTATTTTTATTGTTTTTTATTTTCTATCTGGTGGGGAGAGCTAAATCGACACCAGCGCTCGCAGCGATTAATATAGACAATATTTGTGGGTGTTTTTAAAAGTCTGTCGAATAAATAAATACACGTGAACATTTTTAATTTATTCTAATTAACAATATTTAATTTCAGTTTATTATTTATTTATCACTGATGCTTTTTTTAAAATAATACATTTTTTATTTCTAAGTAACATAAGGGCACTGAGAGTGTAAACAGCCCCCTATAGTTCATACTTCTGGTGGCGCTACCTTCACGCACAGAGCGAATATAAACTCTTTACGGAATCTAGTAGTAATTTAGTTCTTTTGGGTTTGATTTCTATTTATTTATTTTTTTTGATTTTTTATTAGTTCAAATAAATAAGATTTTTGAGACCGAAATTTTTTAAGAGAATATAATTTTTAAAACAGAAAATTTTAAATCACTAAATTTTTTTCGCTTCTTTAATTGTAATAAATAAAAAAAAAACAAAATCAGAAGAGAAATTTAAAATTATTTTTATAATTTATTTATAAAAAAAAAAAAAAAAAGTTAATTTATATTTTTTCATTTGTCGTAATGCATCTCTTTTGCTGCATAGTTCGTTAATACTCATATTTATATCCAAATAAATAATTTTGACGCTCCCCTTTCATTGGCGCCCTTGACACGTGTCATGTCTAGTTACAACACTGCTCGTACCCGGTAATATTAATGGATTAGTTGGCCTGATTATATTATCAATATTCTCCATTCTAGAATTCTTATTTTATAATTATTTTGATGTATAAATGGTCTATGGATAAAGTATAAATATATCTCATTTTTAAAGTTTTTTTATTAGTCTGTCTTGTTGTGCTCAAGTACAGCAGAAATTTTCTGATTTTTTTATACTATAAAGGCAAATAAACCAGTACAAACTAATGCACCCGTTGAAAGAGTCTTTTTTTCTCTAATGAATAAGTTATGGACAGGCGTAACAAACTCAGTTGAAAGTTTCAGTTCTAAAAGCAATCGTGATTACAAAAGTCAATTTAAAAATACCTCGCCAAGTATTGCATTCTTATTTGAAATCAACACCAAATATACTATCAAAATAATACGTTTCGTTAAACAGCTTTTATTACATTAAAATTACCTTACTATATGTATATAATCTTAATAATATTTTCAAAAATTATAATTTGTAAATTTTTGTTACTTGTTTTTAATTATTTAATTAAGATCGGACCAATTAAAATAATGTTTCCCATTGATATGACATGCTGCATTTAAAAAATATCTCAGAAAATGTCACTGATAGGTAAGAAACAAGCATTGTTACGAATTATATAGCGAATGATTGTGACAAATGATTTTTAGCTGGAAAAAAATGTGTTTTTGTTATGTGCGTGAAGTTAGCACCGCCATTTTATAATTCCAGAAAAAACGCAATTGTGCTAGGTTGTGCTAAGTTTGTGCTACGTTGTGCCGCAAACGCCAGTCACCCATCTCAAAAAACAAACCGGAAAATCAAAAAAAACCGGTTTTTTTGCTGGCACCGCCATTTTGTTTTTCCAAAAAAACAAAAATTGTGCTGAATACTATCTTGGCTACTAAACATTGTGCCGCAAACAGAACAACTCTGGCTCTTTCCGTTTAGGAGAAAAAAAATATCCAAATTTAATATTATAAGACATAGTATTAAACCTCTTATAATTTTTTCAGAGAGAGAGATAAACAAATTATGCGAGTTGGGCTAAGTTGTGCTGGTTGAATACAACAAAGTATCATTCATTAATGAAATAAAAATTGCGTAGCTTGCCAAAAAAATGGCGAAAAGTGCGTAGCTTGCCAAAAAAATGGCACAAAGTCACGTAGCAAAAACGGAAATTTCGAAAGATCGAAATTATGATTAGCGGACAAGCCAAAATCTATTTTGGGCTGTACCATGGACAGTTTTGATCTGACGAAATTGTGCCATTAGGGAAAGTTGTTGTGCTCGACTAGCACAATTCAGCACAACTTTCGAAAATTCAAAAATGTAAAATTTCACTTTTTGCTACGTGACTTTTTGCCATTTTTTTGGCAAGCTACGCAATTTTTATTTCATTAATGAATGATACTTTGTTGTATTCAACCAGCACAACTTAGCCCAACTCGCATAATTTGTTTATCTCTCTCTCTGAAAAAATTATAAGAGGTTTAATACTATGTCTTATAATATTAAATTTGGATATTTTTTTTCTCCTAAACGGAAAGAGCCAGAGTTGTTCTGTTTGCGGCACAATGTTTAGTAGCCAAGATAGTATCCAGCACAATTTTTGTTTTTTTGGAAAAACAAAATGGCGGTGCCAGCAAAAAAACCGGTTTTTTTTGATTTTCCGGTTTGTTTTTTGAGATGGGTGACTGGCGTTTGCGGCACAACGTAGCACAAACTTAGCACAACCTAGCACAATTGCGTTTTTTCTTGAATTATAAAATGGCGGTGCTAACTTCACGCACATGTTTTTGTTCGAATTTCAAGGCATTTCTACTAAACTGTTGTTTAATTGGGTATTAAAAATCGGTCCCAGGAAATGAGAAAATTCATTCTCTCTCCTTATCTCAGCAACGTAGCAATACCAACATCCTGCGATTTTACCAACCGAAATATCGGATGTTAATATAATCCAGCGGTTCTCAACCTGGGGGCGAGGAAGAATTTCAAGGGAGACGTGAGTTAAAAAAAAGAAGTAAAATTAATTAATAACCCCCTTTGTTATTAATTTTTCCCTTTCTCCTTTCAAATCCTTTATATTTTCATTTAATAACCAGCTTCAGAATCAAATTCCGATTGTGCTACTTGTAATGACCACATATGTTGGTGAGGGGGGGGAGGCGTGACTTCACATCAGTGTTCAAAGGGGGCCACAGAACCTCTGATATAAACAGTGCCCTATCCTATAATGATCGATTCTTTACCTCAAAAAATCCTAATTCGAGAATCTCATCAAAATCATGTGAACAATATCACAGATAAGAATGGCATTCATTCCAATAATAAGAGATTAATTGAATTCTTATAAAAAAATCTGGAGTGTCTCCAATCGACTATCACGCTAATTTGAATTGGATTAATTAACATTTAATATATTTAAATTAAATTTAATTAATTAAATTATAAATTAAAATTAATAAATAATATTTATTAAACCACCGCATATTTGGATCTTTGTTGATGGCACCACGTTACGTGCTGTCCCGTGATTTGCAGTCGTGTTAAAAAATTAATTTCAGCGATTCAATCAAGCTGAAATTTTATATATAGCAGTTTTATACAATTTTTAATCATGTGAAAAACTATCAAACATATTATCTTTATTTTAACGGTCACTTTAGAAACTAAAGCACTGATTGTGAACAATATATATATCAATACATATTCTATTGATAATTAACAAAATTTTAAAAATACTCGTGTTAAGTGTATTCATTTTATATAATATGTATAACAAATATTCAATATTATTATAAATACAAATAAATATATAAACAACCATTTAGGCAAGCATATTTAATAATTCTTTTTCTGATTTCTTTCAATCTCCTTGCTCTACTACGCATGAAGAATCATTATTGAACAATATTATTGAATTCTTTCATTCAAATTGTTTTTCAAATAAAAGCTCCGATATTATAAATACAATCTCACGTTTTATATGAATCTTTATATTTGTTACTATTTATTTTATATTTATTTTTCTCATATTTACCGGAATTTACAAATACATATAACAAACTTAATTACAAATAATATGTCTATTCAAATATAAAGGTGTTGTGGTTAAGAAGGACGAATTTGACATCGAGAAAAATAAAAATATTATTTATTTATTTCATAGAATATATTTGTCATGTTGAATTCACCCCAAAATATGCATCGAAAAATAAATGATACCAGTTGTTGTTGTTATGTTTACCCCATTGGAAAACTTTTCTCAGGTGTTTTTCTGCGAAAACCATTTTGTTGAGTTCCCTCTTAATGTCCACAACGACTCCATTTTACCCTTAGATAGATAAAATTTTTCCTTAGGAGATAATATTTCTAAACCACTTTAATCTTATATATATTCTCGTATATTGGAGATTTTGTATGGGTTGGGTTATTAAAAATTAGCTGGAGTGTCTCCACTCGACTATCTCGCAATTTGAATTGGATTAAATAACATAATATATTATATTTAAATTAAATTTAATTAATTATAAATTATAAATAATAAATAATAAATATTAAACCAGCGCATGTTTGGTTTTTTGTTGATGGCACCACGTCACGTGTTGGCGCGTGAGATTTGCAGTGTTAAAAAATTAATTCTGGTAATTTCAGCGAATCAATCAAGCTGAAATTCTATATATAGCAGTTTTCTACAATTATTAATCATGTGAAAAATTATCAAACATATATCTTTATTTTTACGGTCACTTTAAAGAAAAAAAATCAAAACGTTGTAGGTAATGACCCTCTTCCGGTTGAGCTACATTTCTCAAAAGTTGATAGAGAACTATGAATTTTGAATAATGTCCATGTACCAAATTTCATCATTCTAGCTCAAACCGTTTTTGCGTAATCTTGCCTACATACATACACACACACACACACAGACATTTTTCTCAACCTTAGTGAAAATGATTCAGGAACCTTCAAAACGTATAAAAACATCAAAATCTCAACATCGAAAATTTTCGTGATCGCAATACTATCTCTGGCGAGATAGTAAAAATGGGTTTTATAATTAATAAATTTGATGTTTAATTTAATTGGTAACACTCTGGTAATTATTAATCGAAAATAATTTCGTGAATCCAGCCACGGTTATAAGAATTTACCTTGGTATTTGTCAAGATGCAATATACTCTGTCCCTGTCAAGATGGCTTGATTTTTGGGAATATTTGAGGGGAACCAACACAAAAACACCAAGTTGAAAACATGAACCATTTACCTGCACATCTTTTTTGTGAGTTCTACAAAAAAATTACTTTATAATCATTTATTCAAATTATGAATGATCGTTGGGAATTTCGTTAAAGAAGATTCAAGAGATAAATATGTACTTTTGCATTCGACCGAAAATTTCTTTAAAATTTGGGAACGTGATTCAAGTTGGTGGAAAAATAAATAAAAAAAAAATTAATAAAAATCTCCAAATAGAGACTAGTTAAATGAAACCATGGAGTTATTTTTTTTTTATTACGATCGTTATCGACAAATAAAAAAATAATTCAAATATTCTCTGGAATATTTAAATTAGTTATTTATTTATTTTTTTTTTATTTACTATTAGAGATTGTTTTCCTTCCAGACATCATACCTTAGATGTTTTCCATTTAATATTCCATTATAAGAGGAAAAAAATAATCGGTAATTTTTCCCTGCTCATTATTCTTTTATTGTCATATTTGAGTCTTCATAGTTGTTCTTCTCTTTGATCAGCACCTTTTAAAAAATATTTATTCCTTTATCACAAAAGATTTAACAAACAAATAGACGCGTTTAAAGGAGATCAATACCATGCATATTGTATTCCCCTTTTTTGTTTTTTTCTTTTTTTTTCATTGAAATGTAAAAGAGTTCAAGGATCGTTATATGTATATTGAGAGGACAAAAAAAAAAAAATTGAAGCCAATTCATTTCTGATTTAGTTTTTCTTAGAGAGGGGCGTTTTCCTTAACAACACTCATTAGATAACGGACGGAAGCCAAAATTTGTGGCGGGGTAACCGAATGGGCTAATAAATCCAGAACAGTTGGAGTCCTAACTTATTATGAGGTTGCGTTTATGCCCCTCCACGGCGGGATAATGAAATTTTTGCTCAACGATCTGGAAAATATTCTTAATGGACTAAACAAACATTTTTTTTTTCTGTATTTCAGAGAGGAGTGTCACTGAAATTTATTGATGTTAAAAAGATAATATATTGGCTAAATGAAAGATGATGGGTAATATATCATAGAATAATGATGATTAACCATATTAAATTATATATATATATATGGTATATATGAAAAATAATAATCAATAATAATTTAATTTGAAAAATATTTTTTTTTTTTACTTTAATCTTTTTAACTCGACTATACAAACAATAAAACAACAACTTTGACTAATTAATCAACTCGATAAAAGTTTTAAAGTGAATGCATATGAAATATTATTCCATTTTTTTTTTGTTCTCTCTATTTTTATATTTTTAATTGAAATTGTGAGATGAAATGTCACTAACATTCAAAAGAACAACGAATGTTGACAAATTGATAAGAAGAAGAAAGATATTATTAGTTTTGAGAAACAATTTTTTTTTTTCTCTCACTTCTTTGAGTGAGTTTTTTTTTTATTCATTATAATAATAATATTTTTAGATAAGCGTCTCGTTTGTTTATGATAGTCTTTTTTATTAAACGAGTACATCATTTCATAGCTAAAGATCCTTCTTCTTTGGATATTTATTTTTTTTCATCGCCCTTCTATAATACTATTTTTTTGTCAACGGTCTTTTGTTATTTTCTTGCTTCCCTTTATTATGTTTATTTATTGAATAAGATCGGCCTGAGTTAATTTGATCAATGTTATTATATCCGTCTATCACAACCCAACAAATATTATTTGTTATGTTATTTCCTTATTAAATAGATAACTATATATATATATATATATATATATTATTTATTTTATCTTTTAGAGAGAACAAATAGACATGATACAATCATATGATTCTACATCAAGTTAATAAATAAATAGAACTCTTAGAATTATTCTTAATTTTTCAATTTAAAATATTCAAAATCTGTTTAAAGAAAATATGTTTTTATTTTTATTACATACATATATACAGTCAACACCGTACTCTGAGAAAACGGTTTCCAAATAAATGTTGAAATTGCGACAGTACTCCTATAAAGCGGTACCCTTACAGGGCGGTTTCTGATCAACAGCAAGAAAAAAATTTGTATTTCAAAGTTTTATTGGTCCTTAATAACGCTGGTTGTCACAACATAGAACTGGATCATTCAAATGTGTAAATTGTCTTCTTTCCTCCTACTGCACGTCATTATACAACTTTTGGACAAAGGAGTGTTAGGGCAAAGAAGGTGCCAATTGAAAATATGCTTCAGTGCATAAATCAATTCCCTTCTCTGCGTTAACAGTGGGGGTGGTTGTTTTTATTATAATAAATATAATATAATTCAAATATAAGGTTTAGTCAAGGTCGCCAGTTAATTTTGTTTTATCAAAAAGGAAAATTAACAAAACCTTTTAATTCAAACGATACTTACCAATAGACCAGTTAGACTCATATAATTTCTTAAATCATAAGAAATACATAAATCGTCTCTGGCTGATCCGAATTTTGCAGACACGAGATTTCTAATTCTTACTTAAATAAAATAAGAAATAAAAATACTGAAAGCTCTCCAACCACAGTCAATTCAACCCACCTAAATCTCCTTAAGGTATAAAGAAAGAATTAACAAATAAAACAATTTTAATCTCGTTTTTCTGATATATTTATATAAAGCAATGTATATTATAAAAGTTAAAAAGATAAAAAAGCAGTATACAATTAGGTTTGCGATGAAAGCAAATAAAGCAAATAATCCTAACTTAAATTAACAAATTAACAAATTAACAATTTAATAAAAGAATAAACAAATGAAGTATAATGGAGATCGCACAATATTTCTCCACTGGACCTCAAATATGTAAGAAAAAATTAAATTATGAAATAAGATTTATTAAAACATTAACAAATTACTCAATATAGCAATTTCCATACAACCTGAGCAGCAAGAATTAAAGAAAGGAGAATTTTTACAAACCCAAAAATGGTTTCTGTTCGATCTGAGAGGTTTTCCAATTCAACTTCTCAGCAGGCAGACCAACAGACAAATAGGCAAATATCCACATGAAAAGCAATGACCAAAACCCAAAGACCCAGGAAACAAGACGGTACAAAAACATTCGAATTTTGCAACCCTGTGTCACGTGACCCGTCCTGTCTTCTCTGACCTTAGACATTTCAAAACTTAAAAATATCCTATTTGCGGGAAATTTGATCTTGCTCAAACATAACTCCCCCCTTTTTAGAGAACCCCGATTCTCTAAACACTTTCGACAATTCTGAGAGCCACCCCCCAAATGGAATGGAATTCAGACTCTATGCTGCTATCAGTACTGAAAACTATTATTAATAAATTTGCACTAAAATAAACAAATAAAAAACATTCAATTTAATTTATCAGGATTCTTCCTGATCCAAAACAATTTGATTTCTTTTTGACTCTATGTCCCTTAGTCTTCGAAATGTTTTCCCTTGAAATTTCAATTTTTCCATTAAATTCATTTTTCAATGTCCCCTCTCCCTGCTTTAACTTTAAATTTTTATTTAAATTTTTCCCAATTAAAGATCCAAAAAAGACCCAACCCAATGATGTGTTTTGTGCAAATAAATTTCCCTCTTTGTTCTTTCTCAGGCCATTTGAAACAATTTTTGAATATAAATCCACCCCAATTAAAACCAATACCTCCTTGGGCTCAAAGAAAGAATCATCTGATAGCGGCAAACCCTCAGCAAATTCAAACTGATTCTTTTCCATTTGAAAGGCGGGGATTCTAAATTTTAAATTGTCTATCACGTTGAACTTGGCGGTCGTGGAGAAAGAGCCATCTACTGGGGAGAAAAAGTCCAAATTTACTGCCTTATTCGAATCGGCCAATGGCTGATTTTTCAAACCAGCAATTGACATTTTCGATTCAAACGGCACCAACTTTAAACTTTTTAATAACTTACTAGAGATTAATGATACTTCGCTACCGGGGTCAATGAAGGCATTAATCTTCATTTGTTGACCATTAGGCAGCTTACATATCATCAATGCTCTACCCAAAATCGAACAAAAACCACCATTTTTGCAAAAATAATTATTGGTATGATTAGGGCTAGGCGAAGTGGATGTGGACATAGGGGATTCATTTTTGTTACCGGTTTTAGGAGATTGCTGCCCAGACTGCGTGTTTCCAAAAGTCTGTTTCTTATTGAGGTCCATTGAAGGTTTTCTTTTTCCAAAGTGCAGTAAACTATTGTGCGACCTCTTACAAATTGTGCAGCTTCCAGATGTGCATTCATTTGATCTATGTTTCTCTGAAAAACATTTGAAACAGAGATGATTAGACTTTACAAAGAAATGTCTTTCTGAAGGACTTTTTTTAAAGAAATGGATACACTTGTGTAAAAGGTGGTTGTCCTTTTTACATAATTTACAAATTTTATTTTTATTAATCAAAGTATTTGATACTTTCCTGTCCTTCCAATTTTTCGACACATGTTTATCTTCCCGTGGCGTGTCTCGACCTCTCACAGAATCAGCAAGTTTTGTGAGAAATTCGAGCAAAATATCCAAGGCCGGGATTTCTTCGCTTTTCAAAGGGAAGATGAATCTCGACCTCGCCTCTGGATCCAGTTTAGACAAAACTGCATACACTAGATAGGGATTGGATTCGACCGTATTTATCTTTAACGAGTTCAACTGTGCAATAATTTCCCTCACCATCGAGATCAATTTATTATAATTTTCACTCGAGGGAAATAAAATTGGCTGCAAGCTGAACACTTTTTCAATGAGGTCGAAGACCAAGTCCCTATACTTGTAAAACGCCTTGTGCAGTATGTCTCTCGCTGGGATGTAGTTCTCGTCGGTCGACGGAAGATGCCGAATCGTGTCCAATGCCTTGGGTCCCAAGTAGCCTTTCAGATACTGCAGCTTTTGCGCTGCACTCAAGGAGGGGTTGGATCCTATTGCCGCGTCGAACTGGTTCGTAAACGGCAAATAATCCACGTACTCTCCAGAAAAAGTTGGTAATTGGATCTTTGGCAAATTAATATTATTTGCCGCTAAACCCGACACCAACTTCTCCTGCTTTATTGTTGGCTGCTGTGGGACATTCAATACACATTTATTAAGTGATAGGATGAGACGATCAGTGTCTTCCAATATGTTTTCACACTGAACATCTACACCCTTTTCAAAAACATTATTTTGCAACAATTCAAGCTGCAAAATTAAATCTTTAGTTTCAGCAACTAAAGCTTGAATCCCCGTGCTATTTGTGTTGGTCAACCCCGCGAATAACAATTCTTTAATTCTAGCTGCTCTTGTTAATTTTTTCATCTCAATGCTGATTTGTTTCAATTGAGCCTCCAAATCAGCCATTATTTCAATTATTTATATACAAATATATCAGAATATAGCCAAAACAAAACAAAACCAAAAGGAAAAGTAAATGAGAAAAAAACTAACCTGATTAGAGACACTTCCAGTCCTGTCCACGGCTCGCCAAAAGAAATTATGTTAAGGCAAAGAAGATGCCAATTGAAAAATATGCTTCAGTGCATAAATCAATTCCCTTCTCTGCGTTAACAATGGGGGTGGTTGTTTTTATTATAATAAATATAATATAATTCAAATATAAGGTTTAGTCAAGGTCGCCAGTTAATTTTGTTTTATCAAAAAGGAAAATTAACAAAACCTTTTAATTCAAACGATACTTACCAATAGACCAGTTAGACTCATATAATTTCTTAAATCATAAGAAATACATAAATCGTCTCTGGCTGATCCGAATTTTGCAGACACGAGATTTCTAATTCTTACTTAAATAAAATAAGAAATAAAAATACTGAAAGCTCTCCAACCACAGTCAATTCAACCCACCTAAATCTCCTTAAGGTATAAAGAAAGAATTAACAAATAAAACAATTTTAATCTCGTTTTTCTGATATATTTATATAAAGCAATGTATATTATAAAAGTTAAAAAGATAAAAAAAGCAGTATACAATTAGGTTTGCGATGAAAGCAAATAAAGCAAATAATCCTAACTTAAATTAACAAATTAACAAATTAACAATTTAATAAAAGAATAAACAAATGAAGTATAATGGAGATCGCACAATATTTCTCCACTGGACCTCAAATATGTAAGAAAAAATTAAATTATGAAATAAGATTTATTAAAACATTAACAAATTACTCAATATAGCAATTTCCATACAACCTGAGCAGCAAGAATTAAAGAAAGGAGAATTTTTACAAACCCAAAAATGGTTTCTGTTCGATCTGAGAGGTTTTCCAATTCAACTTCTCAGCAGGCAGACCAACAGACAAATAGGCAAATATCCACATGAAAAGCAATGACCAAAACCCAAAGACCCAGGAAACAAGACGGTACAAAAACATTCGAATTTTGCAACCCTGTGTCACGTGACCCGTCCTGTCTTCTCTGACCTTAGACATTTCAAAACTTAAAAATATCCTATTTGCGGGAAATTTGATCTTGCTCAAACAAGGAGTTATTCAAACTTTAAAAATGTACTACACACACTAACTTTTCCAAACCATTTTCGTCAGATTAGAAAATAGTGAAAATAAAACCATTACTCAAGTATGGATGTAATTTTCTATTTTAGGTTGTATTAGAACCGTGTCATCGGCTTCTGCAGAAATTAAACCATCAACGCTTAATTCGTGTTCGAAACCTCTTTTACCTCAAATGGTTCAAGCAATACAAGATGATTCTACAATTGCACTCCCAATTACAGAAATAGTAAACATTGTTCTCGTTTTAGCGATGAAGAATTTGCAGTAAACCATCAGGATGTAAGAGAACTAGTACTCGGGGAAGAAATTTTAGATGAGGAAGAATTGATGGAATTAATTGATTCACACACCTCAAAAGTAAACGTAAATAAGGAAAACAAATACAAAAAACACTGTTTCCGTATAGCGCAGGAAGCAATCACCCCGTTATAGGAGTGTTGACTGCTAAAATTTATTTCATTTAAAAATATATAACAAAAAATATTATACATTAAAATATCAATGATCACTATAAATGATTTTTTTAAATCCAAATTATGAAGGATTCTCATTTCTCATTTTATAATAAATAATATAATTATACTCATTGAGACAATGGTCAATGACTCTGGGAGTCAAGGGTAGATTTAGAGTATTTGAAAGTAGTTTTCTTTGCAGCATTTATGGGATAAAGAAAGATGCGGTCAGCAGGGAATGGTGCATAACGAGGAATTGTATGATATCTATGCCTCTCCGAATACACTATAGATAGGGTCATAAAAGAAGGTTTCGATAGGCAGTACCGTAACAAGTGCGGAAAAGAGAAGTCTGGTGTAAAACCTATTTGGAGAACGATTGGGAAACGTCCCGTTAGAAGTCCAAAGACCCGATAGGTGGATAATGTAGAAAGAGAGAGGAGAGAAAATCGAAGTTGGATGGGAGAAGCTCAGAATAGGGACGGAATTTACAATTTTCATAGAACCACAGAGATTTTATACAAGTAAATGAATAAGAGAAAGCATAATAAGCCAAATAAGAAAAATTTCTAATTAAAAACATTTAATAAAATTTCTAGGGTAGAAAATAATTTAAATTGTGTAACTTAAAGTTTTTATTTACTGCGTGAAGGCTATCTTAGTGCCACCTATGCCATAAGACATTACTTGTTGTTGCATTATGCATTCACTTTGTTTTATGTTACGATCAAGTTAAGATTATGTTATGTTTATTATTAAAGATTATTATTATTGTTTAATTACGTATTTATTTTTATTAAGAAATACTCTATACTAGTTAAAATTATTTATATTATGCACAATTAATTTGTTATACATTATCAGGGGCATTCTTCTCCTTAACTTCAAACTAATTTAATTTAATTTTGTTAATAATTCTATTATAGAGATAAAAGTCATATAGTTAAGCCTTCCTAATAACAAAACAATCTTGATTAGAGAATATATTTGAATTGTTGATTTTTTTTCCTCACTTTTTAATTGAAATTGACTTGGATTGGAAATTCGAAACATCCAAGATCCCGATTATTTTACTAATCCCTGACCCAGAAACACTCATTATTGCATTCTAATTGATCCCAAGTCAATCTTAAGTCAAGTCATTAGAGTCTGCCGCTCACCATCCTTATTCATTTAACAAATCCGAATGGAATAGAATTCATTTCCATTATCCGTCATTGGGGGGTTCCTCTTTAATACTTTATTAAGCGTGGAATAAGAAATTAACCCTTCATGTTGCTCGTTTCGTCTCGCTTTCTATCCCTATTTCTCTCTCTCTCTTTCTCACTTTTCATCTCCTCTTTGCTTTTTGTCTTTTTGTTGAGTATAAAATAAACGACTGTTTGTATCTTGTGAAGCATGTTCATCGGCACTTACAAATTAACTTTCCTTTATAGAATTTTATTTTTTCTTATATAATAGGTAGTTTAAAATTGAGTTTTTAAGAAATATATTATAAATATAAATTATTATTATTATTAATAATATTATTTTTTTTTTCTTGAATGATATTTGTTGTTTTTTAAAAAGATTGGTCATCTTTGATTTTTGATATTTCTTTTTCTAAATCTTCAAAATCCAATATTCACTAGTATCTATAATAAATAAATAAATAAATAAATAAATAAATAAATAAAATGGAATATGATTTAAATTTTTTTTATTGTTGATTGCGTATTGTTGAAAGATTCAAACCTATACCTATAGTTCAATTCTTTAAATATAAAATAAATTATTATTTTATGTACAAATTCATATAATGAAAAAAGCAACGATTAGTCTCAAATTTGGTTAGCTCAATTTTTTTTTATTATTTTTATTCATTGCATAATTATTATTTCAGTATAGGAATACAGGTATTCATCATTATTTATATCCTTATCTACTTAAGTCTATTCTTTTTATATTATGAAATATATTATGAAATAATAATATTGTAATTCGTAATCAACTTTCATCAAAATTTTAAAATATTTTTATACAGTTAACATCCGATATCGAGATAAATATTTACAAACAAGTTAAGATTTTACTGTAAGTGAAATTATTTTTATTAAAAATATATTCTCTGAAATTCAGTAAATTATTATAGATATATATTATATAAATAATAAAATCTATCAAAATATAAAAAAGAAAAAAAAAATATTAATTATTATTTACTATATATATATTGACTATTGACTTCATTTTGGGATAAACGAAACTGCTTTTCCTAAATTTATTAAACTAATAAATTAAAATATATGTATGGATTTAAATTATTAATTTATATTTTTAATGAATATGTATTCATATAAATTCAATATATTTTAATTTCAATTTAATTTAATTGATATGTTATGTTATTCCAATAATAATAATAATAATAATATTCATAATATAAATAATATATTTTAACAAAATAATTTCACTTACAGTAAAATTGGGAATTTATAAGCAATCAATAATCTTGATATTAATTCTATTATTAATTTAAAAGGTAATATTTGTATCTCTTTATATTACAATTTATATAAATATCAAATCTACTTTATTTTATTTATTTAAATAGTAATAGGGTAAAGCATACAGTCGCTGGCCCCCTTAAGCAACTCCTAGCAGCCTTTAATGCATTTCTGGGCAAATTGCGAAACAATCTGTGTCAAATTAGGTTTGCAGAACATACATATTATGAGCATTTTGATGAATAAAAAAAAATAATTTTTTCATGAAATTTCCAATAAGCACTTTTAAAAAAATCCTAAAAAATACAGCTATTGGCCCCCTGTTATAGTTATTAGCCTAGGTATTCTATACTGATTAAACAATCATAAAACCAACGATTACATAACCATAGTTAATAGAGCAATTTTTAAAATAAAAATCTTTTATTATTCGGGTTTTAATGATAGGGGGCCAATTGACTGCCTTGGGACCAACAACTGTATCCTTTACCCTATTGCTTTTAAAAAAAATTATAAACTAATTTTGGAGAATTTTTAAATAATGTATATTTATTAAAGCTAGGAAATAAATTATACTTTTAAATTCCAAAGTTTGTTGGTGTATTTATTTATTTTGTACTCACTATTATATATATACCATATATCTAGTATCTAGTATACATATATAAAAATAAATACAAAGATAATAATTTAAATTTTTTTCAAAATAACTATTTAAAAATTGTATTCTTTTTTATTTATTTATCAGCCTTTTAGTTGAAAACAATTTGTCTATTTATTTTATTTTTATGAGGCACCTGCGTTTACTAATTTAATTTTTTTTTTTAATTTGAACTCCAGAATTGAATCAAAATCGTTTGTAGGAGTATTTTTTTCTTTTTTACTCTGTTTCTTTTAACTACTAGCTGCCCAGAGCGCCTTCGGCGCTCTTCACACCTAGATGGGGGCTCCGCCCCTGAACCCCCGAGTGGTACATAGTATTTGGTTGAAAGTAGTAAAAGGTTTTCATCCATTTTGTTTCAATCAGTATATAACATAAAACATTCGTTTCTTATTGTGTGATTATTTAAAATATATTTTAATTTAATCATTAAATTCATTATATATATTATTATTGTATATGTTATATTTATCTATCTATGTGGCTCAACGGTACTCGAAAGTGCTTAGCCGCTACAACCACATTTCTCCATGGTTCATAAGTATTGTATATGTTATAATAGAGAAATAGAGTATAATATTTCTTGATCATTTCATTTTAATATTTTATTTTCATTGCTTGATTTTTATTGAATATTTTTCATTATAATGAAATTTGAGAAAATGCAAAGTTAGAGACTTGAGACAATTTATTAAAGTTAACGGTATAAAACTAAAGATAAAACTATAGATAAATTAACAATATATACATTCATTAATAGTATTATTTTAAATTAATTGATTTATTGGTTTTTTTATTATTAAGTTCATTTATTATTTTTTTTAGATCGTAGTTAATTTCCTCCCTTAAAAGAAAAGATATGCAAAAATTTTTAAATTCTGAACAATGTGCAGACAAAAACCTTTATATATATATATAGATAAAATCTATTTTATTTAATAAATAAATATAATGTTATTAAACGATTATTTATATTTTGAAATTAAAATAATTTTGAAAATTTGTGTGTCTAAATTTATAAATTTTAATTTTTAAAATATAAGAGTGAATTCTTATACAATCATTTATATTATGTATTTATTTTTATTTATGTATCCATTTAACTGGATATTATTAACTACTAATGTCTAATCCCTAGTTAGTATTCTATTAGAATGGATTAAGATTATTGAAGGAGATTACTTAGAATTAAACAATCGTAAACCCCTTTACATAAGATTTAATCAATGAAATAACGAAATATTTATTTAATTCAATTATTACTATATTTATTCAAGAATATATTTACAATTGAATTGGATATTATAACACTATTGCATAATAATTGTATAAGACAGCCCTAACGATGGAATTATTTAATTGTTATACATTTAATTGTCTAAATATCAAAATTTCTCTTAATAATAGACGTTAGATTTCCCTCCACTCTCTAATTATTCATAACTGAAAAATTACGGAATTAAAATTTTTATTATTTTAAAAGTAATTATTAATAACTATTAAAATATTTCATTATCAAGAGTAGCTCAAAGAAATATTCTTGAGCCATGGACCAGGGTTGAAAATTTACTAAGTACAAAATTTTAAAAATAAAAAAATAGTAAATAAATAAATAAATATAATACTATGACTAGGGTTGCCAACTGATCTTTTTTGGGAAGGACAGCCCTTTTTAACACCTTAGTTACCTTGTCTTTTCTTAAACTGGGGGGGACGCCTTTTGTCCTTCTTTAACACATTTTTTGCAATTTTTTTTAATATGGTTCTAAAAAAAGGTAAAATGTTGCCAACTGGCTTTTTTGGAAAGGACAGTCCTTTTTAAATACTCTCGACTGTCCTAATTGTAAGTGTACCTAATTACCGACCGATGATAGTAAGGGAGGTATTGTTTTCACACCAAATTTCACATGTGGAGATTTTTACATATCTCCACGAATCATGCATTTTCTAAACAGAAAAAAGTATTTTTAGCATGATGTCTGTCCGTCCGTCCGTCCGTATAGATGTGTACAGCCTGAACGGCTCAACCGATTTTGATGAAATTTGGTATATTTACTTAATGCATCAGTGGGATGAATTGATCAACTTTTGGTGTATATCCGGAAACCGGAAGTGGTAGTATTAGCGATCGACGATAGGAAGGGAAGGGTTATTTTCACACCAAATTTCACATGAGGAGATTTTTTTATATATCACCACGAATCGTACACTTTGTATTGGTTTTATCCTCTGGAAAATCATATTTATTAGTTTTTTCTTGATTTAAAATTATATGACGTCATCCAGCCATTCATGACGTCACAGCCTGGTCTTGTATATATATTATAAATAAAATAAAATTAAAAATGTTTATATTTATTATCTATGTATCCATATCTCTTTTTTATTTCATTAATAGATATATTAAAATTATTTGAAATTGTTTCTGTAGCTGGAAATTAATTTACTTCAAATCGTCGGTCGGTTCGGACCTGGCCACAGGTCAACTTATTTTTTAAGGGTGTCCTTTTTTGGAACTTTATAGAGTTGGCAACCTTAACTATGTTAAAAAATAAATAAAATTAAATATTAAATATTTAATTAATATTTATTTAATCCAATAGATATTTACCAAGAAAATTTAATATCAAGCTTCTTTTCAAACTTTTGATTAGTTTTTCATTTTAAATCCAATATTTTTGTTGTTGTTTTTTTAAGATAAAAATAAAATTTAGTTAAGTATTATAATTTGAATATATTGTGAAAAAAAGGGATCATTTTTCAAACTAAATTATTGATGAAGGGCTTAAAGTGGAAAAGGAGACATTAGAGATTAAGGCGTAAAGTTTCCGTTTAAGCATTTTTTTGAAAAGAAATAGAGACACGATTAAATGAGATTGAGGAGAGGTGTTGAGAAGTAATGCGTCTCTTTACTGTTGATAGGAGGAGCCTCGGAAGCCAATCAAATCGATTTTAAAGAAGAGAGAGCAGCCCGGAATTCAGAATCCTGGAGACGAGCACCAGACCGACTGGAGTCGCAACGACTGGCGGCAGGCTGTAAGTGAAAATTATCTTACAATCATAGAAGATAAACGAGAAAAGATAGGAATCGTTCATTCGTTTGATTTTCGCACAGAAACTAACCCCACCATCCTTAAGACGACGAAAAATAAAAAAAAATTAAACGCGTCTATTAAATCCTGCAAGTAATATTGAAATAATATTAAATATAAACCCTTATAATTTTCCAGGATTTTAATTTAAAAATAATTTTTGTTGAAGTTTAGGTTTTTTGGATTAACAATGTATTCAGCATTCACATTTATTAAAAATATATTATATATTATATATTATATTATTAAAAATATAATTCATTTTTATATTAAATTATTGAATATTGAATTATTGAATTAAACGAGGCACGATCATTTATTTTCCACTTTGACGAGCCAGAACTTTTACCTCTTAGACTTTTAATCTCATAAAAATAGTATTTCAACAACATTCAATTGATGATTTATTAAAATCTTTAAAATAATCCAAAAATAAATCCAAATGTATTCTTATGTGAATTTTCAAAATTTATTTCGCATAGTATATTAATTATTAATATTATTTAAAATTAAATTTTTTTATTTTAGTTGTTTTTTTACCGACAAGAAGATTTTTACATATCTCCACGAATCATGCATTTTGTTAACAGAAAAAGATATTTTTAGCATGATGTCATTCCGTCTGTCCGTTGTGTGTCCGTATAGACTTGAATGGCTCAAGGGATTTTGATAAAATTTTGTATATTTACTTAATGCATCAGTAGCATGAATTCATCAACTTTTGGTGTATATCCGGAAGTGGTGTAGTTACAAAATATTAATTTTATATTCATTGTCGGAAAATATTTCACTTAAAATATAATTATAATTAATAATCGAGTAATTAAACTAAAGATAAAAACCAAGATAATATAATTTAGTCATTTTAATTCAAGTTTTAAAAATAAAAAAAATATGCTTTATATATATATAATTTTGTTTGAAAATTAATTTATTTCAAATCGTCGGTCGGTTCTGTGCCTGCCACAGCTCATTTTTATTATTAATTACATTATTTTGATAATTTTTCAATATTTTTTTATTTAAAAGTACTCATAAAAATATTTCAAAGAAACCTTGTTTTATTGTATCATATGTTGATTTAAAATTTAAAACAAAATTCCACTTTTGTGGCAAACACTAACATAATTGAGTACTTTTTTTAATATTTTTTATTACAATTCAATTTTACAAATAGTAATTAATTTCATTTTAAAAAAAAATGAAATTATTAAGATATTTTGTGAAAGAGGTTTATTTTGTGTTGGTAGTGAAGGTGAATTTTGATTTTGTTGCCATATGGCACAATCCAACACTAGAATGCTGGAAAATTATTGTTAAAATTATTACCATAGATCGAGCTCTAATTCACGAACATATGTGATCTGATGTCCAATGCACTGCTTGACACCATTTACCATCATATATCATTACACATTTCATATTATTCAATTATTTTAATTTGATTATTTTATTTATATGTAAAATATTAGAAAAGGGGACGATATCATAAATTTTAATCTTTTTCATTTGAAAATAAATTTTGTTAATAAAAACATAAATAAAAAAAAAATAATATTATAAATTTGTTCTTTTCTTAAAAATTAACGAATTAATTAATGTTTTTTTAAATATTTTAATAGGAAATTTATTCAAAACAGATTAAGCTTTTTAATTATTTTCAATGATAGTTAATAATTATATTAAAATAAATATAATGTTTAATGTAGCTTTTAATTTTTCTTTCATCGTTAAAATATAAATATATTTATTTCTTATTAAAATTTATATTAAATATTATACTGAGGAAAGAATGGAAGAGAAGACCTATTTGTGGGAAGAACGATTGGAAAGCAACTAGTTGGTTGATCAAGGACGCGGTGGGCAGATTATGTAGGAGGGGACATAAAAGGGAGATGGGAGAGAGTGAGAGTTAGATGTGGGAGGCTCAAGCTAGAATATGATTGCGGCGGCCAAGAACATTTGAGTTCCGTTGAGTCAAAGGGATAGGAAAATAGATTTATTAAATTTTATACTAATTAACAAATTAATATTCCTTTTTTTGCAACATATATGTGAGTGTATGCTATATATTAATAAATATTATTATATTAAATTATTAAAATTGCCTAGTTTAAATTATTTATTTCTATGTCTATTGCAAGATTATTCAAGATATTTCTATTATTATTTAAATTGATACTTTATTTAAATTTCATTTACTTTTACGTAAAATACTACATTTTACTTCCAAGCAGGGTATTCATTTGTTTACTTAAACCATCTTATTTTTAATTATTAAACATTTTTTATTTATTTATTTATTTATTCAATTTACAAATAAAATATTGGTAGGAACACTGCTTGGTTAGTAGACACCCTACATATTTTAATAAATATAAAAGCAATAATTTCATAATACTCTTATACTTTAATACTTTTATAATTTTTATAAAAAATAATTTCAAAATGCATAAATATATTTTATATAAGCAGAGAATTTCCTTTTCATCTCAACGAAAACTCTAGATTAACAAATACATTTACATTATAAATACACACACATACATGCATACACTTTGCTTCATTCCTATATATAATACCCATTTTTCTCTGGAGCTGGTAACAATAAAGTTTATATTAATAATAATAATATACATATAACAATAATTTATAGTTTTATTTATGAAAAAAATTTGTTTTTGGATTTGTAATTTAAAAAAAAAACAAATTGTATATTAAATTTTTATTTTTAATTGAAATTTTCAATTAATTGTGAAAATAATAATAAATTTAATTTTAAATATACTAGTATATAAGGAAGACCACTTCGGGGGAATTAAATTCTAGCTTGGTCACTACATTGTAATTTAGTTATTTTTAAGTCATAAATTAATTTGAATAAAACACAGGGATCATCCTCTCAAAGCTTTAAGCAAATAAGTCCCAACTTACTAACTAAACAACTAACTACCAACCGAAATATTTCAGCCATGAAAATAATTTAAATCTGCCAAAACAATGATATTTATATGGTTTCCACTAAAGGACATTTCAGGAAATTTCTTGAATTTAAACAACAATCAGATTAATAGACGTTTGAAGTGGAATTAGAAGGACTTGTAATGGTGATTAATTTGATTAGAAAGTCTTAATATCCTAAATAACAGGTGCGTTTAGATATAATATACAAAAAAAAAACAAAATAAGTAACTATCTCTGTAAAAATTATTTTATCAAAGTATATTTTTGATTGAATTTTTTTTAATAATATTAGGAATATTAATTGTACAAAATTTATTATTAATTATTCTATATTAAAGATATATTGCTTAATAATAAAATCATAAATATAGCTAAATTTTTAATTATTTTTTCATTAAAATTTATTTAAGAGAATTAAGAATTTAAATTTATTAAATTAATTAAATTTATTTAAGAGATAATAAAAAATATTATAAAGCCAAAAACCAATTCATAGTTATTTATCTAATAGTTAGTTAGTTTTAATTGTTATAATATTTTATTTATATAAGAATTAATTTTTTACTTTAATTATAATTAATGTCTTTTTATTTTAATAATTGTAAAATTATGAATGCATAAAATTTAAAGAATAATATTTAATTTTCACAACTTTACTATCATTTCATATTTACAAGTCAACAATGTTTTATTATAATAATTCATTTATTTTTGTAATTTATTAAAATAAAAATAAAATTTCCTGCCAGAGGGCAGCACCAATCAAAAGCACCTGCAATTTAGGCAACTTGTTAAAGGAAGAAATAATATTATCAAATTAACAATAATAATCTCTCACATTCGCAATGTATATTAATCCATTAACGACCAATTTATAATTTTGCATTTAAGGAAAGACAATATATAATTTATTTAAAAGCAATTAAAGAAAACATATTGAACATATTAAGGATTCCGTAAATATTTGATTAACTCAATACAAATTTTGTTTATTTCATATATAATTTGAAATTTAATAAAAATTGTAGATTATAGTTCTATCATTTTCACAACTTTACTATCATTTCATATATAAATCATAGAGATATTTTTAAAAGAAATCGATCACGATAATTAGAAATGAAATAAGAATGTATTAAATGATAACAAACACAATAATGGAATATATAATATAAAATTCCAACATTTTAAATTTAACATTTAAAAATGAGGAAAAAGTTACAAATAATTTAAATTAAAATAATAATTTTTTTAAAATACATTGTTTTTACTTAATTAAATCAAAAAAAAAAAGATTTATTTTTTTCAAAACAAAATTCCTAAAATTATCTTTTTTTAAATGAAAAATTTTGAAAAGTTAATTAAAATTTAAAGAAAATACTTTAAAACCCACCATGAATCGTCTTTCCACTCGAGAACATCAACTCCTACACATATTTTTATTTAAATAAATGTAAAATATTTTGATGAAACTTTTCAAAACATTTATAATGAATTATAGATAAATTTAAGAAGTTTTATACCCACGTTCACTATATTCCGAGTAACTCAATTAATTAAAAAAAATTGGTTAAATATATATATATATATATATATTTATAGGTATACATAAATGAATATATGTATCTGTTAGAGCAGTGATTCACAACCACTGTGCCGCGAGATTATGAAACATTTTCGACTTTTTTTTTTAAATTTTTTTCAATTTAGTTAAAAAAAAATGGTAAACCTTTTTTGGTACCATTTTTTTCAATATGGTATACTTTAAGACTTATCTTTTTCTTTGTGTGCCGCCAAATATTTAAACCGTTAAAAGTGTGCCTCGGTAAAAATTAAGGTTGAGAATCACTATGTTAGAGCCATAAACAAATACTTCTGTTCCTATCACATTAAAAACAAAATTTATTCAAAATATTAAATTTAATAAAAAAAAAAAACAAATTCATTTTAATTTTCCATATTCAATTCAACATTAGCTTAAATACACACATATTAAATATATTAATAAAAATAAATAACATATTATTATGTAGACGTAAATATTTAAATTAAATTATACTTTAAACCAAGCTCAAAAGATTTAAGATATTTCATTGATGGTTGCCTATACTATATTATAATCCGTCATTTGTCATGAATTCAAGCTCCATTATTTGAAAATTTACAGGTTTTGCTGTTTCTAATCAATTTGTAGTTAGAAATCAATTAAGCAGAGGTGTGATTGAACCACTATTAGCCTTATTAGACTTGAAGTAATATTATAATATTACATAGCTAGGTAATATTTACATTAAAATTGAATAGTTTCAATATATTAAATTAAATATTGTTTTTAAATATTTCTATATATAAATGGTTATATATATTAAATTAAAATTATTATATTTTTCATTTTCATTTTCATTTTATTCATAATATCTGTATTGTATTATTATATTAGGATCATAGAATGAAATAATAAACATTATTTTTTTAATTTTTCCAAATTTTCTATACTTTATAATTTGACTTGAATTGGTAACTATTCACTTTAAGTAAAAGTACCGGGACCCCGAGCCTCGGCTCGGTACTTAAGTTAAAAAAAATGATTCATTATTATTGGGTTTGGCTGGTAATATTAATACCTGGGACACCGAGCTGTCGCTCGACCCTTTAAAAAATATTAATCTACAATTAATTATTTATTACAATTATTAAATGTTGCATCATTGCATCAATCTGATTAAAATGAATTGAACTGGGGTCCTCAATAATACAAACAAACAATTTTAGCTAGCATAATAAGATTAATCCAAGTAATATCGTCTATTTCTATTCGACACTATTTTCAGTTATGAAATGAACAGTCAGTAGAGAGTAAAAAAATTGTAATTGAAGACCGTTGTTTTTAAAAATAATTAAATTATTTTATAGATTATAAAATAAAAATTATTGTATTAACATTAAAAATATTGAAATAAAAAAATAATAGTTTGATTTAATAAACTAAAATATTATAAACATTTTTAATGTGAATTTCTCAGGGAGGTAGGGAGCCCAATTCATTTAACCATCCATGTTGTATAAGGAATCTTAATTTCTTAACACTCCGTTTTTTCAAATTTAAAATAGAGGGAGAGAAAGAGTTTCAATTATATTCGAATAGTCTATATATTCTATATATGAGTATTTTTTTTTTCTGAATTTAATACCAAGTTGATTTTCAAAATTTTCTATTCTTTATGCATATGATTGATTACATGTGTTAAAATTTAAACAAATTCAAATATTCTAATTTATAAATTTATATAAAATTTAATATTATTTTTTCGAGACTAATGGCAAATACCGGTGGCCCTAGTCAGAGCAAGAGAAGACTCCTTTTGGTAGCGGCCCAGTCGATGATGTTATATGGATCGGAGATTTGGGCTTTACAACTATATTTTAAGTGAAAAAATGATTTCTTGGTTATATAAAAATTAAAATATGATTCTTTATATCTTTATTATACAGAAAAGTAGGCGTGTTAATATAAAATATATACCTGGGACACCGAACTATCACTCGACCCTTTAACCAATTTATACAATTTATTTTTATATACTTTAAAAATTTTACAATTTTTTAATTATTTATTATAATTGTTAAATGGGATTTCTAAAAATGACCCATTAAAAATTTGTTTCCTAAAATGTTTCAAATTAATTAAAATAAATTGTATAAATGTTCATTTATAAAATCTATATATCTGTGAGTTTGTTTTTCGATTTTTTAAATTTTGATTTTGGATTCGATTAGAGCTTAAAATGTGTAAATGTAAAGTGGTCTTGGTTTTTTTAAAATTCGTTTGGGAACATGGTCAAATCGGCAGTCAAAGTTGAAAATTCCCCATATATTATAACTACTGTAATTAGTATTATTATAATGTAAAATTATAAAGAAAAAATGTTTAGACATTATTATAGACATTTTCATTCTGTAAATTAAATAATTTTATTTCATTTAAATAAATATCTATTTTTAAATATTTTTTTCTCTCTACATTATTTATCTAATTCTCACAATATATTAAGATCATACCGGGACCCCGAGCCTCGGCTCTGTAATTAAGTTAAAAAAAAAAAATTCATTATTATTGATAAATATATATCGTAATTTATAATTATAAAATATTATTAAAATATATATTTTTAATTTTATTTCGAAATTAAATAAAAAATTTTAAAATATTTTAAATATAAAAAAAATATTAATACAATATTCTTTAAAAAAAGGCGGGAGTCAAATTTCAATATAAATGTCATTTGTGATGTCATCAATATATAAATTAATAATAAATAATATTAATAAATATTAAATTTAATAAAAGAACAATGAATAAATAAATATAAAATAGTAATTTATTAAAATGTAAACAATAGATAAAAAGAAAAAAAATAACAAATTCATTATTTTCATTTTCATTTTTAAATAACGATTCACCCGGCGAGTTTCGAACCGACGAAATCCACTCGTTAAAACATCTCTCTAGCCACTGTACTATATATGTTTAGATAAAAAATTGTCATTTTTTTACTGTCTTAGCAGGCAGATTTGATGTTTTTTATTTTATTTTTTTTTTTTTTGAGAGAGATTAATAAATATCTATATATATTTTATTAAAAATAAATATTTTTAATTTTATTTCGAAATTAAATAATAAATTTTAAAATATTTTAAATAAAAAAAAATATTAATACAAATAAAAATGGAGGCCAATTTTGACGTTTTCCATATATAATTTTCAATTAAGAAATTAATAATGAAGCTGAATGTTTCAAGAGATATCATCAATAAAACTTAATTTTTCTTTATAAATACTATATCTAGTGTGAATTTGAAAAAAATCGTTAGAGCGGTTTTTGAGAACCAATATATATAGATAGATAGATATATACAATTTTAGCTAGCATAATAAGATAAGATAAATAATTATTTTAATTAATTAATACACAGCATTTTATTTTTACAATTACACGTATTATTAATTAATTGTGTCTCCCAGCGTTTTTCGACCTTTTCGTATTCATTATATATGCTCTCCTTTCACAGTCAGTTAATTTAAATAATATTTTCTCTTGGATATTCTCGCCCCCCCCCCCCCTGGTGTATCTACCATAGGTACTATTATACAATACATTACTGAAATAAAACGGAACTGAATATTTATAATCTTTTCCAATGAAGATTTCTTGTTTAATATTAAGAAAGCAAGACGAAGAAACGTTAAAAGGAATAGTGAGGGTAGTGTGAGCGTTTTAAAACATTTCATTTATAACTCATTTGAAAATTATATAGTAATTTAAAATAATATGAAAATGTTTTAAGCGAAATGGAGAACTTTAAATATATTAATGTACTCCCCTTTTTGCGAAGTAATTTACAGAGAAAAATATAAATTAAAAAAAAGAAAGAATAAAAAACAGTAACAAAACACATTAATTACATTCACCCGGGAGCATGATAATGATAAGGAAAGAGAAGATATATACCAAGATAAATGGGTAGAGGTGCTGAGGAAGATCATTAATGTTGCTTTGATGAATAATTGGTATTGGTATATCTTATATATATATAAATATATAACTAATTTGAATAAAAATTTTATATCGTTTTTTGTTTAAAATTGTATATGATAAAAATAAGTTGTTTTTGATTTGGTAATTTGAGAATAAATAAAGTATGTATTAACTAATAGGGCGGCGAAATAATTTTTTTATTATATTTTTAAGACACTATGTAGAGTCTACACCAGTGATTCTCAACCACTGTGTCGCGAGAATATCAAAATGTGCCGCCAAATTATTACAAATGTAAAGAGGCTCTTAAACTCTTCTAAGATAAAAAAGAGGTCAATCGTTTTTGGGACCACTTTTTTCAATATGGTAAACTTTTACACTTATCTTTTTTTTGTGTACCGCCAAATTTTTAAACCGTTAAAAGAGTGCCGCGGTAAAAAAAAAGGTTGAGAATCACTGGTCTACACCCTTGGCTCTCAACCTCGTGGTCCAGGGTTCAAGTCTCAGGTCTGGTAATGGAATTTCTCTCCAGTTGGTGTCTATGAAAACGCGGTACTCCAAATCTACGTGATAAAAATTAAGAAGCTACATAAAATAAAAAGTAGCTCCTCTGATTAAGAAAATCAAGATAAAGGTTGAGGATTTGTTGTTCTGATCGTACAAAACCATTACCAGCTTATGCCGCAACCAACTTGAGAGGCACTATTCTTTCTTAGGATGTATATACAAATGTGAGATGATTTTTATATTATTTTTATGATTATTATATTATATATTAAGTCAGACAATTAACGACGTATTAAGATTGTGTTCTCACCACCTTCATTCATCAAGTAAATCAATAATAAATAAATTAATATAAATTAAATGTCTATTGAGTTTGGTTGTAAAGAGGCCACCCGGAACTAGATTAGAATAAATAAATAAATAAATCAATAAATTAAACTCGGCATCAGCCATTGACACCAATTGACAATATAACATTGTGTAATTTTATAAATAAATAAATGAACATTTAAAAGATACATACTTCATCAAATAATTTTATTTTTCAAGAATTTAAAATTGATTTTATATTATTCATCTTTTTGATCAATTCAAATTTTGTTTTTAATACTCAATCAGGCCGGAGCAAACGGGGCGACTACCAGGGGCGCCAAATTTTGAGGAGCGCCGATATAAAAATAAAATATTTTTTTACTTCCATTATTTTGTATATTCTTTCTTATTCTGAAAAAGTGCCAAATTTTGTTTTCCCCAGTTCGCTCTAACCCTCTATACAGCACTCTACTCAATTCGATTCTTTTGAAATTATAATTTGAACATTTAATAAAAAATATGATAAATTTGATATCACAAGTTTTCAATACAACATTATTATTCTATTTTATAAAATTTCATTACAAGATAAAAGTAATCTTTCCAATTTATATATACATATTCGAGGAAAATCAAATAAATATGGAACTTAAAGTTTATTTAATATAATAAATAAAAGTACATATATCTCATTTTAAGTTGATTAATTTAGCTTCTACATTTAAATTTAAAATAGCTGTTTATACTAATAATTAATCTTGTATAATTAATAATTATTATTGAAAATTAATAATTTCTATATTAATACCAGCATCATGCCATTTATAGTTTCCCGCATACTTCGTATAAGGGAAGTATTGGAATCGTCAAAAATTTCGACTTCGAGATTTCGATAGATCTTGACGTTTTAGACCTCCCTGAGTCGGAAAATGCCATTTTTCGAATTATGTCTGAATGTGTGTATGTATGTAATGTTTGTCTGTAAGCAAATTTACTCAGAAACTAATCAAGCTAGGACTTCGAAATTTGGTACACCGATATTATTCACAGTTTGTAGATTTTTATCAAAATTTCGTCAAAATCGGTTAACCGGAAGTGGTACTTTACCTACACTGGTTGCGTTTACCTTTCAAGTAAAGAACCAGTCTGCTTCGAGATATTTGCATCATATTTTGTATAAAGATTTAAAAATATGAAAAAAATTCAGATACCAAATTTCATCATGATCTGACTACCGGAAGTGACATTTTACCTATACAAGTAGCGTTAGGTGTAAATTATAAATATATATAATAGTGTTAAACCATTTTACTTTATAATTTAAATTAATTAGTTTGTTTATTTTTATTGTTGTTAAAACATAATAATAATAACCTAATTACCTATTTATAGGCGGGAAAGTCTAGGGGAGGACACTCCCGATTTTTTCCATTCGGTTCAACAGATTTAATAATAATATAAAATTTGAATCCCATCCCTAAAGTTCAGTAGTTTAGCATTTCACCATTAGAAACTACACTGATATTATTAAACCTAACAATATTTTAATATTATTATTTCCGATTTCAGATATATCTTAAAATGAATTGATCGAATTTTAATTCTTCTCTTTATCAATAACAAATTAAAAATATGAACAAATAATATAATAAAATAAAATCCATAGAATATATTACTACGTTCATTAAAATCCAAAAATAATTGATCTCGCAATATCTAACAATCTACATATGTGTGTATTTTTTTTATTATTACATGTTCATACGCACCATTTATTCGTTTTGGTTAAGCGAAAATTGTTCACATAATTTGGTGCCATTAACATTTATCACTCGGTTACTGTCGTGTTACATTATTTTCTTATTTAATTTCAAGTCCGTGTACCCGAAGTCATCTGTTACGCAAATTACACTATTATATTTAACATCATTTATTAATATAATATATTATATTTAAAAAAAATTGAATGAAGCTTCAAAGTTATAATAAACAAGATTAATCTATAGACTTTTGATTTACTTTTTAAATTTTTTTCATTATATATATAGATATATATATAAATCGAGAAAGTTACTTTATATAGTCAAAAAAATTTGACATATAGAAACAAAATAAGAAAAATGATCCCATTAACTCATTTACCAATTGATAATATAAATCAATATTTCTAATGTTTTTTTGGAGATAGTAATAGATTATACGAATAAAGAAATTATACTAAAATTAAGCACTATGTGTCTAGGTAAATGATTATTCTGATCTATTTAACGTATTTTAATAGGAAAAATATTTCTATGGAATATCGAAAATAGGCATTTGAATAGAAATTACTTTACTATATGTACTAAGGGCGATTCAAATTTTTTAGAACACTGCAAATTTAATTTTAAAATCAATGGAAAATATGATAAACTCAAAATGAAAAAGTGGCATATCAAATTTTATTTATATTAAAATTCTATTTGCATAATATTTTGGATTTTGATTGTAGGCGAAATTTTTAAATTCAATCACTCAAAAATACTATTTTGTTAAGAGTTTGGTACTGATAGATATTTGTACTATCAATTCCAAGGTTCAATTCTTTTTATTATCCAGAGATAGTATTTCGATCGAGATTTTCATGTTTTTATACGTTTTGAAGGTTCCGGAATCATTTTCACTAAGGTTGAGATGTAGACAAGATTACGCAAAAACAGTTTGAGCTAAAATAATGAAATTTGGTATACGGGCATTATTTAAAATTCGTAGTTTTCTATCAACTTTTGAGAAATGTAGCTCATTTGGAAGTCAACCATTACTTACCTCGTTTTTCATTTTTTTCCTCTAAACTGACCGTAAAAATAAAGATATATATTTGATGGTTTTTCACATGATTAAAAATGGTATAAAACTGCTATATATAGAATTTCAGCTTAATTGAATTGCTGAAAGTACCGGAATTAATTTTTTAACACGACTGCAAATCACGCGCCAGCACGTTACGCGGTGCTATCAACAAAGAGCCAAACACGCGGTGGTTTAATAAATATTTATTAATTTTAATTTATAATTTAATTAAGTAAATTTGATTTAAATATAATAAATATTAATTAAACGAATTCAAATTTGCGTGATAGTTGATTGGAGACACTCCATTTTTTTTTTATAAGAATTCAATTAATATCTTATTTAATCTTATTATTGGAGAATGAATGCCATTCTTATCTGTGATTCTGTTCACATGATTTTGATGAGATTCTCGAATTGTGAGATTTTTTCGATAGAACACATTAAGGCGTAATGTAGTTCTCTTCATAATACATTTGTCAATTTGAAAATTGTTTGGATTATTAAAAATATAATTTTAATTTTGTGCCTACCTTCAAATTTCAATAAAGTGGGAAATTATACAAAACTTAAAATTGATCACTTCGTACAAAGAATATAAAATTAAAAAATATATAGATATCTAGATATGATAAATATATAATTATTTACAATCAAATACTGAATAAATTTATATAAATTTCGATATTATACCGTAAATATTTAATATAGATTGTATTTATCCAAAAAATCAAAATTATCACATTCATATATAATATTTATAAGGTTAGTGTAACCTTACTAATTACTAATTTACACATTGAAAATATTTATTTTTTTAAGAACTTTTCATATTTGGCCAAATTAATAATGAAATTAATAAATATTATTAAAAATTATTTTTTATTTCGATTTGTTATTTTTTGACTTAATTAGTTATTTTTGTTTGATAATGAATATAAATATATCTCTTCTTGCAATTCCTATGTATAATTATTTATTTATTAATGTATTTATATATATATATATATTATATATACATATATTGTTGTAGAGGATTCAATTGGGAATATATAGGCATATATACAAAAATAGATTTTTATTTTTTAAGATTACTTTTTGAAAGTAGCTGCTAGATCGTCTGGGGAAAAATGAAAATGGGAAATTGCGTGAAATGATTGTATATAAGTAATGATTACAAATTGTGAGGAAGTGGCGCTTAGAATTTAGAGTATATCATAAGTTATATCTTTATATAATACAAGTGGGAATCAGAAAGTGAGTAGAACTTTTAGAAAAAAAACGAAAAGGAATAAAATATTTATAATTATTATGAAATTTGTCATAATTATCTGAATGAATGGTTTTACAAAATTGACGATTTTTTTTCTAACTTCTTTTACATCTATTTTACTATCTCGCCAGAGATAGTATTGCGATCACGAAAATTTTCGATATTGAGATTTTGATGTTTTTATACGTTTTGAAGGTTCCTGAATCATTTTCACTAAGATTGAGAGAAATTTCTGTATATATATATGTATATACAGAAATTTATATATATATATATATATATAATGTGTGTGTGTGTGTAGACAAGATTACGCAAAAACGGTTTGAGCTAGAATAATGAAAATTGGTACATGGCAATTATTCAAAATTTGTAGTTTTCTATCAACTTGTTAATAAATAACAAAAAATAAAAATAATTAAGATAAACTGATTGAGATAAAATAAACTAAAAGCTATTGCAATACATAGACTTTAAACAAATTTTATGCATCACTTCGGGGATACAGGGGGTTCTTCCATTTTCTAGGTGCGAAGAACTTCAAAGGGTAAGGTGTCTTAGTAGTTCCTGTTGAAATAATAGTTTAAACATCTCTCAAATATTTCCTTCATTACCGAAATAGTTAATTTTATTTATAAGTTAAATTAATTATAAAATTAATTTTAGGATGATATTTTATAAAATTATATTTTGAACATATTTATGATTATATGTAGGTATACTATATATACTACATAATAAAATTAATTGGTGTAAGAATTTAAGAAGACATAATTTATGAGGATTTTATTATATGAATTTATATAAACGATAAGAATTGATTCTCAAGAATCTTTTAATATTGAAATTTTGTCTATTATATTGAATAATTATTCAATTAATTAAACTCTTCACCTACTTTCATAAATATATCAAATTTAATGAATAATTTATTATATATGTCGTTTTTACTATCTCGCCAGAGATAGTATTGCGATCATGAACATTTTCGATGTTAAGATTTTGATGTTTTTATATGTTTTGAAGGTCCCTGAGTCATTTTTACTAAGGTTGAGAAAAATGTCTGTGTGTGTGTGTGTGTATGTAGACAAGATTACGCAAAAACGATTTGAGCTAGAATAATGAAATTTGGTATACGGGCATTATTCAAATTTCCATCAATTGTAGAAGTGTAGCTCAACCGGAAGATTGTCATTAGCTATCACGATTTGATTTTTTTTTCCTCTAAAAATAAAGATATATGTTTGATAATTTTTCATATGATTAAAGATTGTATAAAACTGGTATATATAGAATTTCAGCTTGATTGAATCGCTGAAAGTACCGGAATTAATTATTAACACTGCAAATCACGCGCCAACACGTGACGTGATGCCATCAACAAAGAGCCAAACACGGCCTGGTTTAATAAATATTATTTATTAATTTTAAATTATAATTTATAATTAATTAAATTTAATCTAAATATAATATATCTTATTTAATCCAATTCAAATTGCGAGATAGTCGAGTGGAGACACTTCAGCTTATGTTAAATTGTGTAAAGTTCTTTTATATTATTATAATTTTGGGAAATAATTAAATTCCTTATCATGAACATCCTTAATTTCATGAATTACATTATAAATTAATAAATAAAATTTAAATAATGTGTATGTTTACCTTTCAAACGCGCATATTGAATTTATAATATTTAATATTTTATAATTAAAATTCAATTAAACATATTTACTTCAAAATAATATTTCTGTAATTAGTTTATTGATTTTAAAAATTAAAAAGTAGTATATGATTAAAAATTAAAACTATCCAAACTTTCAATGATAAATAGACCTAAATTTATTTGGGTAAATCCTTTACATGCAGGAGTTATTAATCATTGAGACAGAGGTCCTCTCTCGAATTTCAAGAATAAGTTTAAAGTTTAAATATTCTGGGCAAATATGTAAATATGTAGATATAGAAAATCTCAAGAGTCTACATTTTTATTCAATGGTCCGAATGATGAAGAGGTTAAATTTAAATTTATAATAAATTGTTAAGTATATTTATATCTTCAAAGTACATACGTGTATATAATCCTAAAGTAGTATTTCTTAATTTCTTCCTTTTTGTAATGTATAAATGTAAATATATTATAATAACTTGTTTGTTAATATCTCAATGGTATGTTTTGTGTATAAGATTTAATCATAAGATAAACATTTAATATTAAATTATGTCTCATATAACTTAATTAGTTAAGCCTTTAATGTATAATATTACACGATGGCTACTTTGTTTGGTTATAAGCACATTCCACCAAATGTGCTTAATTTTGCTTAAAACTATTTATTAAGAGTAATAGTTGATGAAAGAAAATGAAAATAAAATTAAACACACCTCCTACTTTCCACCACTAATAATATTAAAATGTCTTCTATATTTTTTTCTTTTAAATCTTATATATAGTATAGAATTACTATGAAATAGTTAATTTGTGGCCCGATACTAAAAAGTGTCCAATTGGTTTTGAGATCTATCATTAAAATGTATGGGAAAATGAATGATGACTAAATTAAAAATAGATTTTCTTTTTTTTTAATACAAAATCTAAACTAAGAGAATTTCCAAATAAAATCGAAAAAGAATCAAATACCAATAAATTTACACTTTAAAATGTGTTTATTTGTTTCTCATAAATTCAAAATGACATAAACACATTGTTCCCATTGTCCACAATCCTAAATGAATTGGAAATATTTATTTTTTACTTTGTAAAATTTATTTATAACTTTATTTATAAATTTTAATTATACAAATTCTGATTAAGACGTAGAATAAATATTTAGATATTTAATTTTATTTAATTCAAACTTATCGCCCCCTCCTCCCCCTCTCTACATTAAAATCATTTTTATTTACATCATAATTAAAATGAATAACAAATTCAAAAAAATTCAATTAATATATACTTCTATATTTCTCTATTTCTTCTCTTTAGCTCTTCGGAACTACGGAAGTTGTTTACGGCAGTAACCACATCCTCCACACGTCCCTGTCCTGAGCTACTCCCACCCAAAATCTATTCTCTCCCAACTCCCTTCGTCCCTCCTTACATTGTCTGTCCACCGCGTCTTGGTGTCCCAACCAATCGATTAACAATAAAGAAGTTTCGCAATCTCTTGGATTTTAAGAGCCTAATTATGTTGAAAAAAGCATAGAGATAATGCAATTCCTCGCCCGCCATTCCTCTTCTCATATATATATGTATATATATATTATATAATTTAATACAAACATTTGTTTGAAATTATATTCCCTATATTGATCTTTAAAACGATAAATATTTGTTTCTCGGAATTAGATCTCTTCTTTTCTTGTTCAGTGTTTTTTCTCATTTCGAGTCTATCTAAACAAAGCAAATGAACGATGAGAGGTTTTTCTTCCAATTTATCATTAGAAAAATTCCCTCAGGTATTTATGCCTCTCTTTATTTCAAATCTTTTCTTTTTATATAAAAATCTTTAATAAATCTTTTCCCTAGATTTTTAATTATCCTGAAATTTTTATGAACAACATTTATTTTATTTTTTTTTCGTATATGCAGTATCTATATTGAAAATAAAAAAAAGGAGTCTATTAAAAATAATTTAATGGATAATTAAAGAATATATACCTTTTATTTTTTCCAATTAATATTTTAATTTTATATCTAGAGATTAATTAATTAAAAAAATATATATTTTATCTAATTTAAAATGTAATATGATATATTTTCTTTGTTCAATATAAACTTATGATATACTCCCTTAATAAGGGGCAAATAATTTAAAAAAATACAAAATTATAGTTGTACATACTTATAAATATATTTTACATCATTATTATTGATTATTAATAAATTGAATGTATTGCATGAGCAAATTACATAGTACAGGTGGTGTGAGTAAGTGAAGAAAATACTAAAAATACTGAATAAAATTGGCTCAATAAAATTAAGATTTATGGGTGAACATATTTGTAAAAGAATATTTGTTCTTGAAGATTGAGAAAGTCTTTTCCTTTAATAAATTAAATTTATAATTATTTTGACTTGTCCTTAATATAGGTACATTTTTAAATTTGTTTTGTTTTTCAGAAGGGACACTACTCAAAGGAGGAATCATCATTGGAGTATCCATCTAACTCAACTAAACATAAATCTACTTCACAATATCACAATCCAAAATCACAATATCCGTCATCCTATCCTCCATCTTATGATTCCCTTTCAAAAAATTATTCACAACAATCCTTACAAAGACACCATTCCCATCCAGATGATTTCATGAATGAACCATATGCTTCTGAAAAATTATGGCAAGCTACAGAACGTCCGAAAAAGGATCCTGAAAAAGTTGAAATGGAAAAACAGAAGAGTAGTCAATCAGCCAGATATAGAAATCCACAAATACCAAGAAGAAATGAAAGAAGAAGAACTACCTCATTCCATATTCCAAGTAAGAATTATAATTTCTCTCTTAATTTCATAATTTTTTTTTCTATATTATTTTTTTGAATATTGAATAATAATAATAATTTTTTAATTAAATAACATAATTCAATTTAAATCAAAATTTACAAATTAAAACTTAATTTTTTTTTCTACTTAAGAAATCTTCCTCCTTTTTGTTTGTTATCTAAAGTTTTTGTCGAATATCATTTAACGATTTTTCTTAGTTTAAATGACTATATTGTTCATTGTGATAATACTCGTATGTAAGATTTTTATTTTATTTACATACGAGAAGCCAAGTACATAATTTATTTAATATATAATATAATTTATTTAATATATTTACTGTTTGCTGTTTTCTCTATGAATTTCCATATTAATTGGTTTATTTAATCTCATTTATTAATGAAACATTCTCAAAGTAATCATCGTTAAATTAACTGATATTTATCAATGCATTATTTAAATTTGAAAACATAATATAATTAATTTGCAGTATCTAAAATTATATTTTCACTTATAAATTCTATTGTATAATTAAGCTCTTACTAATTATTCTAAAATTCAATAATCGTTGAAATATTAATTTCATTGATGAGTATATGTGATTATTTAAGAAAATAATGTTAGAATATTCATACATTAAAAAAAGCTTTTAAATTTATGTATTATTTCAAATTTCTTAGGGTAATTAAATCGAGACTGGGGAAAAATATATTTGTGGGGAGTCCGATTGGAAGATAATGAAGAAAGAAAAGTAAGAAAGATAGGAGAAAATAATAGTGGGTGTAGCTCAGGATAGAAACACTTGAAGAAATGTGGTTGCTCCGGCTAAGAACTTTCTAGTTCCGTAGAACCACAGAGATAGATTGATAAATTATTTTAAATTTAGATCTTTACAAATATCCGTTAATAAGTATTATCTGTACATAGTTCTTAATTATTTTACCATTTACAAAGTTATACTTATTCATTTGAAAGGTGAATTTAAATCATAAATAAGCTTTTTATTGGTAAATATTTGTATGTAATAAATATTGAAAAAGATCAATGAACAGAGAATATAAATTCAGAAGGAATTAGGAAAGAATAGCAATTGGATGGAGGTGGTTTAGAATAAGTATGTTTTGAATAACTAAGTAATGGTATACTGAAGGAAAAATATAATCGCCATGGAGCAATTTTGTCGATCAATGACAATGACCTTTCCAAACCGGTAGATTGCCCACCACAGCAACAATTTTCTGTCACTATACATAGATAGGTATATTAAGTGTAAAATTTAAATTTTGATAGAAATTATAAATAAATTAATCTTGACTAATATAAGATAAATTTCTTTAATTTATAGAGAGAAATGTAACGATTATCTTTATAAATCTTATATGCACAATTTAAGCAAAAGTTAGCAAATTATTAATCCTTTCTGTGTTACGATCTTGTGTCTTTTTATCTCCATCGTAGTAATTTTCATTTTTTTTTCTCATTTCACACTTTTATCTCAGCTCCTATTCTCTTGAATCTTTCTTCTTCATTAGCATTTCGTTTATTCAGCTAATATGAATATGATAAACAAAGTAAAGTAGACTACAGAAACATGGAAAGAAAGAATTCTCTCTACCTCTGTTATTTTTTTTTTGTTTTTTTTTTAAATGAACTCAATCTTAGAATGATCCCATCAATTTTCATTCTTTGTCAAACTGCCCATTCATTTTCGAGTTGAATTTTTAAAAGGAAATGAACTTTTCTTTGGCGGTGTGCCCATGAGATAACATAAAAACAAACCAATGATCCACACGTTAACTCTATCTTGAAATTGGTTGGTGGGAAAAAAAACATTCTGTCGTTTGCTTAAATAAAATCGTTTCTACTTTGACATGGTCAGTAATTCTTGGTAGGTTTTTCACACGAATTTACTGATGGAAACTCTAATTGCGTGTGCTTGCAGATGGGGCCAGAGGGAGTTCGCCTTCATCTTCGCCTTCACGGGGTTTTACTAATCGCTTAAGGCAAAACCAAGGCCATTTTAACCCAATGGAGTTGTCGAGGGCGACGATAGCTTTTGGACCTCGGATGGCTGCTAAGACAAGGGAAACACATCCCGACGATGGATCCTGGTTCGATTAAAGGTTCATTAGCAAAGCAACCGGGGCGTCCTTTAATAAATTTTGAATAAATATTATACATAATAACGAGATCAATGTTATTATTTCACCCCCCGATTCTTTGAAATTTGAATTGATACTGGGGGTTGATATTAATAATTTTTTTTAATGTGTGCGTGTGATTATTTACAAATGATTTTAGTTGATATTAGTTGATTAAGACTTATTTTGAAATAACTTAATGACCATAAAATTTTTTCAAAATATATTTATAATGAAAGTTGCATAAAATATTAATTTTATAAAATCCAAATAAGGATGACAAAAAAATGAATAATTTTGATTCATCATAATAATTCATTTGAAACAATAGATTAATGAAATTCTTTTTAAGAAAATTTTATAATGAAAATTTTAGTATAAATCATTTATATATTATCATCTAAATATTCTAAACCCATTTTAGTTAGTTTACATTGGCCCATTTATAAATATTATTAATATTATTATTTATAATTTGTATTAATATTATATTATAAACTTTAATATGATATTGGTCCTCATGTTTCAGTTTTACCTTTGTGAACGAATTTTATATTAAATTAATTTCTATATAAAAGTCCCGGGATTTTTCAATAGGTGACGCCACTTGAAAATGAACAAGACTCATTTCGAGAGGCTCATCTGTCTCTAGTTTATGTATGATCACATATCATGACATTCCTTCCATTCGTTTACAAGCTACAGTCGTTTGAGTGACGCTACTTTCTCCTTCATAAGAATTATGGAAAAACAGGAATATCGCGTCTTGATTAAACATTGTTTTTTAATGGGAAAAACTTGTGAACAATCATTGCAGTGGTTGCAGGGATGTTATCCCACATCTGCTCCTTCGAGAACAATGTTTGATCAAGACGCGATATTCCTGTTTTTTACATTATTCTTATGAAGGCGAAAGTAGCGTCACTCAAACGACTGTAGCTTGTAAACGAATGGAAGAAATGTCATGATACTTCATACATAAACTAGAGACAGATGAGCCTCTCGAAATGAGTCTTGTTCATTTTCAAGTGGCGTCACCTATTGAAAAATCCCGGGTCTTTTCAGCCCATGTAGTATATATATAAATATAAAATATCTAATGTATATATATATATATATATATATCATTATCAAGAATTTTTTGTGTTATAACTTTTTATTTCTTTTTAAAATTAAATATGTTTAGTAAAAATTATTCTTTACCTAATACCATATAATTATATATGTTATGTGAATAAATATAAAAATATAATTAAACCAAAATAAAACGGGACCAAATTTAGATTTTTATATTTTTGATTAAAAATTTAATTTATAAATTCTCTATATTTTTCATTAAAATAAATTTAAAATTTAAAAATATAATTTTTTGAATTGATTAATATTATTAAATTTGATTTATAAATTAATTTATATTCTTTCATCAAAACATTTATTTAATTGTTTTATAATTTTATAAATTCTTCTCAAATATTCTTAATAAAATTAGAAGATGAACAGGACTCTTATTTATGACGATAAAAATGTAATTCAAGAAATTGATCTAATATAATATTTGGACATTTTAACCCCTTAAAAATTGAAAAATGGTTAAATTTTATTAACCTTTACTGATCAAGAAATATCTAGAATCACACAAACTATAGTACAAAGTCAAATTAATTTCATAACATAATACATAAAGATTCAAATGTTAATAAGAAATAAAAGAAAAATTATAGTGATTAAAAGTATAAAAATATAAAAAAAATATAAAATTAAACAATAAAACAATGATAATATTTGATGAACTCACATATTTAATATAAAGATAAATATTTATATAAAAATTACCACTATAAAAAATATATATTATATTTTATTATCTAAGTACCTACTATATAAATATTTTTATTACAAGTAAAAATAATAATTGAATGTAATTTTATTACATTCAAAACTTCAAAAAATACATAATTGATATCAAATAAAAATATCCTGTGAGAACATAATTTATGATACTAGATGTACTTAGAAAAATTATATTTATAATTTATACAGGATATTTCAGAAGTGAGCTTCATCATTTCTCATTAATTATATTTAATATTGTTTTATTTTTCAAATTTAAAAAAAAAACTTTAAAAAACTATATTACAGTGGTTTCCAACCTTTCTGTACCGGTCCCTCTTTTTCTAAAGAAAATTCTTGCGGCCCCTGAATTTTTGTAATAATCTAATTTCCTTTTTCAATAGTCGGGCACATTTCTGAAATAATATAACAACAGTGGTGGGCCATGGATCAAAGCATCGCAAAATCATCTGACCTTTTTTTTAGAATTATACTGAAAAAAATCGAAAATGTTCAAAAGTTTGTACACACAATCATCTTATCTTTTTTTTAGAACCATTTTCAAAAGTTTGCAGGCACTTGAATTGCCTTCGCGGGTACTTGAAAATTGTTCTAATACCTTCACGCCCCCCTTGCAACAGTCTCGCGCTCCCCAAGGGGGGCGCAACCGACAGATTGGAAACCGCTGGTATATTACAATACTATTATAAAATATTTTTTCCAAAAATTTAACTCATATTATAAATATTGAATCAAATTTCAAATGTAATTATATTAGGTCAACTTCAACTTAATATATATTTTTTTTTTAGATTAATTTTATTTAATATTTAAATTTTAGAATTTTTGATTTTATTCTTATTAGCTAATTTATTATATTTAA